>CM025656.2:1508528-1575228 GCA_014621495.2 Entosphenus tridentatus
GAGGATGATGGTGATCGTGTGATTATAATCTAGAGTGCTACTGCAGTTGGTCATGGTGATGTTGTTTGTGATGGTGATGATGGTGTTGTCTGTGATGATGATGTTGTTTGTGATGATGAGGATGGAGTGGAGGTGGAGCTGGCGATGATGGTGGTGGTGATAATGATGATGATGATTTTCCAATCATCTTTGGAGTTTGAACTCAAATCATAAGTGATGGGGTCTTCTTATCCAGACGATGTCTGGCCTCTGTCTGTGTTATATTAAGACAGCGTTGTTTACTTAGGTGTTGAGTGTTTTGCGATGCGCTTGTGTAACGCTGCCAATTGAGTAGCATCACCAAATATTGTTTAATTCTATATAAATAGAACAAAGATAAAGATACCCCGTATAGCCGTGAACACACTTTCCCTGGCCAAGTGCAGTTAGCGAGTCGATTTGAAGGCTGGCACGCAACTAATAACCAAACTAAAATATGTTTTTATTTCACCAGGTAAGGCGCTTTGAGCTATATAGCTATTTTTCAGAAGCGACCTGGCCACAAATGATAGCCCAACGAAGTGACCCTTATCACGTGGTAATGTATCGTAGACAAATACCCGAAACGCGCGATGTTGATTCTAAATGGAGAGGGGAAAAAGCCAGAGGACCCGGAGAAAAATCCACGCGACAACGGGGAGAGAGACACCGCAAACTCGAACTATACAGCAGCAGGCGTCAGGTCGGGATCGAACCCACGACCTCCTGTAGACCAGGCGAGGGAGTTAACATCTCGCCACCTAGCAGGTCGTCTACGACACCACAGCCAAATGCGTGGCTTGCATCATGCAGTCAGATGTTTCTCTTGCATATTTGGTGGAAGAGGTGGAGCAGTGTTCATATTCTTTGGGTCTTTCGGTAAAGTCACGTAGATAGGTTCAAAGTAAAAAACAAAAAGATAAAGCTGAGCAGTGGTCTGTTAGGGCTATAATGTTGATTCTTTGCCTCTGTGAGAGGGGGCGCTCATTGTTCCTGGGATTAACGCTGTTTTGTTATCACAGAGTCCGAAGACTTTTCGATTTAAAGCTTTCGTGACTGCAGGGATTCATCTTCTTGGTTCTTTGGGTAAAGTCACGTAGAAGGGACATAATAAAATAATAGAAATAAAACATAATACAATTCTCACGACGTTTCGGCCACAACGCAAGCAGCCGTCTTCAGGTGAAGAACAGGTCTGTCGGAAAGACAGCGTCTGAATGAACACCACCAAGCTTGAACCAAGAAGATGAGTCCGAAGACTCTTTTGGTCATGTTTGAGGAGTGGTCTCTGCAATGCACTTCAAGCCCAGTGGCCTGAGTACAATTTATGGCCACGGCTCACATGAGTGACGAGTGATATTCAAACTGGTACTGGCCCACCATCCTTCCCTCATCCCTGAACCCCCCCTCATCCTAGTAATGCAATTCATCGACCCACACTCACCATAATGGTGAAGTATGGTCAAACAACCCCCGCCACCCATACAGCGTGGGGAGGCCTTCATCCAGCAGTGGATTTACAAAAGGTCTGGATAATTTTATTATTGTAATGCACAACCCCGAACACACCACATGTTTACACAACTCTCAAATTGTGCCAACACATTTAATATTTATGGTTTCTTCAATTGGCTAAGCCTGTTTATTGTGTTTACATACGCGGCATTGTGTGGCGTTTTGTTTCTTGTGCATGCGCCCTTTACTGTGTTTATTTTCGGCTGGTTTAGAATTTTCTCCTCGGAGGCTTCATGAATACTCGTGACATGCCCAAAGGCAGCAGCCAACTCATTGTGTGTGTCCGTGGGCGTATGCCAAATAGGTACCCGCTAACAGCACTTGCCCCAACCATCTATTAAAAGGCTACATGGGGGGTGGGGGCTTTGCATATGTGTGGGGAGCGGCGGTGCAGTGGTTAGCGTATGAACCTGGCCAAGCCGAGTTCCATTCTCGCTCACGCCAACATCGGTGATGGCTATCACTTACGATTTCTGGATCAATCCGAAATTAAACAAAACAAATCGGTTCTATATTTGAAGCTTTCGTGACTGCAAAGATTCATACTCTTAGGTTTTTTCGGTAAAGTCACGTAGGTAAAAAATATACATTTTAATTGATACAGCCAGCGTGCTGTGACGGTTCCACCTCAAGACGGAAGCTTGTGTTGCCTCCGAAACGTCGTGATTTTTATTTTACTTTTATTAATTTTTATTAAATTTTTATTTTTTACCTACGTGACTTTACCGATTAAAACCTAAGAGTATGAAAACAAATCGGACTCATCGCACATTTTCCATCTGGGCCCCCGATTTTTGGGGATTGTTTGCAAGTTGTGAAAATTGAGAGCGAATCCCGCGTGTGATTGTGGATGGGGGAGCGCTCGCGTCATGAATGAAGCCACCTTAACCATGACCTAAGGAGCTCCTCGTCTTGGTTCTTTCGGTAAAGTCACGTAGAAGGGAAATAATAAAATAATAAAAATAAAACATAATAAAATAATTCTCACGACGTTTCGGCCACAACGCAAGCAGCCGTCCTCAGGTGAAGAACAGGTCTGTCGGAAAGACAGCATTCAGATGCTGTCTTTCCGACAGATGAAGAACAGGTCTGTCAGAAAGACAGCATTCACCTGAGGATGGCTGCTTGCGTTGTGGCCGAAACGTCGTGAGAATTATTTTATTATGTTTTATTTTTATTATTTTATTATTTCTCTTCTACGTGACTTTACCGAAAGAACCAAGAAAATGAATCCCTGCAGTCACGAAAACTTTAAATCGAAATTTAAGAAGCTCCTGTTTGGACGGATAGAGGGGGCTACACGAGCACGGGGCAGATTACATAAGAGACGTGGGCCTGGTGCGGCACAGGAGGAAAAGTGGAGCTGAGTGGACTTGCCGATGACTGGTACCGGTGGTGTCAAGATCGGCCTCTGTGGAGTAGGCTCGTGAAGGACGCTACCGGGCAGTGCCAGGCTAGGTGCACCTTCAGGCTACTGGCCAGCTGGCGAAAGCCACTCTCCAGCAACAAAGGGCGGACGGAAGAGCGACGTGCAGAGCGCGAGCGGGGACGGTGGTGAATGCATAGAGACCACACGTCTGTCAGGCAACTCCGTCAGCCGATAACACGTCGGTCTCCTGTCCTGTGAGCGAACAGGGAGCCGTCACCCCTTTACGCAGACTAAAGTGTACCTAGTCTGGCACAAGCATTACGGCTGTCGTCATTGCCACGCTGTGTCGAACGCCAACTGTTGTTGCACGTGTGTGTCTGTGTGAGTGATATTGGCGCACCGACCGCTCGTTTGTTGTGCCGGCCTTAATAGGTGCTCGCTAACAGTATTTGTCAAGTAACCTTTATTCAATATTTGTCTTTGTTGTTGTTGTTGTTTACTCTGTGTGCGCTTGCTGTGTACAACCCTCGATGAGTGGTAGCTCTTCGCCCGTGTCATTGCCAACAGGGTTTATAAATACGGGGCAAAGAGAAAGCTATTTACAAACCCACCCTGAACATTTCAGGAATTTTGTCTGCCAGGCCCACACAGGGAAATATGTTCTGTCCCTTCAGCAGCATTGATAGAGGTCGATTTGTCGATCTGGTTTAATGCACGTACAGTACAGTAAATATATTTATTTACAATGGTCCTTTCCACTACCACCATCATCGACCATTGTCTATCTACTGCTGGATGAAGACCTCCCACGCTGTCGCCGACCCTCGCGCTCCAGCGTTGCTGTCATCCGGCTCGTTCCTGCGCATGGACTCCTCTCATCGCTCCATCTCCGCAGCGATGGTCCCTGCCATGAAGGATTAGGAATGTCTACCCACTGGCTCAGAGCCATCAACTGATTTGAGTGGCTGGGCTTGTGGTAGAAATTCCACATTGGTATGACTGGGACGAGTCCACTCACAAGGCAACTTAGTGCTTATTTTATCCACCCTCGAGAGGTGATTAAAAGAGGCTGAGTTGAGCCGCGACCAGGATTTGAACTCAGGGGTGTGAGACACGTGCTCAGAGACACTTTGCCTGACCTCTAATCCTCGTCCCAAACCAAACCCTTACACTAAACCCCTTAACCCCAACCCTTACACCTAACCCTTAAACCTAACCCTTAAACGTAACCCTCAAACATAACCCTCAAACCTAACATCTAAAACTTAACCCTTAAACCCCAACCCTCAAACCTAACACCTAAAACTTAACTCCTAAACAACACCATATTTGCAACTAACCACGGCACTAAACATAATCCTGACACAAAAACCCTATCGCCCTGACCCTAGCTTAGCCCTAACCATAACCCAACACTGAACCCTCACCTTAACCATGACCATAACAACCCTTATGTTAATCCTAACTTTGACCCTAACTTGACTCTAATCATATGACCATGACTTTAACCGTAACTCTAAATCTTATTTTTGTCCTGACCCTAACCCAGACAAAGTCCCTAACCCGGACTCAACTCCAGACAGGCGGCACAGCAGTCGAGCGAGCGGCTCGCAAGCAGAACGGTGGGGAAGTAAACAGTGATTGCCCTCTGAGTAGACTCGGCCACGCCATAGGAACGTGGAATGTCCACCACTGTGACTCAGCACAGTAATAGCGAGATGAGCACCACCTCAATGCTCAGCTGAGCAGGAAATGCCTTCGACTTTCTGTCGGGCGAACCAAACCCGAGCCTCGACCTTTAACCCTAGCCCTGGCCCAGTGTCTAACCCAAGTTCAGCTCGTACCTGTTGGCGATGGGTCCACGGAACGTTGCGTCATACTTGACCGGTACCCCTGCGGAGACAGCACACAGAGCACAATGAGATTACCTCGTGCAGAGCCTCAACCGAGAATAGGGCAGTCGGCCTGTCACACTTGCGCCTTGTAGTGAGAAGAACCTGGGTTCGATCGCTGACCCGGTCATCATCTATGTGGGATCCGTGCGTTCTCTCCCCGCTCTGCGCGGGGTTTCTCCATGCTTCTCCAGGTTTTTTGATATTTCCCCACAGCTAAACTCCACATATAGAGTGTCATTTGGTGTTTGCCAACCATCCCAATGTAGCAGGACCCTCCTGAAAAATAATATTTGGACTCAGTGTGGCTTTCCTGGGATTATTGCTGTATTATTATCAATAAGCACCCCCCCCCCCCCCCACACTGCAAAGACAAACATCCCCCATATAGCCTCAACAGACTGTTGGGGCAAGTTCAGTTAACGAGTAGAACCCATGACGGCCAGCACCACGCATGGCTGCTTTTGTCTCCCTAGCGCTGATGCTTACACAAACTGGACCAGTATGCATTTGAGGCTGAGTCGACCTAGGACTGATCCAGGACCGGTTCAAATAATCGTCACTGCATGGGGAGCGGTAGTGTAGCAGTTAGCGTGCTTGCACTATGAACCCGGCTACCCGAGTTCGAATCTTGCTCACGACCAACACTGGTGACGGTTAACTGAACCGATCCTGGGCCTCCCCTAGGTCGACTCAGCCTCAAATGAGTATCTGGTGCGGTGTGTAAACATCGCCACTGGGGAGACAAAGGCGGCCAGGCGTGGAGCTGGCCACCCAACCCTTTGTGTACCGTGCCGGCGTTCATAGGTGCTCGCTAACAGCACCTGCTCCAATAGGCTGTGGTTAATGCAGACATGATTCCTTGTAAAAGGTTTCAGTTTGGTGTTTTAACATCTTAACACAACTGTTTTGTTGCCAAAAAAGGGGAAAACCTGTTCTCATAGTCTGTTAAGGCTACACGGGGGGGGGGGATCTTTGTCTTTTACCTCTTAACCAGGCAGCCACCCTGCCCTGTGGATTAGATCCACTGCATCTGTACGTGTGTTTCTGCGCGTGCGCATGTACACCCCTTGTGTACCCGTGTGCACTGCGGCACAAGTGTCACTCGGTGTGCCACTCGGAGGCGGCTTCAAGACCCTTGGGGCTCCTCGAGCGCTCCGTGAGCCAGCGCTGCACTCCCCCCACCCCCCTGCTGCCCCCCTCTCGGGCGTTCACACCCCCGGTCAGCCAGCCAGCCGCGTTGGGAAACGCTTGCATAACAGGGCTCCTATTCCAGGTCATCTTCATCTTCGCTGGGGTGGCTGGTGAAGTCTCGCACAGCCACTGCCACAAAGCGGTAGGCATTTTATGGGCCTCCTTGGGATGATGTCGATGATGATAAACACCGAGGGAGATACTCTTAGGTTTTTTTCGGTAAAGTCACGTAGGTAAAAAATAAGTGATAAAAATAAATAATAAAATAATAGAAAAACTACAGCTATTGTGCTGTGACGGTTCCAACTGAAGACGAAAGTTTGTATTGCCTCCGAAACGTCGTAATGTATTTTTTAATTTCTATTATTTTTATTATTTATTTCTTACCTACGTGACTTTGCCGAAAAAACCTAAGAGTATGAATCCTTGCAGTCACGAAAGCTTCAAACGGAGGGAGATCTGCACTGTCACGTGAGCCGCTTGGAACAGCACTCAACTCACAATGGAACGGTTAGATTCTGGCCAGGGCATAACTTAGCCCATCATTTCTCCAGAGGTCAATAAAATTAGTATCACCTTGTGGATAAGTAAGCAGCGTTTCCTCTGGATAAGCTCGCTCCTGCCACAGAAATGTGGAAATTCTACAACTGCCTCAGGTCTGTATATGGGAGATGAGGAACAACGTCTCATTTCTCATTTTGAGCAGGACATCACTTTGAGCTACTGGAAACTGTGGCTTTTTTATGGATAAGTTAGTGGCCTGACTCATGGTTCAGGTCTTTTAGTCGTCCCAAGGGCCAGGACCAAAACTCAGTGTGCATGAGCCTCGTCTGTGGAGCAGCCTGCCAGGGGATCTCAAGGCTTCGCAATCATTAAGCAATTTTAAGTTAAATCGAAAAACTTACTTTTTAATTTAAAATTATGTTATAGTGTTATTATTTTTTATATGCCTTCGCTAGCAATTTATTATAATGCAATTTTGTTTTGTATGGAAATAGCTTGTATTGTTCTTGCGATTTAGTCTGTTAACAATGTTTTCTTTTACCTGTACAGCAATTTGAATTGCATCTTTTGCACGAAATAGTGCTATAGAAAATAAAGACTTGATTGATTGACTGACACTATATCTACGAAACAGCACCATCGTCCTAGCGTGGATGGAAAAGTAAGTTTGAGTACATCCAACACCGCCGTGGTATTGGATGAGCATTGTCTCCCTTCGTGATGCACGGTTTTTTGGGTTAGATCGCGTAAATATATAAATGTGTCGTTAACTCGCCACCACTCGACACAGCCAATAAGTAAGGTTTGTCACGTGAACAAAACGTGGAAATGAGTGGACAATTTCAGCCCACCCAGTGTGTTGGAGAGTAAATCCATAACATTTATAATTTGAGTATTGCGACATTTCGCTGGTAATAACATCCACAATTCAACTCTCGCTGACCCACGTTGCTGGAGTGTGCGCTTGAAATTGTGGAACTGTTCGCAAATATCTGCAGGCATTTGCGAGCGCAGGGCAGAGGCAATTTATTGTAAATAGACCCACCGTGTTTGTGCTTGGCAAAGCTTTTAAGGAGGTTCAAACCTACAACCAAGTAGTCGAGAGCACTGCTTTTAAACGGCGTTTAAAAAAAATACATTTTTGTTCACAGCCCATCTGCATTTGAATTTGTGCTGTTGGCAATTTGTCACGGGGTGAAGACATCTCTAATCAGAGCTCCCCGCACTGAGCTGTTTGACGTTGGCATCATGTCAAAGCCCTCGGAAGTTGATACCAAAGAACTACTCCTGAGGCTCCAATAATAATGATTATTTATTAACCAAGGAAAGCCACACTGAGTCCCAAGACTATTTTTCAGGAGAATCCTGCTCCAGTGGGATGTTTGGCCAACGCCAATGGCATTGCATTGTTTTGATTATTGGAGAAAATTGGAGAACCTGAAGAAAACCCATGCAGTGCCAAGGGAAAACATACAAACTCCATATGTAAAGGTGCCCAAGTCAGAAATCGAACCCAGGTCCCTCTTTCTTGAGCTAAGTCTCCACGCGGCTCTGAGTTCTTGATCGAATGTTGCGTCCGATTAAAGAAATATGTGATGGTTACCAATCGTGTTTCTATTCGTATTACTACTTCTGTGAGGCACGAGTGTTGTGCCACTGCGCCACCCTGCCACACTACTTCACTGACCCCTTATCGACATTCAACACTTTAATCGACATCTTATCAACATTGAGTGGCATGATCTTGCATAACGTCCTATAAAGAATGTCCATCACGTTGCAATCAGTGAATCGGAAAAAAATAAACGGTTGCTTGAGCTGAACTGTTTTCGAACTGTCGTGAAAGCCCAATGTCAATTGTTGTTGCGTGCAGACCTTTAATTTCAAACAAGACGCAAACATGCGTAAAAAAGCACATGGTGATTGGTGTGAATGCAAAATACCACCGGCATTCACTGTCCACACGCGTTCAGACATGAGTGGGGACAGGAAATGCTTCCTGATAGAGTGCGGTCAAGAAATGCCGATGGGTTTTTTCTTCCCACAATGACAATGGTAGCGTGCTTTTTTATTTTGTGTGTCTTGTTTGGAACTTGTGGTTTCATCGGTTGAATTTTCTCGCAATTTACAGCTTTAACGGCAGACCATCCATTTGATGTAATCATTGACGGCTGAATCCTGACTTCCAAACGCAGGTCAAAACGTTACTATTTTACCAGGTAAGTCTCACTGACCTAAAGAGCTCCTTTTTATAAGTGACTTGGCCACAAATGACAGCTCAACGAAGTGGCTTATAATCTGGTAATTTTTCGCAGCCGAATAATATAAACGCACGTTGATTCTAAATGTGGAGGTGAAAAACCAAAGGGTCTCGGAGAAAAATACACGTAACCCCTGGGAGAACATGCAAACTCTAAATATACAGGGATCAGGGTTAAACCCACGACCTCCTGCATATCGTGCGAGGTAGTTAACATCTCGCCACCATGGCGCACTCGGAGTCTCGGTGTCTCTGAATCAGCTTCTGTGAGCAGCCACTCGGCCGAGAGGCTCTAACAAAGCGATCCTACATTAAACGGCACTTTCAGTGACTCACTCAGCAGTGGTTTTTTTATTCCACGAAATGGCGTCGTAACGAGGCAAATGTGGGCGGACAACGCAGAGTCGTAGATTCTCAGTGGCACAAAGCGTTCTTTCACGGGTAAAAATCATCGGCTTGGGGACTGTGGAATGAGCGGTTGTTTTGTTGGCTGTATTTCACTTAATCAGTCCTCAAGCATTAACAAGTCTCCCAAGAGGAGCAGCCAGGCGCAGCAAAGTTAACAATTAGAACGCAATCATTACCCTCTTGCGTTCACGAGCAAGAGCTTGGTAATTATTGTCGTTATTTTTGTAGGGACGGCGGACGTGTACACGGCCGCCGTCCCTACAAAAATAACGATCGTCATCGCTTGTGTTGTGATCGAAACGTCTGTAGTTTTTTCTTCATGTTATTTTCATTCATTTGAACCTACCTACGCGACTTTTACCGAAAGACCCAACGAATAAGGAGTTAACCGGCATGATGACCCCATCCATGCAGGGAGAGCGCACAAACAACATGCACAACAGAAGGGTGCCCGAGTCAGGCGTCGAACCCAAACCCTCGTTTGTGTGAGACACGTTACCACTGCGCCACCCTGCCACCAAGTCCAGCCACACGCGTGCGTGCCTGTGTGCGAACATGGAAACGCGGTGCGGTGTTTCCACTGACATTCAAGTCGCCGCTCTGGACGCACGGCGAGTACCATATTCCCCACGCGACTCATGAACACGCAGGCACCCCGCGCAACGCACACACGCGGCCACTGTAAGGGGGCACAGGGGTTGCCCAACAGGCGGGGAGAAGAGCGCATTGCTTCATTCGCCCACTGCTGCCCAGTAGTCGTGAGCACAGTGTGGGGTGACGCGCTTTATCTGAAATAGCTCGGGCACGCGCGCCTTCACGCCGGTCAGGCCCAGCGAACCTCTGTCCCGTCCCTTCGGAGCCGTTCGGCTCCGTCGACCGTCTGTGTGTCTGTGTGTACGCGTGTCTGTGGAGATCGTCGCCACCGCGGTGATTGAGCTGGTGGTCGAGCGAGCGGACATAAAAAAAAGGATACGAAGGAGTGGGAAAGGCAGAGGTGGGGCGAGTGGGCCGCTCTGGCCACCGCCCAGAGGTCGCAACCGGGTACCCGATACCCGAACCCTACCCGATACCTGGCTACCCGTATCCGGCCAGGTACGGGTAGCCGTTTGCGACCCCGGTGCGGCCGGGTACGGGTACGGGTAGGCCGTGAGTCACTGGTGAGTCACCGTTTGTCACTCATTTCGGGTAGGGTACGGGTACGGGTAGGGAACGGGTACCCATTTGCGACCCTGGTGCGGCCGGGTACGGGTACGGGTAAGGAATCAAAACCCGTTTGCGACCTCTGCCACCGCCACACCAAAGCACCAGAAATAAAAAAAAACAGTCAACAAAATTAAAGGTGTCAAATGACAGTCACAACCATAGCCAGATAACTAACCAATTGCCAGCACAGCCATCCCACTGACCCTACCACTAACCAACCGGCTAATCCTACTCGCAAACCCACCTACGTCACTTTTCCAATATCCACGCTCGCTACGTTTCAGATGCCGGTGTTTTGGTTGGTGCCGTACCGCCCGGCTGCATTAACTGATGTAACATTTTTTTTTACAAAGTACACAAGCACAAGTCCGACCCGCTGCTGGACGAAGGCCTCTCTCCACGCCGTGTCAGTTCTGATGGCTTGTTTGACCATACTTCACCACGCTGGCCGATGCGGTGCGGTGAAAGAGGGATCGCCCAAGGATCGGTTCAGAGATCACTCGCCACTGATGTGAGCCGTGGCTGGGAGTGCAAGTCGGCGCATTACGCTGTCGCTGCAATTCCCCCACTGAGTATGCATGCAGGACACAATACAGTACTGTATATATAGTCAAAGCTAAAGTGAGAGCTTGCTCCAGTGAGCATTGAGACAGCGCTTATCGGTTTACAGCCCTGATCCAGTGATGGGAATTCCACATTCATATGGTGGAGGCGAGCCTATGTATAGGACACCCCTTGTTTAATTCCTAAGAAATTGGGTTCTTATTTTATCGACCCCAGAGAGATGATGGGCCGAGGCAAGCCCTAATTAGGATTTAGCTCTTCCACCGTGCCACCTCTTTCAAGAGTTCGGTCTGGGGTTCTGGTTGTGTCTGAGTGAGCTTGACTGTCACGGTTAAGTTAGGGTCAAAGGTCAGGGTTCAGGGGTTAGGGTCATGGTTAAGGTCAAAGTTAGAGCCATTGTGAAATTATCCTCAGATGGTCAAGGTTAAATTAGGATCAAGGTGGGGGTTGGGGTTAGGATCAAGGTGGGGTTATAGTTTTGGTGACAGTATGTAACCTATTCTTGGTTCTTTCGGTAAAGTCACGTAGAAGGAAAGTAATGAAATAAAATAAATATGAAACAATAAAAAAAAGCAATTACATTTTTTATTTTAATATTTTGTTATTTTATTATTTCCTGTTAACAGGAAAAATGAATAGAAAGCCAAACTCGTCGTTATCTGCCAATGTGTCCCGTCCACCCGTGCCCTGTGCCCCCCAGACTGCAGCCTGAGTGGCCGACCCCGTGAGGACATTGCCACGGGAGAAGAGCCTCTCGGCAGACGGGGTCCAGGGCTCTTTCGCGAGCCCTGGAGAGCCGCGCACGAGCCCTCGTAAGCTCCCCGAGGGCTCTGCCAACAGGATGCGCGCCCGCGTCGCGTTTAATGAAGGGTCGGTGTAGTGGTGGTGGTGGGGAGTGGGCGATGATAGGGGGCGATCCCACCTCCCACGAGACCCTAAAAAATTGGTACTTTTTTTTGATATTCACTTGAAGAATTAATTTATTTCGTTATTATTATTATTTTATATATGTAGAGGGCCCTCTCCACCCGTTTCGGGACGTTTCTCGATCTGCCGCTGAGCCGTCGCTTCTCGAGTGGCTCCTCTCCAACCCGCTGAACTCCGCTCTGCCTTTGAGCTGCGGCTCAAACAGACGGGTGCCCGTGCAGTCACCGCTGCGTGTTCAAGGGCGCGGTGAAGACGCTGATGAAAGCCAGCGCAAGCCGACGCCAGCCACCCCTCATCAGAGGACCGCCTCGTCGTCACCATCATCATCATCATTATCGCCGACATCGCCTGTACCTTTCCGTCAGCTCACGAGCGAGCGAATTTCCACAATGGTTCTCTTTATTTGGCTGCCATTAACTCCTTCATTCAGTGTCAGTATCTAACCTTTTGGGGTTCTTTAACCAGTGCAATTGTGGGGGGTGGGGGGTTGGATTTTTTTTGTTATGTTGGATTTCAGATTTTTGAACCGTCTCCGTTACCCCTCCTCTCTCATCTCACGTTGCACTCCGGGGCACGCCATCTCTGCTCCGGCAACAAAAGGCTTCCTCCTTCTAACAAAGCGCATGCACAGTCGTCAACCGTCGATCCGTGGTGGAGAGCCGCTGCTTCTCGGCCTCTGCTCCCGCCGTTTGGATGGAATTATCTACCTCTTGAACTTCGTGCAGCTGAGTCTCTCCTGTTGCTGCTTCTGCCGCTACCCTTGTTCAAGTCGAGACTTTGGACCCCCATTTCTTTTCATTTGTTATCGAGCTTATGACTGTAGGTTGTATTGTGTTGTCACTTGGGTGACGCAGGTCACTCGAGAAGATGAGACTCATCCTGTTTCTTGAGTCCTCGCCTGGTTGAACAAAACCAACTTGAAACCTGAGACGCGTCGTCGTGCCCAACGACAGGGACGTCACCCGATGCCACGTGACACACACACCCCCCACACACACATTTGTGGCTCGAAAAGCACGAAAGCGTCGTTACGTGTGACTCCTTTCCTGTGACGTCACCCTTTCGTATCAATGCGAAGCAACAACAACACAAGACTCATATTCTTGGTTCTTTCGGTAAAGTCACGTAGAAGGGAAATAATAAAATACAAATATAAAACAATAAAAAATATTTTTAATTGTTTTCTATTTGTATTTTATTAAGAATATGAATCCCTGCAGTCACGAAAGCTTTAAATCGAAATTTAAACCACTATTGTTACTTTCCTTGGCTTCGTCGAAGAAGATCGTTTTCACTCCTGACCGTTTGCTAAAAACAGGCGCATCGCCTTGAGCAACATTCTGGCTGGTCCCCTGAGTGCCACCCCAGCAAGCACCAGTACTCATTTAACTTTGCAAGTCGAGGTCATCGTGGCCAAAGCCATTGATGCCACTGCACCTCCTCGTTTCCAACGCTCCTTATCCCTCCGCCGGATCCCACAACGGTAGAGATGCAACGACCCCCCCCCTCCCGAGATCTGAGCTGACAATCTCCCACCGTCTGCTCTGAGGTCTTCCTCCTTGGTCGAAGCACACGTGGGGTGCACGCCAAGGCCCGTCTTGTTTACGTGCTGCCCTCCTCTATCCTGCACACATTGTCACATCCAACAGAGTCCTCCTCCTCCTCCTCTTCATGGCATACACGAAGCTTTAGCTGCCAAGTTACAAGGCCAAACTTCGCTATGGTCTCACATCACATATTCAAAAACATTTCACTGATCCCAGTTGAGTTCGTTGTCAAGGCACTGCGAGTAGAGGTGGTGGCACGGTGCTTAGCACGCTCAGCTAAAAGCCCGACGACCCGAGTGCAATTCCCTAACATCAGGAGCAAGAGTGGCATCTTTACCAACCTGCATTGCTCATTGCGGTGAAGTATGGCGAAAATAAAATCCCTTTACCAACACGGCATGGGGAGGCCTTCACAGAGCAGTGGATTGACAGAGGGATGTTCATGATTGTTTATTACTACGCCTACAGTGCTGTGTTATATGACGTCAGTAGCTCGTGGTGCTCATGTCAAGATTGGTGACGCTGCTGCATTGGCAGTGGTGCACAATTAACAACAACAACAACAACAAACTCAAGACGGTCGACAACAACAATAACAACACTGTGTGGCCATAAAATGACAAGAAATATAATTGGCGACGTATCGGGCAATGGTCCTTCGCACATGAAGTGGGTCCCATTTGCCGAAATGTCGCCAATTGTTTTATTTTTCTCACATAATGTAAGGCAGTGTTGTTGACCGCTGTCAAGGCGACAGTGAATACAGAAGCATGTATATATATATGATTCTGCTGCTTTGATCAAGGAGGTTTTTGCAAACAGCAGTGCACCTTGCAGGCCGAGCGGTCGATAATCCGGTCTCTAAGCGCACCGGCCACACTTGCACGCGAACGATACGGAGCAAGTCCATTCACAAAGCGTCCGCGGTTTGAGGGCTCATGGCGGTCGTGGGAATCGCGGTAAATGTGCGTTTTGATTACGTTTGGTGTCGGGTGGGGAAGGGGTAAAGGGGGGATGCTTGCACCCAGCGGGGGATAAAGCACGGCTCATGATGGTGATGGTATTTATGATGTCGTGGCTTGTTTTCTTATTCAGAGCATCGCCCTGCTCAACAGAGCGTTTGGCTCGTCTCTGTTGAAGGTACAGAGAGACGGTGGGTGGAAATTCCACATCTCTATGGCGGGGACGAAGATTGTCCTCGGTACAAACTACGACCACAGCCAGTGATTGATGTGCAGCTTCACCGGGCAGTACTTCATTTTC
This sequence comes from Entosphenus tridentatus, assembly GCA_014621495.2. NCBI lineage: Eukaryota > Metazoa > Chordata > Hyperoartia > Petromyzontiformes > Petromyzontidae > Entosphenus > Entosphenus tridentatus. The sequence continues at coordinate 1,523,193 of CM025656.2, forward strand.
CGACCTCAGAGAGATAATGGTGATAATGATGGTGATATTCATAATGTTGCTGCTGCTGATGATGACACTCACGATATTGATGATGCTGCCACTGCTCATGGTCATGGTGATAATTCAAAGCAGAGACTGCTGTCGTGATAATTGCCCCATTGTAAATTGGTTTCGCAATCGTTTAAAATCTTTCGCAAAAAATGAAACACGCTCCGTAAAAAACCAAAACTAGTCTAAGGGCGTGCGCTCAGCGAACGGTCAGCTGCTTATGCCATGCAAACAGGACGCGCACGAGATCTGCCCGTCGTCTGGTGGTGATCTGATACCGACTACTGGACGGTCGTAAATGAATGCAATCCCTCGCCCCAGACACCGAGAGCGAAGTCACGTGCTGTCATTACTGCGGCGGCACAGCTTGTTCAAGGACTCGCGCGCTGACGCAAGCGGCTTCATGGTCGAGCACCGGCGCGCGTGGCACGTTCGACGCGGTCGTAAATCCGCAGAAGAAGAAGAAGACGACGAAGACGCGCCCGGTCGAAACAAACATCGGTGACTTCTCTTTCCGCACCCGGCGCGCGCTATCGACGCGGGGCACATTTCGAGCTCACAGCGCGAGCGTGCTGAGCGGGTGGCGTGGAGAGATGCAGGGTGGGAAAGCCGATTGGGGTTTGGTGGGAGTTGGCAACAATTTGAATAACGACGAGGTGGTTGAACACGTGGTAGGCTGTCGCGAACAATGTTATCCACAATGGAGGTGTTTGGGTTAGGTCGCGTAAATATGAATGTGCCGTTAAAACATCGTCATTGTTTCGGGAACGTTTTGTTGGCGTGACAAACCTCACTAATTGGCTGTGTCGCGTGGTGGCGGGTTTTACGACACATTCATATTTACGCGATCTAACCCAAACGCCTCTATTATTGACGATAAGTTTGTACGTTCGGTATTAGCAAGGCGATCATCACGAGTGCGCCTCGTTTTGCGAGACGCAGTGATGTCGCCAAGTGTCATCCCAATTTGAGTTTAATTTGCGGGGTCATTTTAAAATGTTGGCAAACAATGTCGATCACTGTGATGTGTGGGTTTTACCCCGGACACAAAGCCGCCGTGCGTTTAGATGTCAAGTTTGATAGACGACCGCGCAATTTTAAACAAAACTTCGTGGTATTGTGTGGTCGGTTTTTGTTTCCTTGGACAGGGTGGAGAAAGAAATGTCGATTGTGCCGATAATGTAATCTTTACATACACGGGGTGCTCACAAACTGCAACAGTCACTCGCCAGTAATTGTGTAAGGTGTCAAACAATTACAATTCGGAACAACAATTGTTTTTTTCTCTTCCCGTGACGAAGTGCGGTGAGGCGAACTTCACTGATCCTGCCTTGCAATGTTATGAGGGATAACCACCGAGAACCAGTCACTCTGTGGACACGCCCAGCTTCCACAGTTGCAGCCGCTTTCCCCTGGTTCGCACGCCGTTAAAAAGGAAAACGCATTCATACGGTGTGTTTACGCAAGCACATTTACCGGGTCAAATACTGTATCCGTACGGGAGTGTCCAGCCTCCCCCCTGTTTTGCAATTTGACCACAAAACCCAAGATTGTCTTGGCTGAGCGGCGCTCCTCCTAGTTGCACTGGCAGCCGTCTGGAACTCGCTTTGCCACTGCACATTCGAAGCAGCAGCATCCAAGCACCATCATCCACCTTCAAGCAGTAGCTCAAGGCTCAGCTGCCCAAGCTTTCAACTGATGAGGCTCTCACTCGTTCAAGATTTGACCCGTCCAGGCCCTCACCCGTCCAGCCTCGCACCCGTCCAAGTTGGTGTACCAGGGACTTTGAGCTCTGCCTCTGCGCGTCCGAGTTCTCGGTCGAACACTGCGTCCGATTCTAGAAAATTGCGTGCTTTCAGTAAATCGTGTTTATTATGAAACTGATCCGTGTGTCCCATATTTTTGGCGTCACCTTTCGTATTTTTGGACCGCCGTGATCCAAATCCGCGCTGAACTCAGTGTGAATGTGCGTGCACATTCAACTGAGAACCCTACAGTGGCGTTGCTGTTTACGGCTGAAAGCAGGGCCTCTCCAAAAATAAATTCCGAATGAATTGAAAGATCGCCCCACTCGTACGACTCGAAGTAAGTCAAGTCCATTTTAATAACAATGCGACTATTCGTTCTGATTTCCAGCGAGACAGTTTTTGTTTCCGATGAGATATGATTTTGTACCTGTCCAATGGATTTTTGTAAATTTCCTTAAATAAATGGCTCTTATTTATTCAAGCGAAAGTCACATTTGAGACCCCACGAGTGAATGTCAACATTCTTGTCCGATAAGCCACACGGCAGGGCGGTGTTACATTTCACAAGCCCCCCCCTGCCCCACCCTCCGGCCCCCTCCCTCCCCTCCCGTGCTGTTTGGAGTTCTGTGGAGATGGCCGAGAATCGGGGGAGTTGGCAGGAAAATGTAAAATGTGACATCTGCACTTCAAAAGTTTAGTCTTGTTCAAAGATGAACACAGGATTCGAAGCCGTCTGCCTTTGTCGGTCGGCTTTCAGCGGCCACACGGTGTTTATCTTGTGTGTGACTGCACATTGTGTGTCTGTGTCTATGCGGGGAGCGATTGGTGTGTCGTGTGGTTAGCGCGCTGTGCCACAAACCCGGTGACCCGCTCGCAGCCAACATCGTTGACAAACATCTGAATCAGGTCCTGGGCCTCCCCTAGGTCAACTCAGCCTTCGATGAGTACCCGGTGCAGTGTGTAAACATCAGCACTGGGTAGACAAATGGATGCCGTGCTGGTCTCGTATTCGCTAACAGCACTTAGCCCAAACGGTCTGTGCAGCTGTGTTGGTGGGATATTTGTTGTCTTGTGGTGTGAGCGGTGGCAATGCAGTCCGTGCACTGCGCTGTGAACGCTGCCACCCAAGTTTGATTCTCGGCCACGGCTAACGTCGGCAGCGAGTGACATCCAAACTGTTCCTGGATCGCTCCCCTTCACCAACCCGCACTGACCGGCGTGGTGAAGTATGGTCAGAAAACCCACGTGTCCAATACAGCGCGGGGAGGTCTTCATCCATCCAGCAGTGGATTGCCAAAGGGCTGTGTGGTAAGGAAGGTAATCTTGGCTAGATAACGGTTGCTGCTGTTGATGATCGTGACTATGTGTGGCTAAACAAATTGATTTGGATCTTGTTTCTGTTAACAATCTAACATAACCTCTGGTGCTGCACACATCTCCCCACTAATGTATTTTTAAATAATGTTGTATGTCTTTCTGTCTGAAAAATAAGAATAGGATTTACCCTCTCTGGCAATAACACAGGCGTCAGGATGTTCAACCACCAACTAGATACATTTTGCAAGGAATAAAGTCTGCATTGACCACACAAGATGCTTGTGGCAAAACATGCAACGAAATAAGCTCTGATAATACACGCATTGTCTTTGAAACTGATTGGCCTACGACACCAGAGACAACCTTCTTCATGGCCTAGTCTCACTAGTGTCACCACAAGTATGTGTGTGGTGAACGCAGACTTGTTTGAACATCTGGACACCTCCTGTTTTTTTGCTAGAAAGGGTAAAAACCTATTCTTATTTTTCATAATTTGATACTGGCAAAAAAAAGCAATCCCATGATGTAGCTGCTAACCCCGGGCTGTATGAATGCGCTGAGACACGTGGCATTGTACTTGTGCTGTTCGCCTTTTGGTGTTGTTCTCTGGTCTGACACTGGCGAGATTTACTGGTAGGAACCTCCTGGTTACACCAGCCGACAGGGGATTATTGTGTCCGTCCGTCGTGCATCCAAAAATGGGAGGGGTGGGGCTGGGTGGAGAGGGGAGGTTGGGGAGGGGCTGGGTGGGGAGGGGCTGGGTGGGGAGGGGCTGCTCACCCCGTGGTGCCCTTATAAAACTCAACGTTTAACCTACTCACGCCGGCTTGTGCCCGCCCTCACAGTCGGACATATTGGCGGAATATACCACGCCGCCGTTGACCCTGGACATTGACCGAGCAACCCAACGTTCCTACCAGCTCCCTCCGCAGGAATGTGTTAGGCCATGACGAAGAAGGCTGCTGTCTTTGGTGTAGGACAATCAGTTTCATAGACAATGCGTCAAATTTATATTTTAAGCTTTCGTGACTGCAGGGATTCATATTCTTGGTTCTTTCGGTAAAGTCACGTAGAAGGGAAATAATATAATAATAAAAATAAAACAATACAATTTGCACGACGTTTCGATTGCAACACAAGCAATCATCAGGTCGTGAGAATTTTATAGTTGAATTTGTATTATTTCATTATTTCCCTTCGACGTGACTTTCCCGAAAGAACCAAGAATATGAAAGCGTAATATCATCAGAGCATGTTGTTTGCATGTTTACTGCAGGTACCGTGCGTGTGGTTAATACAGACTTGATGCCTTTCGAATTGTATCTACAGTATTTGGTGATTGAACATCTGAACACAGCTGATTTTTGTCGTGCCTGAAAGGATAAGAACTATTCTTAATTTTTCATCATTTGAAACTGGCCAAAAAGGTCCCATGTTATTGTTCCAAAACGTTGGCACTGCAACGTGTTTCTCTCTCTCTCTCTCTTCCTGTCCACCCCCTTCACTGGAACAAACTTCACCCTCCACATTAAGCAGTCCCCTTCACTCACCAGTTTCCGCTCCTCACTCAAGACCCACTCATTGTCCCCTAGCTCGCCGCACGACCCCCTTAATCTTCTCCTCATAACCACCGCCGGTACTGTTCCCTCTTCATATTCTCATTACACGGCTTTCACGCATTAACCCCATTCATTCAATCCAATCATCGTCGTTTAATGTCATCAATTTCGCTTTCACAGAATTCACTCATCACAGAATCGCCCCCATTGCCTCATCTCATCTACATTTCATTCACCTCATCTCCAGCATCACCTTCATGCAGCATTGTTGTTGTACCGTTGTAAATTTTTGTAAAGTGGTTAAGGCGCTCTATGAATACCGTTAAGATAAGATAAGTGACCTTTGTTAACTTGTTATTAAGTTCACGTATGGTTGTGTTTGTAAATGGCGAAAAATCAGGTGCGAGAGAAAGCTGACTGCCGCAGATTATCTTGTCTGGTTTATAGAGGGGGCCAGATAAAGTTCATGTTTATCAATTTTAAACTGAGGGCTGGTGCTCTTTGTGGGTTATCAGACCATTATATCAACTTAACGTTACCTAGAATTCTGGCGAGATGTTAATTACCTCGCCTGATATACAGGAGGTCATGGGTTTGATCCCGAACCTGACGCCTGCTGTATATTTGGAGTTTGTGTGTCTCTCTCTCCCCGTGGTCGCGTGGATTTTTCTCCGGGTCCTCCGGTTGTTCCCTCCACGTTTTAAAACACGGCCGTTTAGAGTATTTGGCTGCTATAAATGTTCACGTGATAAGCCACTTCGTTGAGCTGTCATTTGTGGCCAGGTCGCTTCTGAAAAAGAATTACACAGCTCAGTGGGCCTTACCTGGTAAAATTAAAATAGTCGAGTTTAAAAGGGACAGCTGTCGTGGGCGTTTTGGGCAGCAGAGGGCAGGGCAGCCAGATCCACTGTGCGTTCCACATTCACCAAATCTACATGAACCACCGCGGTGAAGTAGGGGCAGCTATCCCTGACGGCCCGCAAGGGGCGTGGGGAGGCCATCATCCAGCGGTGGATTGTTATCACGTGGCTGTACATGGACGCTCTACGAAAATGGCCAAATGGCGCAAGCCCTCGTCTCCACTCTGCTTTCACTTCCACATTCATGTGGCAGTTGCCAGTATATCCATCGGACGGCCGCTGTTGACGTCCCACGATGTGGGACTGTGCATGTCATCGGCCCCAGAGCGATGATGATGATGGTAAAGATGATGGCAGCGACGACAACGATGATGATGATGATAATAATTATATTTATTAACCGCCTTGTATCAAGGATTATTATCAATGCGTTGCACAAGACAAAACAGCAGCCACCTCGGCATAAAAAAACACACAAAAAGGCAAAATTATTAAAGCCATGGACGGAATTAGCTAAAAGTTGAACGAACAGGCACGTTTCAGTACTTTTGAAACGTGTTTTTTGTAAAATAAATATCCGCTGACACGGGACGATATACCCTTACCCCCCCCTCCCCCGGGTTGATTGTCTTCCCCTCAAATGGATTGATCGTGTCGGGTTCGTCCGCCTTGCTGATGTCTTTGCCCGGTTGTTGTTGTGGTTGTTGTTTTTGTTACCTAGCACACTGTTGCGGGCTTGCGTTCCTCTTACAATTGAAAAAATAAATCTCATCAACACATTTTTTTCCCCCACAGACGCGGGAGACCCTGAAATCTCGTGGGGGAGAGAGCCCCAGAGTCTGGGGGCCTACACGGGGGGGCAGCTTCAGTGGTCCCATCGACCGAAGCCTCGGCCTGGGCACACGGAGAAGACCTGCACCCCCAGATCTTAAGAGACCCTTGGGGTGGGCGGCAGCAGCATGTCTGGGATGTACACCGAGGCATGGTATCCACGCGAAAATTTGTTTTTTTCCCAGTATCATAATGATGAAATATGTAAGAATATATCTTCTTGGTTCTTTCGGAAAAGTCACTAGAAGTGAAATAATAAAATAATAAAATAAAACATAATAAAATACAATTCTCACGACGTTTCGGCCACAACACAATCAGCCGTCCTCAGGTGAAGAACAGGTCTGTCGGAAAGACAGCGTCTGAAAGCTTTGAATCTAAATATAAGAATAGACTTTACCGTTTCTGGCAATGAAACACAATTGTTAAAATGTTCAAATACCAAGTGGAGAACAGCTGCTTGCGAGGCGTTAAGTCTACATTTACAGCACACACTTGTGGCACGGGATCTCTCTCCCACTTCAGCAAAAAATGTATTGCTGTGGTTTTCCCACCTGACGATGATTGCTTGTGTTGCGATCGAAACGTCGTGTTTTAATTTATTTTATACCTACGTGACTTTACCGAAAGAACCAAAGAGTTTGGATCCCTGCAGTCACGAAAACTTCAAATCTAGATCAAAACATGAAAACAAACACGTCTGTGATGTACACTGGAGCATGGCAGTTGATGATAATCTGGATCGATCCATGACCAGGAACTGAACACTTAACCTTTCTCGAAGCTCGTGTTCGTTGTTAAGAGCACTAACAAATGTGCCACCTGGCCAGAACAAAAATATCGATAATGCTTTACTTTAACTGTTGCAGCCCTTTTATCGGTCCACTGTTGGATGAAGGCCTTCCCACACTCGTGTTTGGTCGCTGTGTGTGGAATGACCGTACGTCACCACGCTGGGTGAGTGCAGGTTGGTGAAGGGGGCACCCACAAAGATCGGTTCGGATATCGCCCACCAACGATACGTTAGCCGTGGCCGGGATTCAAACTCAGGTTACCCAGGTTCAGAGCGCGTGAACCATTCCGCCTCCGCTCTCATGCACCCCTCCCTCCCCTCCCAACAATAATCAACTTCATAACAATAATAGTAATGAGAGTTCCCATTTAGGTGTTGTATTTCCTGTTGGATCGTGCGAAGTGGCTCTCCCAGGGTTAAATGGCACATTGCAATCGGATATATTTCAACGACGCAGTCACCACAAGGGTGGCATTGTGAGCGCACACTGAACATTTCTCCTAGACACGACTCCTCTTCAGCATTTCACCGTCACGTGCCATCCCCCGGTATGGATAGCATCTATGGGACCGTTTTGCCAGTGTCAATATTATAAAAAAATAAGAAGAGGCTTTACCCTCCCTGGCAATAAAACCGGTGATGTTAAGTTGGTCAAACACCAAATAGATACCTATTAAAAGGCATCAAGTCTGCATTAACCACGCAAAATTGTAGCAAAACATGCAAACAAACATGCTCTGATCATTTACGCAGCATTGTCTTGGAAATTAATTGGCCTACACCAGATACAGCCTGTTTTATGGCCTTGCCGCACCGGTATCAGACCGGAGAACGCCAAGAGACGAACAGTACAAAGGAAACGTCAGTATAAAAGCATTAATAGCTCGGGGTTGAGCAGTTATATCTATGGAATGGATAGCATTAAAAAAATCCCTAAAATAGATATTGGTCCGGCCACGGGAATGTGGAATTTCCACCTCCGGCCCAATGGAGTTCACACGACCCGTTTGCTCGGTTGAGCACAGAGCCGATGCTTTCCCAGTGGTGCAATGGTCAGCGACACACCCAACTTTCAAGCAATCCAGAGGTGGCCGGTTCGATTCCATCTCCCGGGGCGGGAGTTTGGAACAGCTGTGCGAGTTTATTAAATCCCCCCCTCCCTCCCACTGCCTCAGTCCACCCAGCAGCATAGATGGGTAGAGCGCGGTTAGTCAATCGGAAATAGGCGTTTGGTGGGGGTAAAGTGTGGCTACTCCCGCCGCTTCCAATGACGCTCGAGCCTGCGTGGAAAAGTAGGCCAAATACCCTCCACGGCGGTTGTCCATAGCTCCGTCTAGCGGGGGGCCTTCCCCCAGCAGCGGCGTGAGCGCGGTCGTAGCAGGGGCTGCACCCCACCGACCTGGAAATCGGCGTCCGTCTCATTTCAGTTGTTTTATTTGCTTGCTATTAAAATTCGCAACTTCGAAACATATTTCGAACGCTGGCTCATGCGCTCGGCGCTGGTGAATTAAGCGGCGAAGAATGCGGGGCACGCGGCGCTCGCTGACGGGCGGCGATGGCAAAGTTGTTGCTGGTTTCATTTTCAAAAGCAAAAACATCGCAAAGTTACACACATGTGGTCAGCAGGGGCTCTTCAAAGCCACTTCGGAGCACGGCTCACGATAACGTGACCGTCTACGCAGGCTCACGGCGTGTCGATGTGATCGAAGATGAAGACGAAATATGCCCCCCTCCACCCCGTGTAGCATTAACAGGCTGTTGGGGCGAGTGCTGTTAGGGAGCACCTATAAACAGTGGGTAGGCTACACTAAGCGGGCTGGGTGGCCAGGGGCCACGCCTGGCCGTCTTTGTCTCCCCAATGCTGATTTATTTTTACACACCGCACCAGGGGCTCATTTAAGGCCGAGTATACCTAGGGGAGGCCGAAGAACGGTTCAGATATTCGTCACCGATGTTGATCGTGAGTGGCAATCGAACTCGGGTGGCCGTGTTTGTAGTGCAGCGTGCTAGTCACTGAGCTAGCGCTCCCCACTATGTGATAATAAACTAAATACTCCAAAAGACAAAACCAGCATTGAGCCATTGCTTTACATCTCTTGCTTACGGCCCTGCAAAGCCATCCGTGGAAATTCATAGTTCCTATGAAGAGGGCGAGGACCACCACTGCTAATTTTCCCACGAAGTGCTACCTATTTTATCGACCGCGGAGAGATGACGGGGTGAGTCAACTCCCCACCCAGGATATGAACTCGCCGGTAAATTTTAAGTTAAGTTCATCCGAACGCAACAACAACAACGAATGTACGCAGTGATTCAACAAGTCCCAAGAATCTCCCGGCCATAGCGCCTGGCTGTGTCACGCAGACACCGCGATCTGATTACGCGGCCAGCCCCACGGGATGGGCACCCATCCACGAACGAAGCGAGGGTCAACGGCTCGCTGACCTTCCGAGAATCCGATGGCGACGCGGGCGAGTTTCTCCCCGGAGATTCGCCCGTCGTGCGTGCGCATAGCGAGTGGGACGCCTGTGACACAAAAAAAAAACCTAAAAACCTTCCAAGCTCATCGAATTCCTCTTCGGATTTTTGAATCCCGAGTTGAATTTGTGAGCGGGAATATCACGGGTTGAAAGCGTTACGTGAACTCCCCCAGGGGACTGCTCCACCTTCAATGAACTTGCGGTGTGTGTGAAGTTCTCGCACGCAATGCCGGCACGGGGTGTTAGACAACGCGACGCCGCTTGATGTGTAACGTCTCACGCGACCGCCAACCCAAAGGCGCTCGCTGTACGCTACCGATTACATCGAGGCAGTCGGCACTGAAACGCAATTCTCGGACTGAATTGCGACCTCAAAATGTGTAAAAAGGGATATTATTAGGTAGGAGAGTTCGTGGAGGGGAATAGAGTGAGATGAGAGGGGAGAGGTAGGAGAGTGCGTAGAGGGGTGTGGAGTGAGATGAGAGGGGAGAGGCAGGAGAGTGCGTGGAGGGGAGCAGAGTGAGATGAGAGGAGAGAGGCAGGAGAGTGAGTGGAGGGGAGTGGAGTGAGATGAGAGGGGAGAGGTGGGAGAGTGCGTGGAGGGGAGTGGAGTGAGATGAGAGGGGAGAGGCAGGAGAGTGCGTGGAGTGGAGTGAGATGAGAGGGGAGAGGCAGGAGAGTGCGTGGAGGGGAGTAGAGTGAGATGAGAGGGGAGAGGTAGGAGAGTGCGTGGAGGGGAGTGGAGTGAGGTGAGAGGGGAGAGGCAGGAGAGTGCGTGGAGGGGGGTAGAGTGAGACGAGCGGGGCGAGGCAGCACACGGGAAGCCGGTGCGTAGCGCGATCACGAATGAGATTTGGATGTGGAGCACCGCGTGCGCTCTGCCAGGGACCGCCGTTCGCGACGCAGCGTCCGTTCTCGGTCGCGTTCACTCGGGGCCACGGCTGGGCCGGGTTGCTGTCGACCATTTACACACCGCGGTGCGCGCGTGGCCCCACACGCGGCTTCGCTTCTCACGTTGCCAGCCCACGGGCGGGCAAAGCTGCGGCGAAATTCGCTTGCGAGGATTCTAAGGCAACAGAGCGGCGATCAGGGTCGTCACTGCGCCTCCGTGTGCTGTGCCCATTGGTAACCCGTGGAGGAGCGAGCGCGCGTGCGTGTGTGTGTGTTGGGGTTAGTGTGTGTGTGTCTGTTGGGGTCAGTGTGTGTGTGTTGGGGTCAGTGTGTGTGTGTCTGTTGGGGTCAGTGTGTGTGTTGGGGTCAGTGTGTCTTGGCGTCACTGTGTGTGTGTGTTGGGGTCAGTGTGTATTGGGGGTCAGTGTGTGTGTGTGTTGGGGTCAGTGTGTGTGTGTTGGGGTCAGTGCGTGTGTGTTTGGGTCAGTGTGTTTTGTGTGGTGGGGTTAGTGTGTGTGTGTGTGTTGAGGTCAGTGTGTGTGTGTGTGTGTTGGGGTCAGTGTGTGCGTTGGGTTCAGTGTGTGTGTGTGCGTGTGTGTTGGGGTCACTGCATGTGTGTGGGTGTTGGGGTCAGTGTGTGTGTGTGTGTGTGTTGGGGTCACTGTTTGTGTATGTTGGGGTCAGCGTGTGTGTGTGTGTGTTCAATTACCGTGTATGTTGTGTACACGGTACTGAATGGGGAGCGGTGGTGTAGCGAACCCGGCGACCCGAATTCGATTCCCGCTCACGGCCAACACCGGTGACCAGTGCTGGGCCTCCCCCTTAGGTCGACTCAGACTCAAATGAGTACCTGGGGAGGTATGTAAACATCGCCACTGGGGAGACAAAGGCGGCCCGGCGTGGTGCTGGCCACCCAACCCCTCGTGTGCTACTCGCTAACAGCACTTGCCCCAGCCGTCTGTTAAGGGTCTTTTGATTTGTTTCTATTACCACATCAAGTACATTGCATGCGAATAAAGCAATACTGTGTATGGATCTTGACACGTAGTTATTTCGCAGCTGTTATCATGATTCATGGCGGGGTTTAGGCCACGCAGTGATCTGACCGCATTTGTGTCGTGAAGACCCTCCACCACACAGACGGCGCTTATCCATGGTTAATACAACCGCAGTATTAACCAGGGCGACCTGCCTGTATCGAACCGCAAAAACGCTACTGCTGAGGCCGTGTGACCGCCGCAATTACCGCGGTGTAAATGTGCGTATGCTATGGCACATCCACTAACTTACATGTGCAATATGGACATATTAATGTATTAATGCTCATCCTATACAAAAAAATAACTGATATGCAGCACATAACCCGACATGAACACACGCACTGCCCACGTGTTGTATCCGTGAAAGGTTTCCATTTAAATTCGTATCAAGGTGTCTGTGTGTGCGTGTTCATTGTGGGAAGCGGGTCATGTAGCCTGGCCAACACCATTGACGGTTATCTGAACCGGTCTTGGACCTCCCCTAGGTCGACTCAGCCACAAATGATGCTCTGAAGGACCATATCCTGAAACGTCACCGATTATATACTGTTATTCTTTTCAGGCCGCGGTGGAGTTTAAAAAGAATTTAGTTTTAAGATGTAACCTTACCGTTAAACTCACTTTGTTGTGTGTGTCTGTACTGTAACGTTGTAACCGATTTAGCACACGGACTCAGGGTTATGAGCGTGTGTACACCCGTCTCTCTCTCTCGTCTCTCTCTCTCGTCTCACAACGCACGGATTTATAGCGTTTATTAGTTTGTTTGCTGGTGACTGTGTATTTCGAATCGAAATCGCCTCCAGTGCTGTTGCTGCTGGCGGCAATAAAAGTTGTGTAAAAGTCAAGTCTCTCTCGTCCCTATCTCTCTCGTCTCTCTCTCTCGTCTCTATTTCTCTCTAGCACGGAGGAGGGCCGAGCAAATGCTCAGAGAGAGAGAGAGACGATCTCGCTCTCATCCGTTCAGCTGCTCGCCCAGAAACAGGAGCTCGCAAACACCACGCGCAACAGCTGATCAGCGCAACAGCTGATCATCGGCCCTCCCTCCTTATCCTCCTCCTGTTGTTGTTGTCGTACGACTAGCCTGATGTCCACGCCAGAGTAACAACTCCAATTTCACATTCAGGTGCGTCGAAGCCCAGAGACACCGCGTGGGTGAGTAGCGAGCGGAGTGAAGTATTTCAGTTCAGTTTCATTTATTTGGTATAGCCCTGTGAGCCATTCGGCTCTTGAATCGGGTGTCAACCGCAACAAACAAGAGACAAAAACGTGAACAAGAAAACATCTTGAAGTGACTATGTGACTATGTGAAAACAGAAAATCCAGGAAAAAAACAGCAAAAATATTCCACAAAAAACACCGTACACCAACGCTGTGTGCAAAAATCCCAGTGGGATGCAAGTCAAACAACAACAACTACAAGACAACTTAGATTAAGGCCATCATTCTAATTCTAGATTTGAAGCGTTCGTGACTACAAGGATTTATACTCTTAGGCTTTTTTCGGTAAAGTCACGTAGGTAAAAAATATAAATAAAATTAATATAAGTAATAATAGAAATAAAATAATAAATCACTGATTTATTATCAAAATCACTGATGTATTATTTTCTTTACATTATTACTTCTATTAATTTTATTTTAATTTTTTACCTACGTTACTTTACCGAAAAAGCCTAAGAGTATGCCATCATTCTAACTCCGTACTACAACAAACAAACATGGCCAAACCAAAAATGTATCATCATCGCCGTGATGTCTCCTGCTTCGTATTTGTAGATCGGCAATTGCGCCGTTAGACGTTTCACTGGTTTGTTCGGGATGGCCACAATCAGCAGTTTGTTTTTAACTTCCCATCGACGCGAACCAATACTCAACTTTCTCACACACTGAACAAAGACAAGATCCCCCGTATAACCTTAACAGATTGTAGGGGCAAGTGCTGTTAGCGAGCACCTATGAAGGCCGGAACGGTATACGAACGAGAGGGTGGGTGGCCAGCACCACGCCCGACCGCCTTTGTCTCCCCAGTGGCGATGTTTACACACCGCACCAGCTACTAATTTAAGGCTGAGTCGACCTAGGGGAGGCCCAAGACCGGTTCAGATAATCGTCACTGGATTTAGGCGTGAGCGGGAATCGAACCCGGGTCGCCAGGTTCATAGCGCAGCGCTAACCGCTACACTACCGCTCCCCATCCTCACACACACACAGTCGCACACACACACACAAAGACAGACTCACTCATACACTTCAACTCACATACTCACGACGTTCATACACTAACTCACAGTTATGCACACTCATATGCAGTACAGATTTCATTCCAACATTAACTCCTAACACACGCGTTCACCTCTCATCACAAAGATCCCCTGTATAGCCTCAACAAAGTGCTGTTAGCGAGTGTTACCTATGAAGGCCGGCACGGCACTCGAGGGGGTGGGTGGTCAGCACCACGCCCCGGCCGTCTTTATCTCCCTCACAGCAATATTTACACACCCAGACATGTACTCATTTAAGGCTGAGTCGACCTATTCGTCACTGGTATTGGCCGTGAGCGGGAATCGAACTTGGCTCGCCGAGTTCGCAGTGCTGTGCGCTAACCATTACACGACCGCTCCCCACTCAATCACAAACACTCAGTTTCCACTCACACATCCACCACTCACACTTTCACTCACATCCACCACTCACCCTCACACATCCACTCACATCCACCACTCACCCTCACACATCCACCACTCACCCTCACACATCCACAACTCACCCTCACACATCCACCACTCACCCTCACACATCCACCACTCACCCTCACACATCCACTCACATCCACCACTCACCCTCACACATTCCCCACTCACACATTCCCCACTCACCCTCACACAGCTGACATTGGCACACACGGCTCATTTGCATGTTAAAGGGACAGATCAAGTGAAGTCGCACAAAGCGCGTTACCGTGCTGAGGAGGGCTGTCCTCTGCCGCCGTCTTGTTTCTCTTCACCATCTTCCCGCCGACGATTCCTAACTTTTATTCACCGTTAGCGACCTCGCGAAGACATTGAGATCGTAGAACTCCACACACACGCAACTTCGCTCTCCCTCTCCGTTGCCTCCTATCGCTACTCCCCCCCCTCTCTCGCCCCCTCTCTCTCCTTCTCTCTCCGCCCCCTCCACCACCCTCCCTCTCTCTCACACCGTCAACGTGAGCGTGACGATGCCAGAAGCGTGCGTGCGGACGAACACAAAGCAACTCTGCTCCCCTCCATCTCCCCCCCACCCAAGTCCATTCGCGCATCTATCGTCTCGTGTGTGGCTGGGTAACGGGCAAGCGATGGGCGCTGCTGGTGGCAAGATGTTAACTCCCTCGCCTTGTGTGCAAGTGGTCGTGGGTTCGATCGCGACCCTGATACGCCTGTTGTGTATTTGGAGTTTGTGTGTTCTCTCTCGCCCCGTGGACCTTCGGGTTGTTTTGATCCACATTCTGAAACGCGCGTTTAGAGTATTTGGCTGATATTTATTTGCACGCGATAAGCCACTTTGTTGAGCTGTCATTTGTGGCCAGGCCGCTTCTGAATAAGAGCTATGTAGCTCAGTGCGCCTTACCTGGTTTAAAAATAAATGGTTTAATTTGTAGAAACGTACATAATAAGACAAAAGTGTATATTTATGTATCGATTCGCTGCTTCTTTGGATACTTTTCAGTTTTATAATTTTTTTGTCATTTGTGTTTTTGTTTTGTTCGGACCTATATCCCCCCCCATTCATATCCTTCCATAATGAAGCATTGCGTGGAGGTCCTATACAAGACATTGAAACCTCATTACATGACAATTACATCGGTTTGCCACCTTTCCCACTAACGTCCAAACTCGGACACATCGCTCAAGTTATCTCCAGGTCGATCATAAAAAACTGTGCAATGTACTTTAATAAAGTTCAACAGCACCGACACCGCACCAGTTCTCAGTACAAATCAGATCTCGCGTTGGCCGTCCCCTGCACTGGCTTCCAGTTTCACGTAGAATACCATTTTAAATCCTCTTGTTAACTTAACAAAGCAGTGAACCATCTTGCCCCAGCCTACATCATTGACATCCTGCACCCATACGGCCCCTCAAGGTTTCTAAGATCTTGGGGATTCACATCTTCTCTGCATTCCCAGGTCGAGGTTTTGCTCTATCGGTGACCGAAACATTTTCCCCGTGTCGACTCCAGGGCATGGAACGCCCTTCCACGAGGTTTGTGGACATTTAAAATATGCGTCTTACAAACCTGGTTATACACTTCCGCTTGTTAAACGTTTAGTAAATTTAGTAAATGGATTCTTAAAATGGATTTATAATAGACTGCCGCTGCTGTGTCCTGTACAGCGCTTTGAGATGATTGATGAAATGCCGCTATATAAATTGAATGATTATAATATCATAAATTTCTGCCACCCAGACATACAGACTCCTGCCCAGGTTAAATGCCGATAGGTGGTCCACCCTGCACTGATAGCAGCACAGTGTAAACAACATTGAGATCATTTTTTTTCCGTAGGCTTCCACGACAAATATCGTGATTCATAACCGCTTTCTTTTGGGTTAGGTCGTGTACAAATATGCGTCGTGAGCCCTCCGCCACCTGACACAGCGAATTAAAGTGCCACGTTAAATCAAACTTGGCCAATTTTTGTTGCAGCTTCGGCAGCACCAGCCGTGGTGTTGCCGGTGTCTAAGGGAAATCTCACAACGACGTTCCTCCGGTGATCACATCTCGCATCATCAGGTTGTTAACAGGATCCTCTGATCTCGAGTGATCGCAGATTTCGAGTGGTGGTGGTGATGCCGAAGCAGTGACAGATTTGACACGCGTTCATCGACGTAATAACTGTTTATACATTGCCTGCGTCGGAATGGTGGACGGTTTGTGACGACACACATTTGGGGCCGCATCTATATGTGACGTAATCCTCATCGCTTTGAATATGGCCAAGCTAATCCGAATCAAAGCAAAATTTGAATGTGATTGTTATACGCACTGGCGGAGCCAGTAGGGGAGGGGGGGTAGCACGTGCCCCCTCCAATTATCCGATCAAAATCCCTAATTTCGATCGGATCATTGGGGTTTATTAGTAATAACTCGACATTTTGCGACCCCCACTTCCACTGTGTAGCATATCATTACGTGCCAGGAACTCTATGAGATGATAGGACAATTGTCTGAGTCCATAATTGGCAATAAATAACGGCAAAGCAGTTATAAGTGACTCACGGAATTGTGCGCAGTTGCGTATATAGTACACGACTTCTTGAAGGCAAACACCTTCAGCGAGCGAGGTTCGAATTCGACCCTCGATCGATGGCTGTGCCATCGCCGCACACGCGTCGAATACAAAGCAAGGGACAAGTCCTTACTTACTAACAACTCAAATTTCGATTTAAAGCTTTCGTGACTGCAGGAATTCATCTTCTTGGTTTTTTTCGGTAAAGTCACGTAGAAGGGGAGTAATAAAATAATAAAAATAATAAAACATAATAAAATAATTCTCACGACGTTTCGGCCACAACGCAAGCAGCCGTCTTCAGGTGAAACCAGGTCTGTCGAGGCGACAGCGTCTGAATGGAACAGCACACGTGCTTGGAGCATATATATAAGCTGGGTTGGGAGGGGGGGTGAAGGGGGGGGCGCCTTAACAAAATAATTTGCATATCAAGAGGTATGTAATTAGTGCTACTTGTGTCCGTGCATTATGCAGGATTAGCAGCATCAAAGGAGCGGATATGGGAAATGCAGGTATGTGAATAGTGTTACTTTGCCCGTGCATGATGCAGGATTAGCAGTATCACAGGGAGGGGGTGGGGGTAGCATTAATAAAGGAATGAAGTGTTAATAGTATGTAGCTGCAGTAACTAAAACCACCACGTAAACAACTAAAGTATAAACTACATAGTATCATAATTATACTAAATATACTCTACAATAAGCTGAGTTACTAACAGTAGGTAATACATTACAATTCTACGTCGTAAAAAATATAATATGCTTCCATCTAAACTTTATTCTCTTACATCGAACGAGTCTACACCGTACTATATACTGCCATAGACAAACCCAAACATTAAATTATATACTGTATTGCTATAACCACCCTATACCTTATCCATTGTAATGTTACACTATGTATTATTATACCCACCCTAATGTATATCACACTGCTGTATATTCACTATACAATTACGATACTATATATTACTTTGTACATTGTATTAAGCATATACATTTTAAAACTATTTGTTATTATACAGTGTGAAAGATACTAAGAGGAAGCAACAAAATATGTCTATGCAGCAGAGCAAAGAATCCATTCCCCTGGGAGAATACAATGCCAGTGAATGGAATACTAACAACTCCTATCATTTTTCATTGTTGGAGGGGTTGCCCCCCCTATCTAAAAATCCTGGCTCCGCCATTGGCTATCCGCGTGCAGTCATTGGTGAACCGGATCCAAGACCATCACTATAAAACCCAGCGTATTCCTGAGTGGCTGAACCCAGATTCTATCCCAGGATCTCCGTGGTGCTGGCGAAGCGCCCTAACCTCGAAAGTAACAGGTGCTGTTATTTTCCTCTGAGGTGGAACTGAGTTCAGAGCACTTGGCTTACGACCAGAAAGTTTCGAGTTCAAACACCACTTGAGGGCCGACTCACCCCATTGTCATTATCATCAGCGGACGCGCGTTTGCAGCTTGTTGTGTATGTGTATGTAGGCATGTAGTTTGCCAACCGCAGCAAGTGCACAGTTGACGTGTCTCTAATGTGGTGTATTTTTAGCCGTTCTCCGAGACTAGCTCTCGGATTTCAGTCCCTAACTTGCCCCACCGCAGCTGTGGCAGTGTGTCTGTTCACAGCGGCCGCTGAATCCCGTCGCCTCCGCCGTGAATGTAGGGCCGCAAACGCGAGCTTTGTTTTAGGATGTTGAATTCTTGAGGTGTCCGCATGGCATGTGGGGGACTCATAATGGTTTATGTCGAGGACACTGCGGCTGCCACGTTGCGTCTGTCTTGCTCCCCGAAACCCGAACTGATCTAATCGATCTCCACGATGGTCATCCTCTCAGATGTTATTCCCTCCTTTGGCCGCAGCTTCGAGTTGGCACGGTTCAGTGTGACGGGCACTACGTTTGAATCTGGGTTTGAGCACGAAACCCATCACTTATTTTGATAAATTTAAACTCTGAGGAATTAAAATGTTCTATTGGCTTGAATGTCGCACGTCAACCAATCTCATAGCGGAGTGTGTGGGAAAGTGCTTCATCTCTTCCATGTCTCTTCTCACCAATACTCACCTAGACCACGTAAAGGACGGTTTTATTTTAAACACATACCATTGGCCATGCGGAGAGACAAACATGGGAATGAGGAGTATTGCCTATTCATTTACTCTGACGCTAATTATTATTTTGTTTTTTGTATTTTATAGTTTAGCGTCGAACTGGGACAAATATCTAACGGAGATGGTCCTTGCCGATAAACATCTGGCAGTGTGCCAGAATTGGTTGAAGCAAGACTGACTCTGCTGACGAGACACTGTTTTGCCTAATCTAGTTCAAAGTTTACTTGTATCGAACCAATGCTGCAAAAAGATGCACTCCCAGAAGGCTGTGCGGCTGAAGGGATGTGTAAGAAGTATGGCCAAAGGAAACGCATATCACAGAGTGACCTCTGAGAGCCCTTCAAATTACCTCCACTCCGCAAATTACGAAGCAGCATATTCCCAATCAGTCTGCCACTAAGAGTAATGTTCTTTGAATGACAAACTATATTTTTTTCTCATTCACAATAAGTATAGAACTAAATTCACTAACTTGACGCCTTTGTTGTGGATGTCGTCCATTGGTGATTGAGCTGACACCATCAACTCGCGACACTTGCGAATCCAATTTTAATCACAGATGGGTGGAGTTTGCGTGTCTCTCCCCGTGGTCACGTGTATTTTTCTCCGGGTCTTCTGTTTTTTTCCCTCCACACTTAGAATCAGCATGCGTTTAAGAGTATTTGGCTGCTATACATTTTCACGTGATAAGCCACTTCGTTGAGCTATCATTTGTAGCCAAGTCGCTTCTTAAAAAAAGCGAAATAGCTGAGTGGGTTTTACCTGGTAAAATTAAAATAGGTTATAGTTTTTTTTTAAACCATCAACTCATTGGTGCCAGCTCAGCCCACTTACCTTCGAACCACTCCGGCGACATCACAAGCACAGGCTCTTTCAATGGACCGGCTTGCCAGCTTGTTCATTTTACATCTCATCCCCTAATAAGCCCATACTGTGTTCGTGGTGTTGGCGTTTGATATTTCGGGCAAAGGGGATCCCTGAAGGGTTAGTCCCACAGAGGCTTGAGCTTGAATCTTCCCCCATGGAGATGTTGGCAGGGCAACGGCAGATCACGCTGCAACCTGACCCCGGATAATGACACGCAGAGGCACACCTACTCACACAGGTGAGTGTGTACAGGTTTCTCGGGGCTTGTGGAAATTCGCGGAAGCCGTCGAGCGACACGATCGTGCACACAACGGGAGGCACCGCTCGTCTCAAATCGAGGCCCTGAGCCAGTGGTGGATATTCCACATTCGTATGGCAGGAGCCATCCTCTCTCTCTCTCCTTGATAAATACATACATTTCCAAACATGTTCCAATATTTTTTTATTGATAAGTTCACACTAATTGGTTTAATGTGATCCACCAAAAAGACCAGGTGGCTCAGCGGTAGATTATTCGAGAGGTTGGAAGTTAGAATGCTGATTGGGAGTTGACTCAGCCCATTATCCCTTAAGAGTTGTTAAATGAGCACCACTTTGTGGGTAAGTCAAGAATGGTTGTGCTATGGATACACTCGCCTCTGCCACAGAAATGTGGATATTCCACCACTGGTTCAGGGCCGTAGACAAGAAGTGATCATCAATACCTCTATGCTCATTTGAGCAGAAAGTCACTTAGATTTTTTCTTTTACTCAAGAGGGATGGTATGGAAGGGTTTAGTCGACTCCTGACTTATGAACGATACTCTACCATTGTGAGACTTCTAGTCTAATGGATTGAGACGTGGCAAGAAGATAGAAGTACAGCAGGTGGGTTCGTAAAACAGCCCGTGTGAAACTTTGAGTGCTATCCACTTGGATGTGTGGGTTTTCTCCAGGTTCTACAATTTTTCCTTCCCACAGGCAACACTTTCCTTAAAATGGAATTGCCTAAACATCTAAACTATTAAACGAAACAGTTGTTTTATTTTATGTTACCAGGTAAGGCTGACTGAGCTACGTAGCTCTTTTTCAGAAGCGACCTGGCCACAATTGATAGCTCAACGAAGTGGCTTATCAAGTGGACATTTCTAGCAGCCGAATACTCTTAACGCATGTTTCTAAATGTGGAGAGAAAAACTGAACCCAGAGAAAAATCAACGCGACCACGCGCAGACCATGCAAACTCCAAATATACAAATCCCACGATTGTCTGTATACCAGGCGAGGTAGTTAACATATCGCTGCCGTGGCGCCCCACGGTTGAACCACGGGACTGTCCAGGAAGAGTCTTGAGACTCGGTGAGGCTTTCCTCGGTAAATAATCCGGGTGGTGGCTGCACATGGTTGTAATTCAGGGCTGTGGAGGCGACGATTGGTGGCTCACACAAATGTTGCCAGGAGAAGGTGGTACAGCAGGAAATGTGGACTCCAACGACTGTTTCCCCCTTTTACGCACGCATTTTATCCGGGTGCTCCAGTTTCCTGCCACGTGAAAACACTCATCGATTAGCTGATGACACCTTCATATAGAGAGGACCAGGGAAGTCGTACAATCGTTGGTGCCCGCTCATCGCCTGGCTGCCTTACAGCTTTGTCTGTGGTTGCCAATCGTCGTGAGATTCAATTTGCATGGACGACGCTGTAGAAAACTAATCTAAACATTAACCGGGTGAGGTCACATTGAGGTTAATGTTTGTGCAATGGACCTGAATAGTTATAGAGCCGTTTTAACCAGTTTAGTTTGGACTATTTATTTAATTTTTCAAGCTTATAATTGGGCTCACACCTTTGTCAGTGTATTCCAAACTCGGACATTTTGCTCAGTCGGCCTAGGTCTATAAAAACTGTGCAGTATACTGAAATAAAGTTCAACAATACCACCAGATATCGGTACAAATCAACTCCTGCCGCACGATACACAGGCAGACAACCACCGTTGACTTCCCTGCAAAGTGGTGATTACTTTATCAACCCCGGAGGGATGATGGGTTGAGGCAACCCACCCAACCGCGATATGAACCCGCAACCTTCCTATCGCTGAGCCACTTGGCCGGATTGTCATCTCACGAGGAGGAACGCGTGAATGGGGCCCATCAATTACAATCAAGCAGTGAGGAAGGGATTCGAACGGTGTCCTTGTGACGTCAGACACATGGTCACAACTGCAGTTGTCGCGCTCCGCCACATGGCGGCAGCACGTTGTCGAGGAACTCTTTCAGATTCGCATCCTAGTTTGTTTAAGGGGCCGTCCATAAATGACGTCACGCGAATTTTGACGATTTTTGACCCCCCCCGTCACACGGCGTCACAAAAAGTCAGACCCAGCTCAAATATGACGTCACAAAGCTCTGCCCCCCCCCCAAAAAAAAATAAAACATGCTTCAAATCGCTTTAAACTATTGTCATTGTAGCGCGTATTTAACGTGGCGCTGCACTCTGATGTTGTAGGAGAAACATGTATTAAGAAGTCGATTTAATTAAGTAGAACGTGCTATGGACGGCCCCTAAGATATCGGTCCGAGTGATTCTCAAACCGGTTCCGATAGAAAGTCTACGGGTCAATGTTAAGAGATAGGGAACCGATTCCTATTGAAAGTCTACGGGGCAATGTTAAGAGATAGGGAACCGGTTCTCATATAAAATGTATGGGGCCATGTTAAGAAATAAGGAACCGGTTCCCATAGAAAGTCTATGGACCCATGTTAAGAGATAGGGAACCGGTTCCATAGAAAGTCTATGGACCCATGTAAAGAGATAGGGAACCGGTTCCCATAGAAAGTCTATAGGCCCATGTTAAAAGATAGGGAACCGGTTCCAATAGAAAGTATATGGGGCCATGTTAAGAGATAGGGAACCGGTTCCCTTAGAAAGTCTATAGGCCCATGTTAAGAGATAGGGAACCGGTTCCCATAGAAAGTCTATGGGCCCATGTTAAGAGATAAGGAACCGGTTCCCATAGAAAGTCTATGGGCCCAAACCATTCCACAATTAGATTCTAAAGGAGAGAAATCCGAAGAGCTGTGAAGCGTTGTCTTTGTGCTGGTCGCCTTTTGGCCTCCTCTGGTCTAACACCGTTTGAGACGAGGCTCAGAGGCTCAAAAGAAAGCTGTCTTTGGTGTGAACCAATCAGTTTCAAGGACAATGCAGATATTGTTTGTTTCTGGTTTGCATTCTGACCACAAGCATTGTGGTTAATGCAGACGTGATTCCTTGTAAAAGGTTTCAGTTTGGTGTTTTAACATATTAACACAGCTGTTTTGTTTCCAGAAAAAAAAGTGAAAAACCTCTCATCGAGCTGTTAAGCTCTTTTTTTACAATGTCCAGTCGGGGCTGGAAAGAACGCTACAACAGCAAACAACACGATTAGAGTGCAACGTGTAGGAAAGGTAAGCAAATCACACCAAAAAAATAGAAGCAAATAAAACGAAATACAATTTTTTACCAGGTAAGGCCCAGTGAGTTAGAAGCTTCTTTTCAGCCAAATAATCTAAACAAACATCAAGAAGCGTAGGCGAGGAGTTGTCATCCAGCAGTGGAATTGACATTTTGACACTTAATTTGGCCCGGCGCATCAGAATCACGGTAATTTATTCGTGCAAATTTAATTCAGGGTCACAAATTGCTTTGCTCTCAAATTTTCCCGCGCTTTTCGCGGACGCGTGACGTCACCAGTAGCGTTTGCGCGACGAACGCGCGTGAAAGGGGGGGGACGCGATGACGCCATCGCGCCCCCCGCATACTTCTGAATGTGATGACGTCATCGCGCCATCGACGGCGGTGACGTCATCGAGCCGGTTCACCACCACAGGACCCGTGATCATGGATCACTCATTCGCAGGTAAAAAAAATACAACAAAGCTCCTTAAGCGCGTATGGGATTGCCGTCGTTTTTGGTTTTAATTACAGACCCGTCTAAAAACGTCCGATCTAAGCGTCGTAGCGAGGGGTACTTTAAGATACAATTATTCGTATCTGCGTGTCGCTTCCTCATCGGCTTGCACGCTCAAAATGGCCTTCGCATGGGATTGAGAAGGCCGCATCCACTGCCACTGCTGGATGAAGCCCTAACACTCCCCCCCTCTCCCCAACACATTCACATAGATGTCAACCCGTAAGGTTTAGTCGTGCGCTTGTACAGGGAAATTGAGTGTTCAGGTCCATACGACGCACAGCCGTTTCAATACGGGCAAACCAAAATGTGTGTTGTGTATTTGTTTGCGTTTCTCCCTTGTGGTGGGCCTTTGTTGGGTGAACGTTGAGATGTATAAAGGGTGCGGGGTGACCAAATAAGATCTGAATTGGTCTTTAATAAGGCCGGCACTGATAAGGGGTTGACAGGTATGCGATCCACTGCTGGATGAAGGCCTAAACCTCCCTCCCTCAGCCGGCCCCCTCATCCCATGAATTGCCATGTGCGTGTGGTCGGCCTGTTGATTTTCGGATGCAGTCGATGGTTCGGCCACCAGCGTCTTCGTAGAGGATGAATGTCCGCGGCGCGTGTGTGGTGTGCGCTGTGCGGGTGGGTGTCTCTCTGAGTGAGGCCTTCATAGTATTCTGGACATTGCTGCTGCTGCTGTAGTCGTTTCCACTCGGTTCTGGGTGAGATTCTAGGATGGTGATAGCAGCAGCAGCAGCTACGCGATTCCACAAGGGGGCATTGAGGCCGCCTCTTTGTAACCCAAGGATGTCAGTTTAACACGTAGTAGTAGACTTTCGCGAACAATGTCATCCATAATACAGGTTTTTTTATAGTTATATAAATGCGTAAATATAAATGTGTCTATTCTTGGTTCTTTCGTTAAAGTCACGTAGAAGGGAAACAATAGAATAATAAAAACGAAAAAATTCTCACGACGTTTCGATTGCAACACAAGCAATCATCATCAGGTGTGAAAATCACAGCAAGAAAATTTCCCTGCAGTTACGAAAGCTTTAAGTCAAAATATAAATGTGTCGTTAAACCCGACACAACCAATCAGTAAGGTTTGTCACAGTGGCGGCTGGTGACATGCCCACCATGTGGGGCTGTTGTGACCTCTGAAAATATGGTGATCTAATTCAGAAAATCCTCGTCATGTTATTGGCCTTGCCGTAAAAGTGATATAACTGTCTTTTATTACCAACGGTAGGTATTTATAAACAATACAACACTCAAATGCTGTCCCCATGATTCTCAAGTTCACACTACACAACCCCCTTTAAACACTGCCAAAAGCCTAGAACGTGTCGGCTGTGACCTGCTATATTTTCACAGTGCAACCTGGCGTTGTGACATCGTCATTATAGCCATTGGGCGCCTTTTTGACCGCCCTGAATGGGTATCAAACGGCGTGGCCAAAATGCGAAGCTAATCGCAATGAATGAAGGGGGATATCTCTCACTCGCACGCCTTCACAGCTGCCCCGAGACCTCCCCAAGACACAACTCAGGCTGTGGTGTTGCAGCGGTTTCTAATATGAACAACTTAAAATAGTATCTTCATTAGGGAATTCACGTTAAAAAAGAAAGTAATTTATATAAAAAAGCAATTTTTTTTTTAGGAAAGTATGTTTTATTAGAAAAAAAATCGTATCTCCAGCTGCTTGGTGGGTTGGCGGCCCAACGCCTCTACTGGACGAGGAAAAAGGGAGTCGTGTGGTGATGAATCTGTCTCTATTCTGCTGTGTCGATGGTGTGTACAAAGCTTAAACCATTGCATTATTTATATTGCTAGAGCTTTTCCAAGTAATCCAGAGAGGAGAGAGCATCTTATTGATATATTTAGATGTGTTGTGTTTTATAGTTCGTGTTTATTTTGTTGAATTTGACTGTCTACTCAAAAAAAAACTTGAACACAACAAGTTGGATGTATTGTATAAGATGGGACTGCAAGTTTAAATGTAGTTCATTGTTGGAAAAACATGTGAATTACATTTCTGTTTAAAGTATTTCAACAGTTTATGTATCTTGGAGACACTGGCTGGAATTTGACGCTACAAAAAATATATTTCAGTTTAACACATAGGCTTTCGCGACCAATATTATCCATAATGCAGGTTTTTTTTGGGGGGGGGGGATTAGATCGCATAAATATAACACACCTGTGTGCTGTACTCGTAATAAATTAGCATGTTCTGTTTACGTGACAAACCTTACTAATTGGCTGTGTCGGTTGGTGGTGGGTTTAACGACACATTTATATTTACGCGATCTAACCCAAAAACAAAACCTGTATTATGAAAAATATATTTTGTTCTGACTGGAATTCACAGTTTATTCAATCGGACAGTTCGAACTTGGCATGACAATGTAGATAACCTTGTCTTCGCTTAACATGGCGGAACAACAGTCCCAAGATAACATAAATATGGTGAACCAACAGAATGGAATGTTGACACTGAAATATTGAGCAGATTAAACTGCTGACCAGCAAGTTATTCCATCAACTGCGGGCTTTGTAAAAGTTTGGTTTTAAAATGTATTTCTACGCGAACATTTTTTGTAAATGTTTCCTTTGGTATTCTTGTGTCAAAGTCTATGATTTTAGAACAAGTTTAATATTTTTTTTATTCTCACACCCAGACCTTGAAATAGGAACATTATGTTTGAAAATAATCAAATTACTGGATGTAATCACTGGATGTGATGAGACTAAATGTCTTTGTGTATTCGCTCATTAAATGTTTGCATATCAAACCTTGTATTTTATATTACTATCCCTGCTTGTAACATCCTCATGTTGCATAAAGGTTTTTTGTGAATGTCGATTAAAAAGTACAATCCAATAAGTTTTTTATTCAGTTAATAATGTAACTCGGTTTTTACACCTTTGCATTTCCATGGAGGAATTGTTCTCTCTCTTCCTTATAATCTTTTCAACTCTTCTCAGGCTCAGGCAGGTCAGGTCGTGAGTTCTACCATTCGGGCCGTGATGATTACGACAAGCACGGCCGAGGAAGCTCAGGGTCCGGACACCGATCATCCCAAGGTATGGATGTATATGTTCGGCTGTAGTCAGGTGGCCTTATTGTAAAGAGTAACAGGTAAAGGTGCAACCCCGCAATTGATTTCTCACACAACTGCTGGTGGAAGGACTTCCATGGGAGGGATCTCTAGAGGGGATATTTACCAACACTTCCATGCTGGCCAAACACCTTGAGGGCTGGGATTACCCCCTGCTTTACCCCACTACGTTTGACCTGCCAATCTAAAAACTGCGGTGGTCCCATTTATACTGCTGGGGAGACAGATTAATAAACGTTCCCATTGTTTCAAATGCCATGCCGGGAGATCGAATTTTACTGTGACCTGGATTGAAAGTCCAGTGTGCTCACCATTACACCATGGCAGCGTCTCACAGTAAAGAATACTCAATACAAAAACATAAAAAAACTCTTCAAGGCCAATTATTGCCCTGCTAATTTAATTCATATATCTCTCTGTCTGCTTATTGATGCTAATGATTTCACTTTCTGATTCCCTGTTCAGGCGACATGCGACCCATTGAAGGGGAAAGAGAGACGTACAAAACAGCTGCCAATCTTCTGGCCACAATAATGACGATGATAAAGGACGATCCAGTTACTGATCAAGGTGCGATGATGCATTTATGTTTGTGATTACGTGTGTGAGAGAGGTGGCCAAGCAGCTCGGGGGTCAGAGCGTTGAGCTGGCACTGCTGACAGGCTGGGTTCAAATCCAGGCAGCTGTCTGTGATGAAACCGGCTCCTCAAGTGTGCCGACTGGATGGTCTCAGCCCAGTTGTCAGTGACTGCACAAAAAACCCATCGGACTCAATTTGGTTCTGCACTTAATTTCCATAAGTTCCAGCTCTGAGGATAAAAAATAACGGTTTGATTGTGACAAAGTTCGCTCTCACGCAGAGCGAGTGGGCTCACATTACCCTGTCCTCTGTGTGTGGACCAGGGATCATGCAGGTATCTCTGTGAAATCTGCTTCTGTGGACCATTGTTCAGTATTAAGGGTTGCTCTGTTGTGACAGAGATCCGAAAATATACTTTATCTAATGGATTTAACACCGAGAGCACAATTGGGATAAAATTGGAGATTTTTTTTTATTGTGTGTATGAGCATCTGCATACAGGTGCGGTGTACAGCCCAAGTGTCCTGTCGTGTTTATCTGATGGGTTTGTTTTCTGTCCAAAGCTGCTGGATAATGCTGTAATGTTGGCAATGATTTCTAGGGGTGGAAGGAATCAAGTCATGTTGGTTTTCTGTATTATGATTTCATTGAATGGCGCATGGTACCTGGTGAGGATAACCATGTCATGTGAAATTGTTGTATATACAACCTTGAAATTATGATCTCGATGATGCTTATGCAGTAATGTTTAAGTAACACCTTTGATATGAAAATATATTTTGCTGTGGCACGTGACATTATTATAGTTGTTCTATGTGAGTATATTTGTACCTCATTACTCGTATTATTTTTAGATTGTTTGACCACAAAATTGCTAACGTAAAACATATGTAATAAAATCAAATTGGGTCATAATTCCCAGTTGCTGTATCTTGGTTCAAGACCTTAATTACTATTGAACTCTACTGAGTTTTAGTCAGTGATGTTCTGCATGTTAACTTCATGATGACAATTGATAGTTTTCTGATGTCTGTATATGTATATTTGCGTGTCAAGTAGTGGGTAGCGTCAAGTCTGAACGTATTGGGAATAATGTGTGCAACATATTTGTTTGAGACGCACCTGTTTTTTACATTTACAATGTTTTACGTTGATGAGTGGCTCAACAAAATTCTTGACGATGCATGTTGAAACATGGTTCCAAGTAAGCACATTTGTGTGCTCGTCCCTAGAACCATTTGCACCATGTGTTGTTAGGGCTCCAAGATTTATGTTGCTTGATTGTTACATTGCATTAAAGTAGTTGACGTGTTTTCCTTCCGCATCCCATTTAGGTCAAGGGTATACTCATGAGCGATCCGCCAAAAGTGGGTAAGTCCTTGACCATCCCTATGACCGGAAGCTTTATACTAACATGATATTTTATAAAAATTTCGCCAGAATGCTCCTTCAGGAAAATACTGCAGACTATAGCTGTCCTATTTTATCGTTGCCATCCCTTTCTATGCTAGATTGTTTTCTTTTCCATTATTACATGATTAACAAATGCATTTCAATGGTCAAATTGCACTACAGACCATATCTAACACATGGTACTCAAACATTGCTCACTTCTAATGTCGAGCTTGTACTTCTATACTGAAATGTTAATTAGTGGATCACATTTTTTTAGCAGTAGGGGTGGCTCACAAAACAATTACACCCACGAGTATGTTGAGTTTCGACCTCACTCCTGCTTAGATTTCCAGACAACAACAGTGGCTCATAATGCTCACAATGAGAACGTTATTGAAAAACACCTTGGATTTTTTTTTTATCAAACCATAAAGTTTCAGTGAAAGCGGCACATCTAGATACGTCCTGTGTTTGGGGTGTCACGGGTCACTACATTTTATTCTGTGCATGTCTTAAAGAAACACGATCAAACGTTGAAGGGCTTTACTTCTCGAATGAGCATTGACGTGGTGCTCATCGCCTGTTAGCAGGCCTGAGCTGGTGGTGAAAATTCCGCGTTCCTGTGGTGGGGGCAAGTATAACTCGAGGACAGCCACAATCGACTTTCTCACAAAGTGGTACCCACTTTATATGTATTGGAGGGATGATGGGCTTAGTCGATCCCCAATCATGATTTTAACTCACAAACCTCTGATTGTGAGCCACTCACATCTTCTACTGCGCTACACTTAATCTCACAGTAAATAACACAACATTTATATTGCTTTGTGAGTAAACTAGATATTGTTACATATTCCATATTAAGCGTGATTTACAAATCTCCCTTCGCCCTACACTCAGTGTCAGTTTGTAGGTAAAAGTTCATGGTTTTGTGAAGATAATACCACCTTGAGTTTCACAGAAGATCCCAGCGGGATGTCACAGACAATGTAGCCTGGAGTGCAACATTTGTCATTAGCACTCTGGCAAAGTTTGTATACCAAGTCTACCAGCAATAGAACTTACTGATGCCGGTTATCAAGTCCCAGCATTAAATGGGAAATTGACCCTTATGAGGAAGGCGCTATGTACAGGTACAGCCACTTTTAAATCCGCTGTTGGACGAAGGCCTTCCCACACCGTGCGTATTGTGGAGATATTTTTACATACATTACCATGCTAGTCAGTGTGAATTGGTGGAGGCACAAGTACAAAACCACTTCAGATTTTCTTTTTCTCTCTGCTGTCTACCACATAGCCTGTTGTGTATGGAGGTCACTCATCCAAGCAATGTCCAGGCTCAAGCCTGCTTCTGAGATATCGTTGGGTCTGGTACATTCTGAGTGATTTGGCCTTTCGGCTCCGCTAGGAATCAATCCGTTGCTCATGTGCGGCCCTGTGCAGGGCTGTACTGAATGAACCTGGCATCTGTTGCCTGCAGCTGTGTGTGTGTGCACGTCCGTCAATGCGTGCGGCAGACAGAACACGTGATAGTGGCCTCTTTCCCTGCTGGCAAGCGTACAGCTTGACAACTTTTAGCCACAGCTGCAGGTAACCACAGACAGTGATGTCCCCACATCACTCGAAGCGTTCCGCAAAAATGGAACTGCAGAGTGCCCCATTACGAATGCGTAAAAACTGGTTCCGCATACGGCTCGCTTGAAGCGGCCGATAGCAAGACATCTACGTGCTCGCTGTTGCAGGCCACGTTAGCGGATGTGACATCACGGTGGCCTGTTCACGGTGGACAGACCATCGAGTTGCCCACCGAGTGTCTTCGTACCCCTGGTCCTCAGGGGCCAGTCAAACCCACGCCGTGGGCCCCGTTGTGGCCCGTGTGCTGTAGGTTGCACCCCCCCCCCCCCCATGTTTCACTCCCATGTGTTGACGGTTCCCCTGTTGGGCCGTCTTGCCGCAATTCTCCCGTGAAGATTCAATACATTTGCAATGCAAACATTACTTCAAGGAGATCACCTTGATGTGAACTGGCAGCTGACTAAGCCAGTGATGAGCGCCGAACCCAGAGTCAGTTTGCATGGAGTTAGATGGATTGATTCCTGCAGCTGTCTGGTTATTTTGGCGTCTATTTACCAAAGCCCACCATCTACGATGAAGTAGATGTTACAGATCCTTAAGCTTGACTCCTTCACAAGAGTTGTTTACCGGGTTTCCGCATACCCCTGGGCCAGTCCATGTATGCTGGTGTCATATCCCAAGTCTGAAAATTGGAAGCTACTTTTCATTAAGCAGCCGTCCAAGCTCGTACAAAACACACTTTTCCCACTAATTGACTATTTCTTCATAGTGTTGGCTTATTTAGGGTTCCTTTAGAACATATAAATTACGCACTTTTTAGTTTGACTTGAATTGAGTGATAGCTATGTACTGATGAGTCATTCTTGAGCTTATTGAGTTTGTTAGGGCTCCCAGGATATTGCAGTTCCTGTGACATGAAATCGTGAAATTAAGGATTTTTTTTTATAAGTGTGAAAGTTGTCGAGCCAAATTCAAGCACCGCTCCATTGCACTCTGACTGGGTGTGTGCAGCACTCGCAGGCTCCATGAGGTTTGAGCAGCCCGCAGAGAGGTGCAGGACACGGAGCATAGATCATCACACTGCTCCGGTCTCCATCCACCCGCCCCTCTTCATTCGTACATGTTTCTGTGTGACACGACTTGTGATTTCCAGGTACAACTATCGCGAGTCGTATAACTCCGCACCACCCACGGGCTCCAAACAGAGCTTAGGCTACAACGAGCCCTTCAGTCGTCCGGGTGGATTGGCAGGAGGTCCTGATCGCTATGACTACAATGAGCCCCCCAGGGGCCAACAACACGGCCCCCAGGGCTATGGAGGTGGCTATGGAGGTGGCTATGATGATCGCTGGGGCAGCGGGAAGGAGTTTTCCGAGCCTGGCATCATGTCCAATAAGCACGGCTACAGAGGTCACGCAGAGCAGGCTGCATTCAAGGCACCTGCAGATATGCGAGGCTTTTATGGCCGTGGCCGCACCTCCCGCAACTTTCGCGGGCAGGTTGGCAGGCCAGGCTTCAACAGCCGTGAGGGCCGCCAGCCGACAGACCACGGGGGAGCACCCTACGGGTCGGGCTTCCGTGGCTACGGTACCAAACCAGGCCAGAGGGGCAGGCCCTTTGATAGGGCTGGCAGAGACTCCACGGATCGCAGGGACCGTGGGCGCGGGGGCACTCCGTCCTGGAGGGTCGCTGCGGCCACGGATTTCAGGGAGAAGAAGGTGGTGCCCTTGTTGGGGCTGACCGCTTCACGGAAGAAGAAGGCTGGCGGCCGAGACGAAAGCGGCGGTGGCGGCAGCGGTGGCAGCGGCGGTGGCGCCGGTGCCGGTGGCGCGCCCAGCACAAGTCAGAAGCCTCAAAAGCCGACAGGCTCGGCAGGAGCTGGCACGGGCTCTGTAAGTAGAAGCCCCCCAACTCCTTAACCCTGTCGTCGAGCTCCTTTGAATGGTCACTCACATCCCCTAATTGGGGAGGACGTCATACCGTTTCTTCAGTGAGGTCAATTAACCGTTTCCCTCCCACAAAGATAGCCGTGGCTAGATAGGCCTGTTTTAATTTCATAAGGATTATTAGGTTCCACTAGGCAATACTGCACATAATAGTTCTCTTATATCAGTAATTGCCATTTTTTTCACGTATGAACCTATTTCATTGTCGGCCGTTCAAGTTTATTGGGAGAAATATGGAAAATGTGAGAAGGTCATGTAATGTGGTTTGCAGATCGTCTGCAGAATGTTGGATTTAAACGTCACGGCTATTACGCTTGTCAGAATCCGAATCTTTATTAAGACTGGAGGAATCCGACGAGCTATGAAGCTATTTTTGACACATGTCAAGTAGGATTGCTTGTTTACCCAGGAAAGCCTCACTCAAGAGTACTTTTCAGGAGGGTCCTGGTAAGTTTTCGCAGTAGTAGGGGGCAATGTAGCTGTGTAATCGCAATTGAGTAATTTGCAGGTACTTTTTCAGCATTAGAATGTGTTGGCCAATACCAGTTAAATTGCATGTGTGTTTTTTATCTATGGGAGGAAACCAGAGAATGTAGCGGAAACCCACGCAGAACAGGGGTATAATGTTCGTAGACATGTTTGAACTTTTCGCACAGTACGTAGCCAACCGTGCTCATCGAAAACTCTGCGTAGAAAGGTGCCCGAGTCAGAAATTAAATCCATGCCCTTCTTGCTGCCGCCAACAATTGCTCGTTACTTGTGACCACATGCGGTCTCCCACGCCCACCTGATTTTACAGTCTGGCCAGATAATGTCGCTCTGTGAATTGTAACGAATTGCACGGTTCAGCAAAAGTTGTGAAGATACATGGATGAGAGATGCCGGGGGGGGGCGGGGGGTGGTGGTGTCCTTGAATGCGCACGCGCGCTCGTGTGGATGTCTGATGGACACGTTTATGCACGGGTGTAGGAGAAGCCGAGGGTGACGGACAAGCCGGCGGCCACCAGTGAAGAGACGGGTGCAATTAAGAGGAAGTTGTCACCTTCTCTGGGACCATCTGGCAAGAAAGCCAGCAATGAGGAGTTGGGCAGTATCAGCGAGCCCGGTAAGAGTTTGGATGGAGCGAGCCCATGGAGGTTCGTGAAGATGTTACGTGCAATCTTGAAATTGATTTGTGATTGGATTGGTGTTAGACCAGAGGACGCCTTTTGGCGTTTGAGACTCGTTTCCAAAGAAAGCTGTCTCTGGTGTGGACAAATCAATTTCAAAGACAATGCATATATCATCAGAGTGTGCTTTTTGTTTGCATTCTGACCACAAGTATTGTGGTTAATGCAGACATGATTCTTTGTAAAAGGTTTCAGTTTGGTGTTTTAACATCTTAAAACCTATTTTGTTGCCAGAAAAAAGGGGAAAACTTATTCTCATATTTTGGTACTGGCAAAGGAGGTCCCATGAAGTATGAAACCAATTTCTTTGTTGGTGTTGTTGCGCCTCCAAGTGATTAGGAATAGCAAATAAATTGGCATTTATATAGTGTTTAAATGCCTCGGCAATTCAAAGTGCTTTGCATCTGATCTCAAGCAATGGAAGGGTACCCGCAGTGGCAGCTGTCCCTATGAGACACAAAGTGTAAAGCGGGCATTAGTCTGCCAGTAGGGGGCCATGCTCGCTCTGTGTGTTGTTCCCTATTGATTAATTTGTGGGTAATTTTTCCAATTTGGACCATGATGCCATTTTGAATGATGTCACGGGATCCTTTATGGGCACTGTAAAGTAGATGGTGCACATTTCTGGTGAATACATCTGCAGTATTAATCCGATTCCGACCACGAACCTCTGCAACAAGTGGCAAATGCGTTTACTGCCGGGTCATGATAAAATCCTCATGCCGCAGCACAACTTTAAACCCCACAATAGTAGCAGCATGTCAGATATCTTTGCTTTATAGGATCCGTCTCCTAAGTAATCCACCAAGTTTCTGGGTCAGATATGCTGTGTGCACAACCACAACTGTTTGGGTGTTAGCTTTTTCCCTAGCCTTGAAGATCATACCTCCAACTAACAAATATGTACATCTTGCTTTGCAGAAACGAAAAGGGTCAGACTCTCTACACATGGGTGAGTGTATTTTAAATCTGCTTCAGGTGTTTGTCTTTTATACAGGGTGACTCTACAGAGCCACGGATGATCCCGTTTAGCCAATTGCCCGGCTATTTTACAAGAGAGATCTATGTTGCCAAGCACGGCAGCAACAAAACAAAGGCAAACATCATTAATGCAGAGAACAAATACATAATCCTTCAGGATTATTGCTTAACTAACAAACGAGGTATTTAACGGTCATAAATGAAATGCCGCAAATATAATATTACCAGCAGGAACCCGCGTAACTTTCACCGTAAAAGGATGGCGAATATGTACGTTTTATCATTTTGTATTTACGTTTAAGAAATTTGAATATTTTAGTATGTTAGGTCAAAGTTTTCAGTCATTTAGTTTAATATTGAATGTCATTGAATGTTATGCGTCTCGTGACGTCATAACCCCCCCCCCCTTCTCACAACCTACACCCCAAACTGGCGTCATGTCCGTACTCCTCTCCCCTACAGCCCAGTGTCTCTGAGGTCATCAG
This sequence comes from Entosphenus tridentatus, assembly GCA_014621495.2. Lineage (NCBI taxonomy): Eukaryota > Metazoa > Chordata > Hyperoartia > Petromyzontiformes > Petromyzontidae > Entosphenus > Entosphenus tridentatus. The sequence continues at coordinate 1,558,169 of CM025656.2, forward strand.
CCCCCACCACTCCACCTCAGCCCAATCAACCCCTCCACCTCACATCACCCCCACCTCCTCAGCTAGCCAAACGTCTTTTTCTTGTTTTCCTTTGTGTACTGGTGTGTTACAGACAAACAAAAACCTATTGTTATCGAGATTGTGTGGACATTTTGCATTGCGATTTTTTTTCTCAACAACATCCTCTGTAAAACGTACTATGGTACCATACTTGAACATTTCTCATAAATAACCACCACAATGATGTTTAGATAAAACGCTTAAAGAATATTTTAATTATCTGTCACCCCAGGTGTTATAAATAATACTTTTGTGGATCAATGGCTCGCAGATCAAAAGCTTTTATTGAATAAATAAAGGCCTGACTGGAGAAATAAAGACACCATTAAATTAAATAATAAATAGGTGGCTTAAAATGAAAGTCATGCCATGCATGGTGTCATTGGCTTAACTGTTGTCATGTGTGTCTGTGTCTTCCCTGCTGCGATTCCTCGCAATGGTGCACCTTCTGGCAGTACTGTGTTCTCGTGCCCGCTGTGCCGCTTCCGCACAAAATACGAGAGCGAGATGGAGCAGCACATGCAGAGCAAGTTTCACATGGAGTCTCTGAGGCACCTTCAGGAGGGTTACCTTGATGACCCCCACATCTCCAAGACCATTAATGTGAGGCACAGAGCTCCCTCCGGGTGCATGTCCACCGCCCCTGTCCCCCACGTCCCCCGCCCCTCTCCCCCACGACACCCCACCCCTCTCGCTTTGTTGCAGTCGTGAATGGGGTACATGCGGGTACTGTACACGGTGACTCATCCCGACCCATACAAGTTATAGCAAGCGCGTCGTATCCCAAGCAAGACGTCGTATCCCAAGACATTTTCTCTCTCGAAAAAACACGACGTATACCAAATTCGACGTATTCCAAAGCAGTCGTATACCGAGGTTCCACTGTATAGCCACTTCACATTTTTAGTCTTCCTCGGCACACTGCCATCTCTAATAACATTACTAAAATATCTTCGTCTGCATCTTCATTCTGACCCGTTAATTTCGTTGAGCAGTTATGTAGTCAGTAATACCTCTGTACGAAATAGACAAGTTCCTGGAGCTTATGAGTCAATTGCAGTTGGATAACTTAAAAGCAATCTTTAATCGTGCATCAAAGCACAAAACAAGACAATAAAAATGTTAAATACAATTACAAAGTTGTGGGAAACTGATAATGCGATAGTCGTTGCATCGTGCACATTTATTATCGTATTGTATCATAACGCAGCAACCGTCATTTCCACCACTGTCTTCTCAGGAGTTCATCGAGCTGCGATACCAGAAACGTAAGGCTTCAAATCAGATGTTAAGTGACCACTCGGACAAAGTCATGCCCAGCAATGCCAACGGAGGTTCGTAGTCAGTGTAATGTTGGTGTGTCCATAATTACACGAGTGGATTTACTGTACCTTGCTCATAATTTGTTTTTGAATGACCTCTAGAATTTAAGATATTGACTTGTATAAACACACGATAAAATGAATAAATGCTCACTGATTGATTGAAAACATCGTAAGATGTAGAGGACTGCACAGTTTAGGCAAATTGTTGGCACCGGCTCACTGCCTTGTTGTTGCCTACCCACTTATCTATGGGTCCTCAGCTATTGTGGTGTACAATTTGCACGGATAAAGCGTCAAATAGGTGATGCCGATGAGCCATTTTTGTGCCAATGTCTCAAGGACCAAGTTGGGACTGCTTGTGTGTGTCCACAGACGTGATATTGGACGACAGCATGGAATCGATGGAGGTTGTTCGCTGCTACGCCTGTAATGCCAATATATTTAACATTACATGGGTAATTAAGAAACACATGGATTCTGAAGAACATCAATTTAATAAAAAGGTACGGTCATTCCCTTTGAATTTCTTTCATATTGTACGCAGATGCAAACGTTCTTGTTTTGCTCTCCCTTAAGAGTCTGTGAATGGATTGTTTTGTTCGGCAGCCTTTTTAGAATTGATTCTCCATCGCAAAAGTCATAGAACCTAGAATCGAACTCAGTTCCATTTTACTGACTTTTGAACTGATTGGCACGCGCGAATGTTGAAGCGGCACCGCTGTGCTCGTCTTGATTGATCAAGAACCAGCCAATGTTAGGCACCAGCGATAGGCCTCATCAGTCACTGCATGGTCCAACGGATACAAAAATGCGCACACACAGGGCTAGACTTTTATTATTATTATTGTTAAACATTTTTACGTGTGCTGCAAAAAAATTTTCATATTGTATTTTTGTTACATTCTAATATCGATAACACTCAAAAATGGAAAAACCCTGGTCCTCGATCATGTATATGTTTGCAATAACCACAACACTTGCAGTCAAAATGCAAACAAAAAGAGACAACTCTGATAATGATATGCGCACTGTCCTTGAAATTGATTGGTCCACACCCGAGACAGCTTTTCTTAGAGCCTAGTCTCACATGGTGTTGGACCAGATGACGCCAAAAGACGCACGAAAAAAAACCTATTACTATATCTTGCTACTGGCAAAGGTCTCATAATGTATATTTCTGTTGTCTGTTTTTCTAGAAATTCAATAATGAGCGGAAGCACAGTGTGCTCATAATTTGCAAGAGTATCCTGTACAGCCAATGCAACTTCGAAACACTCAAAACCTTGAATGAGGTAGGTATCTATTTGTGTTGAGCATACCCATTGGATAAATGCTATTTTGTGTTATTCGCATAAAAGGGTCATTGTAATTGGTATGCCTGCAATGTTTGTTTTTTATTGTCATTAACATTGTTGCTGCTATGATCTTTATGACCCCTGGGGACCATTTGTCAAACCGAAGCAACATTAATGGACCACTATGCAGTAAAACATCTGGTGTTTTGTGAATACAATTTAAATTGTGCTGTTGACATCATATCATGAGAAGATGAAATTTTCAATTGGAACTAACATCTCGGACCTCATTCTCAGGTTCTTTTAATGCCACAAGACACAGCATTCCGGAGAGCTGAGCATCCCAAATTGTAATTGCGTTATAGATTTGTTTTCCTCTTGTGTTTCCGGTTGTATTCTGTCTCTGTGCAAAAGAAATACCAAAAAGAGGAGACTTCAGCAGTGGAGAGCTCCTCTTCAACGCCTGAAGAGAAAGTAAAAAAGATTACGACTGCAGATGACAAGAGCAAGGATGACAAGACCACTGTTGGCAAGACCACCGTGGAGAAAAACACCACCTTGAAGAAGACCGTCTTAAAAACGAGCGGCACAGAAGCCAGCGCTATGAAGGGTCAAATCTCCAAGGGGACATCAAAACCCAGAGCCAAGGTTGTACAGACTGGGAAGGTAGCGGCGAAGAAGGCAAATGTTTTGGCCACAGAAAAAGCAAAAGAAAAGTTCCCGGCTAAAGACATCGATGTCAAGACCAGCAATACGAAGCAGAGCTCAGAAAAGACGACAACCCTTCAAGTCGAGAGGGAAGAGAGTATCGATAAAGTATTCGGAGAGGATCTGAGCAAACAGGAAGAAGAAGAAGAAAGGAATAATGCAGAGCTTGAGCTGGAAAAGGCAGAGGAGGAGCAATATGTGGTTGTTGAGCCAGATGAGGCAGAGAATGAAGAGGCTTTGAAGAATGAATGCTTCGTGGTAGAGGAGGGGCTTCTCCTGAAGGCCAAAGAGAGTTATGTTCTGCTCCAAGATGAAGAGCAGCTTCTTGAGATGTGCGAGGAAGATGAGCCTCTTGAGGTAGATGAGACTCCAGAAGAAGGCGACCCCGATAGCCTGGACGATGACACTTACTTGGAAGTTGACGCATTGGCTGACGATCACGACGCATCATTCGGCGACAAGCAGAGCGTGGGCGATAATGGGGAGAAAGAGTCTAAGAACGAAGCCGACGACGATGTCATCATAATCGAATTTGATGGAGATGCTGCCCTGCCAGCGAGCGTGGTCCCCACCGATATGAGCGGTAATGGAAGTGAAAAGCCATTAAAATGCCCCCCTGTAGCAGAGGATGCTACCACAACCACTGCAGCTGCTCCGTGCACTCCGATGCCAAGGGATGCACTGCCACCACCTACTATCAAAGCAGAAGCCATAAAACCGGTTAAAGGAGTCACCAGGGTGGCTAGAGGAGCCAGAAAAGCAGGAGCAGCTGCAAAAACAAAGGCCAAACGGCCTGCAGGCAATGAAGTAAAAGGTGGTAGGGTTAAGGCGATTAAATGGTCAGTGGAGGCAGTTAGAGTAAGCAAGGTGGTGAAGAAGCCAGTGGTTAAGGCAATCGGGGTGTTTGAGGAAACCGCTCTGCCATCGGAAGAGGCTGCTGGAGAAATGGCTGAAGCCGGCAAGATGTTGAATACAGCGAGCCAGGAGGTGGTCCAGGAACATGCAAGCAAGCCGGCTGTGGAAGCCATGGCTTGTGAGGAGACCAATGAAGTTGTAGGCTCGGAAACGCCGCTCGGAGCAGAGGAGTCGAAGCAGGACGAGAGGAGCACTGCAGTGGCGCTGCCTGAGGTTGTGGTGATGGAGGACGTTCTTCACCCGGCAAGAAGGGAAGGGCAAGCATTGGCTGCGTCGGTCAGGGGCCGCGGGGCACGGGGTCGATGCAAGCGAGGCAAGCGGAAGGCTGTGTAGAAGAGGAGGCCACAGTGATGTACGGTGTGCCCCTTTGTGTAAGCGCTAAGAGTTAAACCAGTGTCAATTTATAATAGAAAGTAGGTATTATTTGTGTTGTTTTTATTTTTAGCAATATTTCTTAACATTCTAATTCAGGACCGTTTTCCTCAAGTAAAAGCCAATTCTTGTCATACTAGCCTTTTGCCCGTCCAAGGACGGGTGTATTGCAGTAAATGTCAAACTTGCAAGCGAAAAGCAGACCGCGATGTGATATTAATTGAATCCATTCGTGTGCAATTTGTAAGGGCGTGGTGACAGACCTATTTCATTTTAAGGTTATAATCCCAAATTCATCATGACGTCCTTTTTACTTCTATGTCTCAATAGCGTTACGGAGATTGCGTGACGTGAGGGTTCTGCCTTTGTAGTGAGGGTTATAAGTTGACGCTGAGCAGGGGGGAGGAGGCACCTCGCCCCCCGCCCCCCCGTGTAGATTGACGTCAGCCGCTAATTATTATGAATGGAGGGGGGGGGGCTGTTGGATGTGGAGTTGCGTCACCTGCTCATGATTATGAATGAGAGAGGCTAGTGGGTGTGGAGTGACGTCACAAGCGTTAAGGACATTCCTGGGTGATTATAGTAGGTATATGATGAGCCCCACCACTTAATAAAATCTTGGATGCATTATTTGTAGTGTTGCATTTTATACTTATTTGTGGGATCTAAAGCAGTTAACTTGTCAAACAGTAGTTGGTGGGTGACGAAACTGCATTCACATTTCTTATGTGTTCAATTGCCTCTCCTGATTTTAGTTGTTTATGGTTTAAAATAACTTTCATTACTTTGAGACTTCTATATTTATGTATATATTTGTTGGGGATAAACCTCAAGAATTGCTGTCAGTTTATATTTGCAGTACATTGTAATTCACAGGCAATTGATTAATCGATTAAAATTTTAATTGTCTACTTTTTTTGGTCATTTGAAAAGTTACCCTTATATCCTGTCTTCTGAAGGTAGGAAACCCCCCTGCAAGCCACGCCCAGCGTGATGTAGCTGATAATGTAGAAATAATCTAGCCACACCCATAACGTGCCATCCAACAACATGGGTGGGAACATAAGTGAGATTTCCCCTCCAACTATTTACACTGTTGTCTGATTAGTCAATCGAACTGATAACTGGTTGAGTAACAGAATAATTGGAAAACGCAGCTTTTCTTTACAAAATGCAAAAATCTGTGCATGTGATCCTGGCTTGATCAGGGCAAGCCAGGATCACATGCAAGTATGGTATTGAAATTTGCATAGAATTAAAGTTATGTTCTTTAGCAATTGAACCACAGGTGATACATTTTCTATTGTACTTATGTAGTGTCAACGATTCAGAGACAGTTTCTCGGAGGCACCTTTATTAACAGGTCTCGTCCACACACTCCACAGTTACTTCGCCGAGCCTGTACACAACCCTAACCGTCAAACACTGACGGCGCTGACTGAGATTGCCAACTTCCAGCCACCCAATATCTAGTGAAGACGGCAGCGACAAAGGCGGCGAGACGACCGCTATTACGAGACGAGCCCACTCCCAGAACCGGCAGCCCTGAGCTCCCGCTCTCAGCTCCTTTTATACTACCAGCACGGCCTGGCTCCGCCCTGACCGCGCCTCCCTTCTTGAACCCGCTAGCAGGTTCCAGGAGCCTCCAGATGGAGTCCTCCGTGACCCTTACCCCAGTTCCTCTCCTCTGCACACACACCGTGCACGCCCTCACCGACGTGTGTACTCTCCGTACACCAGTTGCCGCTGCTGTCCACCAGCCGGCGCTATGACACTACACTTACAAGGTACCTCATTCCACTGCTGGCAGAGGGACCTTTACTTGAGTGAATTCTAGAGGGCCTCTTAAAAGTTATTTGGCCATTTCATCCTCTGGCCAGACGAATTTGAAGAGGTGCAAGTACTAACACTTTGCCACACGCAAGCTGCCGATCGACTGCTGTACCCATGTTTACTGCTGGCTCGACAGAGGTGGTGGAGGGGATTTCAGAAACTCGCACCTTCGTTTCAACGGGTGTACTGGAAGATCAAACCGTTAACACCTAGGTTACAAGTCAAGAGTGTTGACCATTGTGCCATGGCATCATCCCCGTTTCTATTATTGCCAAGTGAATACAACCATATAGGTATAAAATAATAAAACAGCTTATTTTAATCGGTATACTCCATCAGATATCCAAATCCATCCTCTTGGTTATTGATGGTTGGAATGTCTATCAAACACATGAGGTCAACAATCTTGGTGTCCGACCAAACTTTATCCTTTCAGTCCCATGTCAACAACCGTGAGAACCTTTTTCACAGAAGAAATATATCCCGGCTCCATCACATCCTGAACATTGCAGACACTGAAAGACTAATCCACACATTTGTTTTTCCTGGCTTGACTACTGAAATGTCCTGCTTTTTGAAACCCTGAGCAAGTTCCTAAACAGGCTACAGTATATTAAAAATGTGGCTGCCAAGTTGAAAACTGGTACAACACCTTTTATCACATCACACCTGTGCTCCTGTCCCTTCACTGGCCCCCTTGTCGGTCCCCGTATTGAGTTTAAGGTTCTCTCGCTGGTATTCAAGGCCTATGCATGACCTACAGCCACGAATTTTCCATAAAGATCATTCCAGTCCTCAGATTGTGCATTGCTCACTGTCCCACGGTCTCGGCTTCACACATGGGGGTGAAGGCACCTTGGCAATTGCAGCACCTCAACTCTAACTTGTTGACCTTTGAGGTCACGACTTCCAAGACACCGCAAATGTTCAAATCTCGACTTAAAATGCATCCGTTTCAAACGTTTCTCACTTTCCTTGGTTGTTGTTAAACTACTGTAATGGGTTCCGGAGACACTTGTAGAGGGCACGTCTTTATTTCCACACACCACGTACTTATACACTTTATTCCCAGCCTATTCACATAGGTCTTCTACACAGACGATCTACATAGTGTGCCTAGCCTCGCCTACGTTCCCAGGTCCTCCGGCTATGATTGCCCGAGGGGAGGCTACCTAACCCGACCCAGCCAAGGTGCGGGTCTAGACCACTGGCTTCCTCGGACCTCGCCCTTACAAGGGCGTCGGGCTGGGAGTCCCAGAGTCTCACCACTGGCCCGCACAGCGTCCCGGCCCTTACAAGGACAGTGGGGTGAGGGGATCCAGGGTCCTAAGCTGGCTCGTCTTCTTGCTTCGGTATGCGATTGGTCCCGAGCTACTGGGGAGGTCCTCCTTTATGCACCATGCCATCGAAGGGCGGGGATGCGTGGGATCCTGGAACCCCCGCAGCCCCTCCCGCTCTTGGGCTGGGCAATGCAGCCCCTCCCCTGGCGGTATGAGGTACCGCCCTTGATGGGCCCTGTCCACCATTGCAGGTAAGTGCGGCCCATCTACGGTGCTACACTACTTCCACTTTTCCCTGCATAGCCCCCTGAGAACGGTTAAGAGGCGCTTTATGAATTTTAATAAAAAAGTGCCGTGTCAATTTTGGTTAAACGCTGCCATGCAAAAGCTTTTGTAACGCTCCCAAGGCACGTCGGTAATGCACAAAGTGTCACAATCCTTCCACAAAACACTCAATTGCCAGAAGTGTAAACTCTCCTGGGCACTTCAACCAGTGCACCACGCTTCTCAAAGCATGCTTGTCCTCAAAATGTTGTTGATGTTTTGTATTACTACTACACGTGTTTACCCAGGAAAGCCCCACTGAGTTCACTTTTTCAGGAGGGTCGTGCTAACTTTGTGCAGTCAGGGAGTAATGGTTGCTTTGAATTATTTACGTGAAATTTTTCACATTTGCCAAGTTTGTGGACTATGACACCGGGTCAATAAAATGAGTACCACTGTGGGGAAGTGGACAATTTGGTTGTCCAATGGATCGATTCGCCCCCACCCAGAGGAATTGGGAATTTCCATCACGGACTAAAGAGCTGTTCACAGGATATGAGCACTGCCTCTGCCCCATTTAAGCAAAAAAATCACCGACGTTCGCGATGGCCATTAATCGAACTTGGATTGCCAATTTCACGGTACAATGCACTGAGCCACTGCGTGACTGCTCCACTGCAACGTTTGAGAGTTTTATTCGGCAAAAGCTCCTGCCATAAACTCCGGACAGTTACCTGCAGACCTGTGCCACGTTCCAGTAATTACATTAAACACATTTAACCCTCAACTACCAAACAATGCAGTGACAAAATAGCCGTGTGTTGCACGTGGAATGTTAAAAAGAGATGAAAACAGCATTTTGAATATTCGTAGTTTATTTAACAACTTTAAAAATAACATTTCGTACCATGACCGTTGTGGAATGATCACCTTAAAAACACGTGTGGACAAAACTCATCGCGCGCCGAGTTTCTCCACGCACCGGCCGCATCAGCCACAACACTGCAAGGGCAGCACGACTGCTACCGCGAATACCGAGGGATTCAAACACTTAGAATCAATGGCGGAGCCAGGATTTTCAGGTAGGGGGGGGGCAACCCCTCCAGCAATTAAAAATTATAGTTGTAAGGACTTGTCCCTTACTTTTTATTCGACGCGTGTGCGGCGATGGCGCAGCCATCGATCGAGGGTCGAATTCGAACCGCGTTCTGATCGGCATCGCGCTCGCTGAAGGTGAATGCCTTCGGGGAAGTACTGTGTACGCAACTGCGCACAATTATGTGAGTCACTTAACTGTGTTGCCGTTACTTATTGCAAATTATGGACTCAGACTATTGTCCTATCATATCAGAGTCCCTGGCACATATGCCACAGTGGCAGTGGGGGTCGCAAAATGCCGATGTATTACTAAAACCCCAATGATCCGATCGGATCATGTGCCCCCCCCCCCCCCCACTGGCTCCGCCAGTGCTTTGAATCGGAGAATTAGCACCTATTATCACTGTCTTACCAATTGAACACACCACACGTACGTTACAGCAAAGAACCGTTTAAAAATGCTTAAGAGCAGGGGTTTTATTAAAAAAATATTCTACATTCAATTATAAAAGTCGTGAAATGGAGCAAGTTCTCTTATTGTTCATATCAAATCCAATAATGCCATCCGCGTCACTCCACGAGACGAGCGAATTTCCATTCGCAGAATGCAGTGCGCCACCTTGTGTACGAGTGGCCACGGAAGATGTTAGATCTGCTTTGGAAGGCCATTGAACACTTGTTTTTAAACTGACAAGGGTCCAACTTAAATATTCCCTGCAAAGAGTTTTCATCGTATGGCAGTAAAACAAACCCGATTTTGTTTCTCAGAGCTGGAATATGCGTCGCTACAAAGTGAAATCGTGTTTTTTTAGGTCCAGCTTTTGTGCGACGAGGCTGAAAACATCCAACGCACTATGCTTGTGAATCCAATTTAAAAATGAACAGCTAAACCCCAGATTAGGAACCTGGGTCACATCAGAGCCAGCTCAATGCTTTGAAGTGGTATTCGTGTCTCGAGTCACCCGATTTCTGCAAGTTTTGTGAGTGAATTGTGGTCGTGTTCTGGCTCAATCTGCACAAATTCCACGCATTAACATAAGGCTCATAAAACCTCTCTTCACTCCATCAAAAACACATCAAACAGAAGTTACTTAAGCTTAGTGCATTTTAAAAATGTAATACAAATTATAATCTCACAAGTGCCTGGTTGTAATAATGGATCAGCTGTATGATTGGTAATATGCTGCAATTTATTACATTTCCTCTTGTGTGCAGCATTCAGGTGATATATTACACTACTTAAAACATCTTGTTACAATCATTCAAATATTGGCACCGTACAACCTGCACACGAGGACATTTGCAGTGATTTTACCTATTCTTTGGGTCTTTCGGTAAAGTCACTTAGATAGGTTCAAAGAAAATAACAAAAGACTACCAATCGACGTGACTTTACCGAAAGACCCAAAGAATATTCATTCCAGCAGTCACGAAAGCTTCAAGTCATGATTTACCTCGTTTCTACATGAGCCATGTTCTTGAACAGCATAATTTCAGCTCGCTGCAGAAGAGTATGGGAACGTGTACACTTGGAATAACAATGCTCAATCCACTGCTGGATGAAGGCCTGAACCCACCTCCATATCACCATCCTTCAGATGTAATTTAACATCCTGAAATGTATTTATAACTTATGTAAATCTTAATAATCGGTTCAGTGCGTCCATACAAAAGGTAATTTTAATCGATTAGTATGGACGAAACACCATAGTCAAAGTAAATGAGATTAAGTGTTCTACAATACACAACACAGCAGCAGCAATGAAAATGCACTTAATCCATTACAACTATCGAGAACGCCTGTTGTGAACAGAAAATTGCATCGGACAATGCGTCATTAAATGCTGCCGAGTACAAACGCAACAGGACAAAGCACTTTTATAGAAATGTAAAACCATAAAAAATGAAAATTGGTTTTAGTCCAGCAGCCTATTGGCTTTCTCAACAAATATCCAGCTGCATTTGTTCAAGCAAACCAACTGGACCAGTTTAGACAAACTATTTTATTTAAATAAAGTGGCAACAAATGCAGTTCTGCTTATATATGCTTTATACCCATAATGCTCCACAACGTATGAGTTTGCAGAAAAGTGCAAACATTGTGTAGGCTCAGGCTGTCCAATTCGGGTTTCAAGCATAATCGGGATATCCTATTAATGTTGTAGTTACATTGCACAATTACCGCACCGCCTTGCTGTCACCGCTGTATTGTTTTGGTGCCAGTGCAGTCTCTGGGGCACTTTGGTAAGGGGAGTGCGCTGTGGTTTTAAATCCTTTAAGCAATGAAGCCTCAATCTCATGTCGGCCAGCCGAGGAAGGCAGTCTAGGTACGTAGCTATGAGAGCTGCTCATTGGATGAACTGGATCTTTAAATAAACATTTTAATATGCCTTCGGGATGCCGGTCAAGGTCATTACACATCTGAGTGACATTTACTTGCGACGGAACTAAACGTGCTAATCTTCGCCTGCATCGTGGAGTCGCCAGTGTCAGAGTGACACGACGCTTACGATTCATTGCGCAATCGGCACGTTAACAGAGCGACACTACTGCTCAAGTGCTCAACGACAGATCCAGCGATCTTCGAACTGCTTTGTCTTTAGTTTGTCCTTCCGTCGCACCTCCGATCAGCGCAATTGGCCACGTACGGTGTGAACGCAGTTCAACATATATACAGAGCGTTTTACATACGCCAAGTGACTTGCATCTCGATCTCAACACGTTTAAAAGGGCACCCCCCCTCCGCCCCAGTGGCCACTGTCCCTTTGTGGCACAAGGCGACTTGGCGCCTGGTCTGCAAGGGGGCAGTAGTCTACCGGTCAGGGGCAACGATTGCTGCTGTGCATAACCCCAATTTGGGTAACGTAGGGTGTGAGTTTTCTTTTTGTAGTATTATCAACGATTTACAGGTCAACGAGATTACTGATCACTCGAGTTAATGTACGGCCCCGTTTTGTCAATCTGCTGCTCTATGATTGCCTCCCCCACAACTCGTCGATTGTGAAGGATGTTTGACCGTACTTCACCACACTTGTCAGTGCGGGTTGGCAAACGTTGGAGTTGGTGCAGAACAATAGATTTTTCTGCACTGCCCTCCACTACCCACAATTCCTCCTGCCTGAAGTCTTTTGCACATGGCGGGTCGCCCATCCGAGCGCTATCCAGGCTCAAATCCTGCTTTAGCTTCTGAGATCTTAGGGAAACAGATGCACTCATTTACGTGTTAATGCTGTTGTGCCAATTAAGGGTGTAGATTGCTTCGCATGTCCACACAAGAAAAGGCCATGGCACAAACCCGAGCTTTAAGCCGGCAGTCTCCTCTTCAAAGATGTTACATTTTTCTCTGCACACCTTCCATCTGGAACAAACGTCATCAACGGGCAGGCAGTCTTACAAGTGTCGCTCTCCAACTCAAATTGAAATGACTGTTGCCAGTCGACTTTGCAGAGCACCGTGTAATTATGTGTGTAATGATGTGTGGAGGTTCGTAAATTCCGCTGCTTGGGAGTTGGAAGCAGTCACCCTCCAGCAACAAAGGAGGCTAGAGAAACGACGCTCGCAACAACAAGCGGAGCTCAGGGCGTCTAAAATGCAGAGTTGGCACAGCGGGGAGCACAGTTGGTGCATCTGCCAGCCATCTTAGTCAACCCACGGTACCTGGGTCTGTTCCGTGACCTCCTGCCTGCCGACTTTAGATACTTCACGTGGCCTCAAAGTGCACCTAGCATAGCACAAGCACCGTGGTGATGTCACCGCCACTTGGTGGTGAACGGAGATTGTTGTCGCAAAGTTTAAGAGTTAGCAAGTGCCCTCTGCAATGGCACCATAACATCTATCAGGTTTCGTGGCTGTAGTGCGAAGCTGATCAAGGCGAACTCGCATACAAACATTTCGCCCGCCCCGTCAATTTAATCCATGTGAGCGGCATGCAGAGAATACTGCAGTCCCTGAAAATGAAGGATTTGTGAGCACCACAGTGCATGATGTAGACACTGAAGAAGGATGCAGCAACCAATCAATAGCCCTAATAATTTCATCCCCGACCCTGTCACCCACGATCATCCTTCTGCTGCAATACTGAATCCACAGGTGACCGGTTCGATCTCCCGGCGTGGCAATTGAAAGAATCGCCACATTTCTTAAATCCCCTCCGCCTCCTATCAATCCAGGAGTATAATATGGGTACACCAGTTAGTCGATCGGCAGGTCACATGTGGTGGGTTAAAGTGTGCGTACTCCCACCTCCAAGACGTCCAGATGGCGTGATAGAGGAAGCGAAAAAATACTCTCTCAAAGAACTCTCTGGAGCTCCCTCTAGTGGCGGCCTTTTGGGCAGCATTGACACGAGCAAACATTTGCAGTGCTGCACCCCGACCAAGTCCCGTGAACTCTAAAGCCAATATCGTTGAATGGCAGCGGCTGTATATAGCAGAGCAGCAGCAGCTCCGCTCCCACTGCCGCCACCGCCGCAGTCTCCGACGTCCGCGCGGTCGTACACGTGGACTAACTGCCGTCGTGGCGTGGGGGTTGCGCGGCGGCGGCGGCGCCGGGTGCGCTCCTCCGCCGCAGCTGCTGAATGTGGGGCCCCACGCGCAGCTCCATGCGGTGGCGCTCGCCGGGGCCCGCGCGGCGTAGCGCGGCGCGGAACCTCCCGCTCACGTCGTCGGCGCGGGCCCAGGCGGCGCGCGCTGCCGCCGCACTCCCGCACAGCTCCTGGCGCCGCCGGAGAGACGCGAGCGCGCCACCTTTGTTAGTCAGCGCACCACTACTCAATACCAGGCACGTGTCATGTAATTATAATAGTTATGATTTATTTGATAGACCTGTCCTGCTTTGTGCCGGGGACATCTCATTTATTTAGAACTGCTTTTTGTCTTTAGTTTGTTGTCCTTCCGCCGCATCTCCGATTCGCGTGGTTGGCCACGTACGGTGCGAAAGAAGTTCAACATGGAGTGCTTTACATACGCTAAGTGACTTGCATGTCTATCTCAACAAGTTTGAAAGGGCATCCCCCTCCCTTTTCCCCAGTGGCCGCTGTCCCTTTGTGGCACAAGGTGACTCGGCACCTGGTCTGCAAGCGGGCAGTGATCTACCGGTCAGGGGCAATGATTGCTTATGTGCGTAATCCCAATTTGGGTAATGTGAAGTGAGTTTCTTTTTGTATCACAATTGCAAAGGCCCAAAATGACAACCGGCGAGCAACAAACAGCACTGTCAAAGTGGTAATCTATCCAGTTGCGGTAGTGTCTGGTCACTCATGTTAAAAGCTTCCACCTTGGATGCAGTTACTACCGAGACTATATCTGGAAACAAAGGAACGTTAGCGCATTCTACCTGACGAGTGATGGGAATGAGTGCAAACCGGTCCGCAGTTTTGCTGGCTAAACAAATTGTCACTAAAGCTTCAAATATAGAATTAAAACTTAATCTTGACCGACGACCCTCATCGTCTAGCGACATCCTGTTTGTGATCAAACTCCCATTTTTTTAAAATCAGAAAATACACGACACACCTTGAGATAACGTCGCATTTTCACACTTCGTTAACCTAAGTCTGGAATAAGCAGCTTTAAAAGCAGGTACGTACGGGGAAGGATGGAGGGTTTGAGATTTTGTGACAATGGATATTTTGGCAGTAAATGACAGCTATGGGGATATATTTAAGCAGCAAGCCGGGGTACGTTTTGCCAAACACGGGTGTGTCCAGTTTCACTCCCCCCTAGACTTACGCCTGATGCAAGAACTGGAAATGCAGCTGTGACACTATCAGCGCCATGAAAGCAGCATGTGCATCCTGCAAAAAAAAACTGACTGACCAACTGCTTTTGTACGCCCGGTATACAGCACATCGTGGGTTCGATTCCGATCCCAACTCCTGTATATGTGGAGTTTGCGTGTTTTCTTTCTCGATGTGGTCGCGTGGATTTTTTTCTCCGGGTCGTCCGCTTTGTTCCTTCCATTTAGAAACATGCGTTTAGAGTATTTAGCTGCTAAACGATTTCCACGTGATAAGCCACTTCTCGTTGGGCTATCATTTGTGGCCAGGTCGCTTCTGAATAAATTAGCTACATAGCTCAGTGAGCATTACCTGGTAAAATAAAACGTTTTTAAATAGCTTATAGTATCGCCCTTTCGTCAATACACTGCTAAATGGGGGCCTCCCTGAGTCACGTCTGTGGAGGTAATGAGGGTTACTTGAAGGTGGGGAGCAAGGAAGTACAGTACAACAATGGTTGTTGCTGTGCTCCCCACATCACCCTATAACACCACGTTGAGTAGTACATGGTGGGGTCGCACATTCAAGCACTTATCCAGGCTCAACTGCTGCTTAGATTCCGAAATCTGACGGTCAGATTTGTCGCCTGATGATCTCGTAATCACGGTACTCTAACTGTAAATGTGTTTTTGTGGGGTTACTCTCCCACGCACAACCGGTGTGCTGAACTAGTAACAAATTGCCACTTTTTGTTTGCGTGACAAACCTTACTAATTGGCTGTGTCGGGTTTAACGACATTCGTATTTACGCGATGTAACCCCAAAACACCTCTATTATGGATATTGGTCGCGAAAGTCTTACTACGTGTTAAACTAAGTAAAATAAACTCCTTAATTTTTTTTTTTAACAACGGTTTTATTAAAAACTGTGACTTTACTGAAAAAACCAAAGAGTATGAATCCTTGCAGTCACGAAAACTGCAAGTCTATTAGCCATATTTGTTTGTTGAGTTAGACCGATAACTTTAATCTAAATTGTCTCATGGTTGTTATTGTTTGACTTGCATCCCACTGGGATTTTTGCACACAACATTGATATACGGTGCTTTTTCTGGAAGACTTTGCTGTTTTTTTCTGGATTTTTCTGTTTGCGCATAGTCACTTTAAGATGTTTTCTTGTTCACGTTTTTGTTTGTTGCGGTTGCACCCGATTCAAGAGCCGAATGGCTCACAGGGCTACACCTAATAAATGAAATGAACCGCAATATGTGTAACTATAAACGGCTGTGACCCGCTAATCACGATCCGCTTGCAAGGGTCAAGCGTGCCCGGGAGTGGACGTACATCGAGGAGATGGGGAGCGGTGGGTGAGACGGTTAGTTCAGCTCGCGTGCAAGGAGCCGGGTGGGTTGATAACCATCGCAAGAAGGCCTTCATCCAGCAGTAGATTGACTTTGACGATAAAGCATTACGATCTACTATTCGTGACTATTTTTTTTATCAGGTAAGGACCACTGAACTATGTAGCTCTCTTTCAGAAGCGTCCTGACCGCAAATGATAGCTTTGTATCATCATGTGGACATTTAT
The DNA here is from genome assembly GCA_014621495.2 of Entosphenus tridentatus. Taxonomy (NCBI): domain Eukaryota; kingdom Metazoa; phylum Chordata; class Hyperoartia; order Petromyzontiformes; family Petromyzontidae; genus Entosphenus; species Entosphenus tridentatus. Next base: position 1,574,623 of record CM025656.2, read on the forward strand.
ATCAGCCAAACACTTTAAATAAACGCACGTTTCTGAAAGAGAGAACCCGGAGATAAATACACGCGAGCACGGGGGGGAGAGAAAAGAACACGCAAACTATGAACACAGCAGACGCCAAGGGTCTGCATGAACCCAAGACGTCCTTACTCTTTGGTTCTTTCGGTAAAGTCACGTAGGTATAGAATAAAATAAATCACGACGTTTCGGGCGCAACATAAGCGTCCGTGATCAGGTGACAAAGCATCATGCTTTATTTTAGACCTACGTGACTTTACCGAAAGAACCAAAGAGTATGGACTCCTGTAGTCACGAAAGCTTCAAATGAAGACAAAAAACGAGGTTAGCGATCATCTCCGCGCCCAACCAACTCACCGCCTCCTCCACGTGCCTCTTCACCTCGGCTATCTCGTCCAGCAACGAGTCGACATCTCCTCCACAGCGTCCACGGCAGCCTCCGCCGCCGGAGATTCTCAGCGCGAGGCCCGGCAGGAGAAGCAGCCGCGTGCCCGCGCCGACCCCGACCCCTCCATCCTCTCGGGCCGCGCCTGCCGAGGAGGTCCGAGGCAGGCGAAGCGACAAGGCGAGGCGGGGGGCCCGAGCGCGGTC
>CM025656.2:1575628-1598767 GCA_014621495.2 Entosphenus tridentatus
CCCCCCCCCGAATCCACCGCCGATGGAATATCTCTCTTGTCGTGGCGAGCACCAAATGTGTTCAGTTTTAAATTAATGTTTATTGATATCAAGATATCTGCAAATAAAAAACACATTATTGTCTTAACCTATTGAGCTACAATGACCTGCAGAGACGGTACAAAGAAACCTCAACTAGATCATGGACACGTGCGCAGCTGCTTTGTCAATCCACTGCTGGATGAGGGCCTCTTGCACATTGAACTTAGGATGGCCACCGGCTCAGTATGCGTGGCGTCACTCGGCCGCCGCGTCGACACTAATGACGTCATCTCGACAAACATGACGTTTTTCGAGGCGCACTGTATTAAATGACGTCAGCGCATACCTTTCTGCTTGGGCCAGAGCATGGATCAACGCGCGGGTAATGAAGGAACCGGGGTCGTCTCGTTACCACTGGTTACCACCTCGTTACCACCTCGTTACCACTGGGTTTCACCTCGTTACCACTGGGGATTACCACGTTACCGGGATTAACTCGCTTGTTACCAGGGGCCATTACCTTGTGTTACCTCATTGCCGGGTTTCTCTCATCCTATAATATGGTTACCCTTTAGCCAGAGATTACCTTCATAGCCACGGTTACCCGCACGGTGATAACGCGTGAGTCGTGTTATCATGGGTGCCGTCTTTGTGGTGGTGATACGGAAACCCGTGCTGTGTCTGTGGTGCTGATAGTAAAACACGTGCTGTGTGCTGGCGGTGACAGTGAAACCCGTGCCTGTGGTGGTAGTGGACACAGTGAAACCCGTGGTGCGTGGTGGTAGTGGTGGTAACAGTGATACTTGTGATGTGTTTCTGTGGTGATGGCGCAGGGATGGAACTGGAAGAGAATACTGCATCTTTAAATGTGGCCTGCTCGCTGCTGGATAAGATGTTGACGATTATTAAGTCCAATGAATCGGATGTTGTCTCTGGTATGCATGTATGCCTGTTGATGAATTTACTACTCACATCTGTTTTTTTTTACTTTAGCTGCACATGTCAAAGTGCTTGTAATTGGCTTCATACTAAGCTATTAAAACTTTTCAACTTTTGTTTAGGTTCATAATTCAAGCCAATTCTTGAGAATCAAAAGTTTTCACGATATAGACATCCATAATATAGGGTTTTTGGGTTAAACTTGGTCGCGAAAGCCTGCGTGTTAAACTGACAATAGACACTTGGTTTTTTAGATTATCCTTCAAAAACCTACCCTCCCTGCCCATCAACAACCCACCATGGTACCATGGTACATCAATTGGCCTCTTGACACTGTCCGGTGTTACATTCCTTCCCACTGTTAATGCTTAGATATATTACTTTAAAAAATACAGTTTTGCTTAGAAATTGGTGATATCAGCTGTTTACATAACACCAGTTTAATTAAAACAAATATTAAATTGCCTTGCCTATTTAGTTGAGATACCAGGTTACATGAGTGTAATACAATTATCTGTAATGTACCTGATCTCGCCAAGTCCCTGAAGCTTCAGCAGGGTTGAGCCTGGAGAATGCTTGGATGGGTGACCACCATGTATATCACAGGTGTTGTAGCAGAGGTTGCAACCGGGTACCCGATACCCGTACCCTACCCGATACCCGGCTACCCGTACCCGGCCAGGTACGGGTACCCGTTTGCGACCCTGGTGCGGCCGGGTACGGGTAAGGAATCAAAACCCGTTTGCGACGTCTGTGTTGTAGGCAGGCCCGAGGCTGTGCTTCATTGCCTCTGGAAAATGAAAACTTGTCAGCCTTGTGAGCCCAAATTTATAGGAAGTTATTACTAAAAGGCCCAATGAGTTGATTGGTTTTAATTTAAACTCGATTTAATTAGATTTTAATGATATCAGCAGGAAGGGCCCAATGAGTTTCTAGACTCTATGTCATGGGCATGTTGCAGTTGTACAGATCCTATAGAGTACAAATATTAGTGACAAGCATGGTTGCATAGGTCAATACAAAATAGCAAGTATCGGTATACACTTCAAACGTTACAGGATTAAGGATGCCATATTCTTTGGGTCTTTTGGTAAAGCCACGTAGAAGAAAAAATAATACAAATTACAACAATATCACGATGTTTCGATCGCAACACAAGCAATCGTCTTCAGGTGAAAAAGGATTAGGGAACTGGTCAAAAACGAAAAACAAACATGACTACATTGTTTTACGAACAAAAATAGAGGAAACCAATATAAATGTCATTTGACAAAGCAAACACAATCAGTAACCGTTATCCCTACACACAGTACGATTCATTCAGACTTGGGCTTACGCTTCTCTGCCGATTATTTATTGCATCCACATCTACAAAGGAAATTGAGTTTCAAGAGTGAATGGAGGATTATTTTTGGTGAATGATTTAATTACCACATCTAATGTGAAGCATTCCGAAATGAGGGAGCGGCTACCATGAAATATTATATTTCCCTACTTCAAATCAAACCTGGGGATTTTTAAGATTAAGTATGGAGGAGCTTTGTTTATATTATTTTGGGGTGAACAAGAACCGTCAAGTATTTTGCGGATTTATTACCATTACAGATAAATTATCCGTGAAATTAAATTTTAGTGGAATATTTCATCCCGTTTGTGTTAACAATCCATATGTCTTCCAAATATGTTTTGCAGTTATATTAAGCAGACTGGCTCGGTGATAATTGTTATTGTCGTGAACATAACTGTGATGTCCCTCTTTGCAGATAAGGAATTCTCATATGAAAGGTCATCGCAGAGAGGGTAAGTCAACAAGGAAATTTGTATTCCATTTAAAATCAACGTAAGTTTCGAGTATTTGGCTGCTATACATTTCCACGTGATAAGCCACTACATTGAGCTATCATTTGTGGCGATGTCACTTGGAAAAAAAAGCTATATAGCTTAGTGGGCTTTACCTGGTATAATAAGAAATAGTTTAGTATTCACAACCACATAGTCAAAGCGTGTGGTTTTCCGGGTTAGGCCGCGTGTCGAGCATTCTCGTCCCAAGCTTTTACCACCCAAATTCTAATATCCATGGTGTCAAGGCAATTGGCTGTTCTGTAATGTTCACAAACTGGCACATATTGTTCGTAAAAATACTGTTAATTGGAAGTCTTCTGAGGGCTTAGGAAAGCGGGGGGTTTAATTCATACACACAACACTTTTCGTCTTCACGATTTGTCTGCAGTTCTGCCTTGCTTTGGCTTGCATCTGCCCTGAATCGGGATTTGAACTCTCAACCCTCCGGTTGCGAGCCGCTTGCTCTACCACTGAGCCATCCTACCCAACCACTACATTAAACATAACTGGTAATTTTAAAAGGTTGTGTTCAAGCATTAGCCAACAAACAGATCATGTATCATGTTGAATTTGTACTTCTGAAACAATAAGGAAAATGTAACTTGCGCCTTTCAGGTTTGACTTTTACGAAAAATCAAACTTTGGACGTGAACCTGACAACCTCGACTACAGTGAAATGGAATCGCGTGATTGGCACGGCCGGAGGAGATACGATTCATCCTCGGGCCAGCATCACCATCCACGCGGACTGAGGCGTGACTACGGTGACAACTACGATGCACCAATGCAAGAATTCAAGCGTGACCATGGACAATTCCACATGGCGGAAGATGTTGGATGGTCCTCTGATGCGCAGGGCTATAGAGGAACAGCCTTTAGGCAGGATAATTGGCGACGAGCCAGTGGGCCCTACTTTGCAGGTCCAGGCTATGCACCTGGCTTGGACAAGAGGCAACGTTTTGGAGGTCCGGATTACACCTCAAGATTGGAAGGTCCCCAAGGCAGACCTCGTGTTGGTGATTTCCCTGAATACAGCAGAGGCGCGCGGGCAAAGAGATCTTTCGAGGTACAGCCACGATTAAAAAGTTCACCTATTCTTCACTTGCAGAGACTATTGGTGACGACGTCTGGCTCTATATTATATTTACAATGGCATAAGGTAGCGAGGGCATTTAAAACTCGCAGGTTACAAAGTGGTGTAAGATGTTAAAATGTGTGTACGATTACAGTACTCGGCAGAGTGCAGGTGGCTATAACTTGTCCTCGACTATCTGCGCTGCAAATATTTCACCTAACCTCATTGTGTCTCCATACATATCGAGGGTCCCGGTACGAGTGTCCAGTGGAAACTTGCACCAGAAGGAGAGACTGGCGCGAAGAAATTCAAATCAAACACGCCCTTTAACCAAGGGTGTACAGGTGATGAGCGTAACCTGTGCGTTATTATCTACATTGTCACAGTCTTTGTCATCCCGTATGGTAATGTTCAAGGTGACACTTGTTGATTTAGAAAGGCAACGGAATATGATTCATTATTGAGTTATTGGGTGAGGCACCTAATGATCTGGCTGATTCCTTTTTCGTAAGGTTCTCCCAAACACCATAAGCAGCCAAACACATTTAAATGGTTGTGTGCATACTAATGTATGGAATGGCACAAGGGGAAGCGACAAGCAGTGGGAGGGATGCAAGAGAGACCGAGATGGGTAAGGGGAGAATAAGGGGAGTGAAGGTGAGAGGTAAGAGAGAGAGAAAGAAACGTGTAAAGACGACTGGGATGCACTTGCCTTGAGATGGTTTCTTTGACTTGAATCTTTCGTGACTTCAGGAATTCATATTCTTTGGGACTTTCGGCAAAGCCACGTAGATAGAAAAAAAATGTTTTACCGAAAGACCCAAAGAATATTGTTTCTTTATCAGGTAGCCACGTGCTCACACTCGGACAGGCGGAGACCCCACTTCAGCAGCCCCGAGTCTCCCGCCTATTCCCCTTATATACGGTGCATGGCCATGCCCCTGCCCCATGGCCACGCCCCTATTCTCGAGACTTTTCGCTAGCCCTAGACCACTCGGTCCACCACTGTCCTCTTACGTCACCTGGCCACGCCCCTATTCTCGATCATTCCCGTGGCCACCAGTCCATTCGTACTGCAGGCTAACTCCCCTGTCATTACCTCCCGTGGCCACTAGTCCACTTGCACCGTAGGTTGACTCTACTGTCATTACACATGGAAAGAGAAGGGGGGGGTGAGATACAGTGGAGGGAGGAGAGGAACATAGAGGGAGGAAGACGTAGAAGAGGGGTCAGAGGAATAAAGAAAAGGATAGCGACGAAAAAAAGTGAGACATAAAGATAACATTTGGATATACAGCACAGAGAAGGCAAGAGAAAGGTGGAGAGAGACCGGACTCTAAGATTAAAAGTTTGGCTGGCTGAGAGGAATGGACGGCCACGTCCAAAGGACGTATGGGTTGCACGTCATTGCATAAAACCTGTCACCTGTGTTTGGGTGAGTGGCGATGGCCAAGGATTCATGACATCCGCATAATCTGCTGTGTCTCACTGGACATGTCCCTTTGGGGACACCACATTTTACAGGGGCCCTTGAGTGTTCTACCACAAAAAAAGTTATCACTCAACTTAATGGACGAATCGCAGCTCTGGTCACTTTCTATCTCTCGGATTCGTGTTTCGTCATCCCCAAATGACTCCATTATTCTAATAGCACAGAAGTTCATTAATTTCACAGATGTTCATCAATTTTGTTTTTCAAAGTTAACTGCACGAAATGCCTGGGAAGAAAACCAACTCATTGTTTATTGTATTTTTCAGATATTTTCAAAGGAGCACATAAAACATGGTAAGTGTTGATCCCTCAGGAAAATCATTACAACCAGTATTTTGCAATTTACGAGTGGTGTATGGGCAGCTCGGAGGCTAACACCTTGATTAACATACGTATTTTGAACTTCTTTCAGCGTGTGTAGCCGACCATGCTAACCAGGAGGCGCAAACAATGATGCTGCATTGTTGCACTGAGATCTTTGGTATTAATCTGTATAATCACCGAAGGCTAAATTGGTTCCCAAATAGAGCCACCAAGGACTGCACAAAACCTATGGATTTCTATCGGTTTGGAACCCAACTAGGACTCGTGGTGGTTTATATCTGAGCAAACTGTTGCATAGCTATAGAGTGCAGACTAGTGGCAATTTCTTTTTTAACCTGGATAATTATCACGACATGGAATTATATATTTTACAAGGTTGTCCAGGGTATCAAGCTATGGTATAGAGTCTTTAAGGGCATGAGATGAAATCCTGCAGTGCCATTCATTCCTCAACACGACATGTGATGATTTGGGGAGATAAATTGTATCTTGAAATAGGCCAATATTTCAAAGGTTTCGCCCAAATGTAGATTACCAAAACCTTTACTTTTAAAATCACTGTTTAAAAAAAAAAAAATGATATATAAGGATACTGTATGGTATTCTAATAGCTGTGATTTTTCGAAGATGAGGTTTTATGACTGAAGATTTATGATGGAATTATTTTATGAACCAATTTCACATTGGTGAAATAGTGTGTTTGCAATTTGTGCTCAAATGAATACATCTCCAACATTCTTTGCTGTTTTATTGCAGTTTTATGTTTTCTCAAACATTAATTTATTTCCCATGTGTATTTGGCAGGATATACCTCTGCTGTCTCTGCAGATATCGTACCATATATCACTCAGATATCCAAGCGCACATGGCCAGCAAGATGCACATTGTATCTCGGATGTATATCACTGACAAGTTTAAAGACGGTGGATTGGTCTCCAAGTTCATTGATGTAAGCTACTCAAGACAAGTATGCAAGTTTATTAAGTTAATGGTATTTGTTACACGGATGACCCCGTTTTAGTCGGTTTCCCGGCTATTTTTGCCATGGAGATCCGTGGTGTGTGAACACAGCAACAACATAATAGAGGTTTTTGGGTTAGATCGCGTAAATATATAAATGTGTCGTTAATACCCGCCACCACCCGACAGCCAACTAGTAAGGGTTGTCACGTGAACAGAACATGCCAATCCTATATAAGGAACGAAACAGTAAGACTTCACAAATCTGGCTGTCGCCTGATGAAGCTAGTTGTAATTACTAGCGAAACGTCGTGCTCAGATTGTAAATGTTGTGGCTTGGCTCTCCAACACACTGGTGTAAATATTCTACAAAAACACGGGGTCGTTGCTGGTGATGAGGAACGTCATTGCAGCCACGATATATCGCTGCCGCGATGACGTTATGTCCTGTCAATCGGCAGGGTCTGTGGGTTAATGGAAGAATTACAGGTTATATTTTCGTATCACGAGGGCGCGGCGTTTTTTACACGGCTGTAGTCTGCCAGTCGTGGGTAACGTGCTGCTGTTTGGTTTTACCAAATTTGCTGGTAAGTTTTCCAATTTGGACAAAGACGCCCGTGCACATGGCCTAAGCTTTTTAGCATCATGTCATGAGATCTTCAGCATCTGCTGTGATGCAGATGGCGCATAGTGCCTGCGTTTAGGTAGTGCGGCAGCGATCACACTTCATTTTCGTTGTAGCAGAAAAGGTGGAGGCAAAATATTAAGACGAAAACTATTTTTTTTTATATTGATTTTGAATATATACTCTTGTAAAAAAATAACTGCTGTTTTATAACATATTACATGGTATGTTGTTCCTTGTGTATTTTTTTTATTAAGTTAATGTTGACCGTTGTAATACCGTTAAAAGTTAAGTAACATATTTGCCAGACTTAATGTTAATATGCGACTTTTTTTATTTAATCTTGATTAGAAGCTTTCTTGACTGCAGGAATCCATACTCTTTGGTTCTTTCGGTAAAGTCACATAGGTATGAAATAAAATAAATCACGCCGTTTCGGGCGCAACACAAGCGTCCGTTATGATTTGTATTATTCTTTGTTTAGTGTCTATGACGTATAAATCTGCTTGTGTTGTGTTCTTTACCTATTTTACAGGCATACATTGGGTGGAAGATCAGCCTTGTGAAACAGAAATTGGAGAAAATGATGATTCCTATAGACCGTGGTGCTGCTTACTTTGCAAAAACCTGCGGCAGAGGTTGTGTAACCCTTACTACTGTAGGGATGTGGGAAGCGGTAGTGTAGTGGTTAGTGCGTTGTGCTATGAACCCGGCTACCCGAATGCGATTCCTGCTCATGGGCAACACCAGTGGTGACTATCTGAACCGGTCCAGGGGCTCTCCTAAGTCGACAAATGAGAACCTGGTGCGATGTGTAAAAACATTGCCACGAGAAAGACGAAGGTGGCCGGGAATGGTGCTGGCCGCCCACCCCCTCGTGTGCTATTCCGACCTTCATAGATGCCCACTAATAGCAACTGCCTTAACAGTTTGTTAAGGTTATACTGGGGGTTCTTTGTCTTTTGTAACTCTTATAAGACTGCTTGTGTATCTCACCATCACATTCAAGGTCTGGTATGTTTTTAGAGTGCCAGGGTAGCACTGTGGTAACACTTGTGCCTCACAGCAGCAAGTCCCCGGGGGTTCAAATCCTGATTTGGGCACATTTATGTGCAGGCTTTGTACATTCTAATCCTATTGTGCACGAGTTTCCTCTGGATACTCTGGTTTCATCCCAATGCTTAAAAACATACTTCCAAATAACTCGACTAGAATTTAACGTAGCAACATTACCCCCTACTCTCAAAATCTGTCAAGGACCCTCGTGAAATAATAGAGTCAGTGAGGTTTTCCTGGGTAGAGAAACAATCATCGGATTAAATAATTGTGGACTTGGTCTTTCATATTTGTCTGGCCGCACTTGCTGTGCGGTGTTGTTGAGTGACAGTAGTTTTTATGATGCCTGTGCATACGCAAGTTCTTTATTGTATTGACCTCTGTGTTTACCTGCCTGCCCCGTGCGGTAGTGTTGCGGTTAGCGCGACCTGGTGAACCGAGTTCGTTTTCCGCTCCCAGCCAACACTTGTGACGATTATCTGAACTAGTCCTGGGCCTCCCCTAGGTCGACTCAGCCTCGTATGAATACCTGGTGTGGTGTGTAAACATCGCCACTAGGGAGACAAAGGCGAGCGAATGTGGTGCTGGCCAACCACCCCCTCGTGTGCTGTAACCACCTTCAAAGGTGCTCACTAGCAGCACTTGCCCCAACAGCGTTTAGGCTATGGAGGATCTTTACGTTTTGTATTCTCGGTTGGATTGACCTCTGCGTTTACCTGCCTGCCCCGTGCATATCTGTTGTCCCCAGGGCCCATATGCAAGTCGGATTTGGACGAGGCGATGGAGATAACTCGCTCCACCTGGTGCCGGGCTTGTAGCGAGCACATGGCAGAGACCCCTGCGGTGGTACGGGCTCACTTGACCTCGCCCGAACACATCTGGCATAGAACGGTCAGTTTTAAACCACCAAGAGTTTCAGTGATAAATTCAGGGGTCACCTGCGGTGGGGGGGTGGGAAGGGGAAATTCACCCTGGGCCTCACACAAAAGAGGACCCGACCACAGGCCCTGTGGATTGTGGAAAAGAGGGGGGGCCCCACGTGGTGACATTCTCTCACAGGCCTTTGGGAGCCTGGGCGGACTTGTATGAAGTCACATCCACACCTGAATCATTTGGTCGCACTACTGGGTTGCATGCAACTGTTTTGTATGCACGTCTCTATTGTAAGTTGTGAGCAGTTGCACAACCGGTTGCTCAGCAAGCGCGGATCTGATCACCAAATGTTTTGTTTGCGACGAATTTTGTAACGTGCAGCACGTTTGCTCGCTCCGATTGGTCGTTAAAAATCGTCGTGTGGGTGGTGAAGCTGACCCGGAGCGGGGCGGTAGAGCTATCCCAGAGAAGGGTGGTGGAGCTGATCCACAGAGGGGTGGTGGCGCTAACGCGGAGAGCGGTGGTGGAGCTAGCCCGAAGAGGGGTGGTGGCTAGGAGATGTTAACTCCCTCGCCTGGTATGCAGGATGTCATGGGTTCAATCCTAACCCTGACGCCTGCTGTATGTTTGGAGTTTGGCCATCTCTCCCCCCAGTGGTCGCGTGGATTTTTCTCCGCATCCTCCGGTTTTTCCCTCCACATTTAGAATCAATATGCGTTCAGAGTATTTGGCTGCTATACATTTCCACATGACAAGCCACTGAATTGGATAAGCCACAAATGAAGTGGCTTATCATGTGAGTCTTACCTCAGTGAGCCTTACCTAGTAAAATAAACAGTTGCGTTGAATAGTTTTTATGTGAGCTGGTTTTGATTTTCTTTGTGGTATTTTTGATTTCTTACAGGATTACAGGAATAAACGAGAGTTTTACGTGCTGGAAGTTGTAAGCAACATCCTGAAAGAGGCACAGTACTCTGCTTTGCTTGACAAGTTTAAAATGGTAAGTATACTTTGTTAAGCGCTTTAAATGTATCTTCATGCTGGTATAACAAGTAGGCTTTCACGACCAATATCCATTGTGTTAGATCACGTAAATATAAATGTGTCATTAAACCCGCCACCACCCGACAAAACCAATTAGTAAGGGTTGTCACGTAAACAGAACATGCCATTTCGTTACTAGTACAGCACACCGTTGTGTTGGAGAGCAAATCCACAACATTTACAATCTCAGAACGACGTTTTGCCAGTAATTACAACTAGCATCATCAGGCGGACAGCCACATTTGTGGAGAAATCCTCCTGTTTTGTTAATTAAATAGAGGGATAGGGATAGATATCTTCACGCTGTTGGTGCAGAACTTTAGTTTCACTCGTCACTTTAGTTGTTGTTCACCATTAGTATATGGGCAGCAGATTATTGTATTCCCTCCAATAAATGCTGCTTTGCAGGCAGACAAATCCCAGATGGTAATTTTCAGGTTCTCTTAAAATCTTGACTTAAAGCTTTCCTGACTGCAGGAATTCATACTCTTTTGGTCTTTCGATAAAGTAATGTAGATCGAATAAATAATTAAACCCGGCATTTTGATCGCAACACAAGCAGTCGTCTTCAGGTGAAAAAATAGAGCAGGCGAACTGCTGAGGCAGGAGAAATGTAGCGAGAGAGCTGCAGCAAGAGGTTATATAGGTTGGAGATGGGTACAACCCTAGGGTAAGTGGGCGGGGCTAGAGATGGAATTTACAAATAATATACCTCAGCCATTGTGTTGCTAGAGATTGGAGATTAGCATTTCAATGTGAGATAGCTTCCTCAGCAGTGGCTGTGTTAATGAGACGCATTCAACCTATTGAACAACGAGAGCCACCGCCACATCGAAGAAAAGGGAAGCAAGCGGCTATGTTAGTGAGACATTTAGTCTGTTAATGTAAAGACATTTAACTTGGTAATGTAACTCAGAGAGTCGGAAATAACCGCTGACAATGGCAGGTAGGATGGAAACATCAACCACCAGTTAATAAGGTCCTTCCAATTATTGCTCAATTTGTACCCATCTTCTCGGTTGAATTTATGTCTGTGTTTATATATCTGGATGGCTTCATGAACAAATCTTTGATGGTCGCACGAAGGTTTGCAGAGTACCTTGGTCTCGGAAAAAACAATGTCGTGTGAGCCCACCGTGTTCAAGCAGCGATCAGCCACGGCATAAGTATTGGTTCTTCCGTGTTTCAAATCTGCCTTGTGTTCGCGAACACGGTCCAAGACATGTCGTTTTGTTTCCCCAATGTAACTGCTACCGCAGACACAACTTAGTTTGTAGACACCAGGGTGTTGCATGTCAGGAATCACATTTCACAGATGGGATCAGGTCACGGATTTTGTGTACTGTGTTGAATCGAACCTGGATCTTGTGTTTGTTCATGATTTTGGAAAACATTTAGGTAACCCCAGCCATGTATGGCAAGGTAATGGTTTTGATTGGGTCCTCAGATGGTTCTCTACCCATGTATATTTTTTTCTCTGCATCTTTTTTTTTTCTCAGAATCCAGACGCAGGTCAAGAAGTCTTCAAAACATTCTACGCGGAGTCAAAGGGGCAAGGTCCAAAAGACAAAGCAAGACCGCAAGGCACGGAGGAGGCGTTGGGGAAAAGAAATTCGACAGCGGAGGAATCGATCGAAGCGACGGACGACGACAAAGTGGTTCCTCAAAAAGTTGACCATAATGATCCAGCTAAATCCTGCAGCATTGATGATGCAACCGAAGAAGGCACCATTGATTTAGCGGAGAAGGGAAAGGGTCAGGGAGCAGGTGGTACTAGTGTTGAGAATGTTGAGAGTAAAGCAAAAGTGGTGAAGAAATACGTGGAAGTAAGTGATTCAGAGTCCATGAGTGATTTTGAACATGGGGTAGTTGTACACTATGATGAAAACGAGATGGCCAGTAATCCACAGAGTGATCGAGAGGAATATGAGGAGCTGGATAATTATGATGATGATGATGATGGTGATTATGAAGCTGGGGAAGTTGTGCAGTTCGAGGATGAAGGAGAGTAGAGAGTAAATATGCTACATCTCTTGGTGGGTTTTTCCAAAATATCTAGTGCTAACAGAAATGGAACAATTTGGATTCGATTTTGATTTGAAGCTTTCGTGACTGCAGGAATCCATACTCTTTGCGTCTTTCGGTAAAATCACGTAGGTAGAAAAATAATAAAATGAAACAAAAAATATGTATCACGCCGTTTCGATCACAGCACAAGCGGTCGTCCTCAGGCAAAAAATAATCCAGTAGTGGAACTTACATACGTGGAGAACCGCAGTGCTTACAGGTGCTTATCAGCGTCTCCAATGAATTAGTGCCCCCCACGCACCTCTCCCCACCTGTGTGTGCCGGCACTACACAGCACAGCTGGTAAACAACTGCAGGCCGCGGTGCGCTCCCTGCCGCCACAGAACACATCTGATCAGTTTCTCCTCATTACACGAACATTTGCTCGTTTTGCGAACAAATTAGTCTGAATTGAAATTGCTCGTTTTGGCGAATTCTCGCGTAGAAAGAAGGCTCGTTAAGCAAGACGTGCCGTGATATTTAAGCAAGCTTCAACATCATTCATAGCACGAATTATCAGCAATTGTATTATTCCCTTACACCGCTGCGTATCTTTAATGTCGTTGCATACCATTATTACAGCGGATGATTCGTCATGTTGCCTCTGCTGTATAAAGGTTTCCCGTCGTTCCACCTTGTCTGTTTATGCCCTTTGCCACATGGTTGTTTTTTTCGTGGTTAGCATTGTTAACTTTGCTCCTTCCCTTTAGTTTTTCAATAAGGCGATTTACCTGTTGTTATCCCTGAAGGGCTTGGGCTGAAAAAAATGATCATGATTGTAGCCTGAAAATTTATATAAAACTATAATTACAAATTTTAAATAGCGTCCTTCATGCAGAACAGCATCTCCAGATTTTTATATATCGCCGTTATACCCTCTTAAAGCAGGTATGGTAGTTTAAAAATGTAAGTTTTGGGATAAGGCTTGGCATAAATGCTGTGTTTTTATTGAATTCTATAATCTTAGAAAACAATAAAATCAAATTTTTTAAAATCTATTTTGAGCGTGTAAGTTTTCATGATTTGTCAAATTAGGCTTCTAGGGTATAGACAATGTTATTGAGATTAACAATGTAACATGAGTACGGTTTTTTGTAAAATACCCAGTGGGAATGTTTTTCAACACCGTTATACACTTATATTCTTTTTTGTGGTTTACCTGCAGTTATTTCCATTTCAGTATTAGATGCGCAGGACAGTTATTTGGTTATGCTACATGTGCAGTAATTGTGTTAGCGAACAATTATTTGGTTTATTGTGGTCACCTCGGATCGAGACAATGGGTGCTCTCGGTCAGCTTCTACTTGGTTAAATAAGGGAAAACGTGTTTTTCCCCAAATGAAGATTACAATATTTGGTCAGGTTTTTTTTATATATATCGCCGTAGTTTCCACCACCTTTCTTGATGCTCATACCACTGTCAATACATCCACGTTTTTTCACAAACCACCGTGCACTAAAAAATTATCTGGTGTGTTGTGAAGAAAAGAAATCTGCATAATCGCAAGAGTTTCGCAGACCACTTCGACTGGCCTGGTGGACCACCAGTGGCCTGTAGACCGTAGGTTGGCAACCACTGATGTAGCGTTTACCAAAAAGCCTTTTGCTATAATATTAGTCTAAAGTTAGAATTTGGTCTTTATTATTTTTGCCAATTTTCCCCTTTTACACCCTGATTTTGCTATCGGTGTCGAGTAATGAACAAAAGTATTCGTTCATATCTCTCGCAGAACGGTCACCTCTTGGCTTTGGAGAACGGCCGACAGAAGCGGATATCATATAACTATGTTTGAGATCCCTTCCAGTGGTGACCTCTGCTCCAGACTGCGGAGGGTAGCAGACCTGGTTCCTGAGAACTCCCAAAACGGCCAACAATTTTTTTTCATTCATGGGCAAAGCACAAAGTTGGTCACTCAATGAGCGTGCAATGCCTTGGAGTACTAGATGTTTTTTGTTCGACTCCTAGGATCCAAATGCCATTCAGTCGGGAGTTGGATCCTAGGGAGCCAATGGTCAAAGAGTCGCCGAGCCACAGTTTGAAAGTGCCGCTCCCTGGCTGTGTAAATGATTGGATCGGCGGTGAGACGTTCACTACCTCGCCCGGTATACAGGAGGTCGTGGGTTCAATTCCGACACTGACGCCTGCTGTATATTTGCCGTTGTACTGGTATGAGCCTCCTGGTTACACCAGCCCACGGGATTATTGTGTCCGTCCGTCGTGCAGGGAGGGTGGGGTGGGAGGGATGGGACTGGGTGGGCAGGGGCTGGTCACCCCGTGGTGCCCCGATAAAACTCACCGTTTAACCTACTCACGCCGGCTTGTGCCCGCCCTCACAGTCGGGCATATTTGCGGAATACACCACGCCGCCGTTGACCCTGGCCATTGACCGAGCAACCCATCGTTCCTACCAGCTCTCTCCGCAGGAATGTGTTCTACGGGTCCTTCGGGGTTTCCCTCTATCTTTAGAAACGCGCGTTTAGATTGTTTGGCTGCTGCTTAAAATTGCCACGTGATTGAACCACTTGGTTGAGCAATCATTTGTGATAGCCAGGTCGCTTCTGAAAAAGATTCTCAGCTCAGGTGGCCTTACCTGGTCAAATTAAAACTATTTCATAGAGTAATGAGCAAACCCTTGAACAACCAAAAATGTATTCCTAAACAAACTGGCATTCAAATTTATGTGTTGCAAATAGCATTATGGGTATCCATTTTGCAGTGAGGTCCGCAGATGTCTGATTCTGATATGATAGTGCGGTACAATACACGAAGAGCCACTTTGTTGACCTTTCATTTGTGGCCACTTCTGAAAAATAAGCTCATAGCTCAGTGGGCTTTACCTGGTAACATAAAACAGTTTAGTTGTATATGTTTAAGTTATTTGTTTACCTTCCTATAATTTTCACTCCGTGTGTTTTTATTGTTTGTTGAAACGTTCTGACCCCGTTGCCCCCCTTACTGGACATCTGTGAACAAAAATAACTGCATAGCTCATCGGATTCCTCCTGCTGCTGCTGCAGTCCAGATCCAAGATTCTCATTGTGACATCACGGCTGTTTACAAACTCCACGATCTTCTTGGTTCTTTCGGTAAAGTCACGTAGAAGGGAAGTAATAAAATAATTAAAATAAAACATAATAAAATAATTCTCACTCTGTTTTATTTTTATTATTTTATTACTTCCCTTCTACGTGACTTTACCGAAAGCTTTAAATCGAAATTTAAACTCCACGATATTTCGATTTAAAGCTTTCGTGACTGCAGGGATTCATATTCTTGGTTCTTTCGGTAAAGTCACGTAGAAGGGAAATAATACCGAAAGAACCAAGCATTAAAAAACTCCACGATGGTTGAATTAATGACGTCACGCGCAGTGGAGTATGCGTGACATCATCTGCAGGCGGGGTCTGCGTGACGTATTCTTCAGTGGCGGTGTGCGTGACGTCATCCTCAGGAGTGTTGTGCGGATGTTTTACGCAAAGAGTGCGTGACCTCACCCGCAGGGGGGGGGTACGTGACGTCATCAGCATTAAATGGGTGCGCGTGACGTCATTCGCACGTTTTTTTGTGTTCTCAACGTCTCCGCCTGTCGGGCAACGCATCGCGCTGACGTCACTTCCCGTCCACCACCGCGCGCGACGTCGCTCGCTCGCGCAGGGCCTAGACACGACACAATGGCGTTCCCTCGCCGCGGTGAGGTGGACCCCCAGGCCCTCACACTCTGCACCTGCCGTTGTTTCGTTGCGTCTCTTCAACAGCTGTAGAGATGGTGGTGTTGCTGTTGGTACAACATGCACTGGGGTCGTCGTCGTAGTGGTGTTGGTTTGGAAGGCCCCCCCCCCCCGACCTTCACGCTGCTTGATGAGCTTCCTCTTAAACATTCTTTGTTTTTTTCGGTAAAGTCACTGAGGTATAAAATAAATGACGTTTCGGGCGTTAGGCTAGACACAGTCGTAGCTGGCAATGTAACTCGAAGTGGACGTCTTGACAGGGACATCTGTGGCGGGGGGGGTTAGAGAGAGAGCGCTTGATAGCTCATCGGATTCCACCGGCAGTACAAATAAAGATTGTGAAACTGTGATGCGTCAAGCAAACCCGAAGACGTAGAGACCCGTTAATACGGAGAGACTGATAGAGATACACAGAGACTTGAGATGCATGGTTATATGCGTATTAGACCGGTCACAGTAAAGCGATTTTGGCCATGTAACCCAAAACTATGGGCCCTATAATTAACACGTAGAGACTTATAGTGCTACAAAAAAGACCCACAGAGATGAGTTAAAGGAGTAAAGATTGTGGACAAGTCAGAATGATGTTGTAAATACATGCATCTAAAGCTAAACCCATGTTGGAATGTGTTTAGAGAAGCCGTGCATATGGATAAAATTATTTCTTGCTATTTGTCCTCCAGGTCACCGGTGGCCCGGCAGAAATGACGAGAGATTTGGAGAGGATATTCGAAACCCATCTGACCCAAGAATGTCGAGAGGTACAACTGCAATGTCTGAAGTTGGACATGCAGTCTGGTGGAACGCATCCTGGTCGCAACACTGTCAAATCAATGCGAATGTGTGGAGTTCATAAGTTTAAGCTGATGCTGATACACTTTTTATTTATTATTCTTTGGAATGCCATAATCTGTGCAGCCATTATTTTACTTTTAAATGTATTGTGATTTTATGCATATTTCCCTAACAAGTGTTTGGGAAAAAAATAGTATTTGCTCAGCATGTGCTGAAGATTGATTTGGAGACTATTAAGGGATTCGTATGCTAACTATACATTCATATAATTG
The DNA here is from genome assembly GCA_014621495.2 of Entosphenus tridentatus. Classification (NCBI taxonomy): domain Eukaryota; kingdom Metazoa; phylum Chordata; class Hyperoartia; order Petromyzontiformes; family Petromyzontidae; genus Entosphenus; species Entosphenus tridentatus. The sequence goes on from CM025656.2 coordinate 1,592,743, forward strand.
TGCGTATTCCTTTAGAGCAGTGGTTCTCAGCGTGGTCCCTGGACCACCGCCGGTCCGTGACGCTCCTGGTGATCCACTAAGCTGAGATTCTTGAGTTTGTTGAATTGATGTAGTTTGTAATATGTATTTCTAAAAAAAAATGTGCATATTCCACTGTTGTATTCTGCAGGAGACATGGGGCCACAGAAGGGAGGTAAAACGTACACGAAGGCTGTGAAGCTGCTCGAAACGATGCTGGAAATGGTGCAGTCTGAGTGTTCAAACAACCCGCCTGGTATGACCCATTCCTCCCACGGATCATTACTCTTGAGGGGCTGAGCAGTGCTAATTGACCGTATTATGGGTTGGTATACATTACGTTGTTTACATTTTAAAGTATTAAACTCGTTAAAAATATAGCCTTTGCCCACACTTTGGATATAACAGTATGAGTTTGGCGGTACGGTTCACGCATTGTTGTGAAATCCAATAATGTTTTTTTTTAAGACGGCCTCTACGTATGGCATTTCTGAAATACTGAAAGTTTAAAGACAATGATAACACTTCTAAAAGCCTCAACTACGTTTTCAAACCTTTCATTTCACACCAGTCGCATTTCACATGGGGGGATGTACGCTTCCAAACATCACACTCGAAGACACCAGGGGCCTGAACATATGACTTGAGACACCATAGTAATTTCCTAAGTTCTATTAATGATAAAACTTATAGCTCCGAATAAATATGTAAGTTAAGATATTGGGCATACTAAAGTTAGGGGAGATGTTTGTGGTGATCAGAATCTTTTTTTAAATAGGAGGGATCTGAGGCACTAAGTTATTTTTCACAGATGTTTAGTTGTCGCATATGTCCAGTAATAAGGACCACTCGGCAAATATAACACATTTTAACATAACATGATGACAGCATTAATTATTAATAACATTAAAATCATTAATAACATTATTGATAAAGTCTAGCATTAATAACAAAAATACTCAGCCACATACCGGTAAAGGAAATTGATTGATGATGTCAAACTGGCCATGTTGCATGGGGTTTGTCTCCCTGGAAGCTGATTGGCTGGTGTAGTGGGAGTGGTGATGTAATCCCAAGCGACAGCTGCTATGTGAGCGAGAGCTGCGATCTCACTGGGAGATCCCATATTTATTTTCAATTGTGATGCGTACCCCTCTTCAGGGATTCAGGATAATACTACAGTCAGATTTATGATACATATTGAGAACAGGCCCCGGTCTATTAGACCAAACAACATGACGCTGGCTATACCCATCTGTGAGACACAGCATCTTTAATGTTATCCTTTGCGCTGTAAGAACAGCTCTAATACCAAATGTCCACGTTAATTTAATTGTTTACTGGAGACCTTAATTATTTTTGTTCCGTTACTCCTAATTCCTGGGTATTTTTTGCTGCCTGAGATTCTTGTCACTGTAGAGGAGACGCATCATTATGAGTATATCAGGAAAGCATTATACGTGAAGTTTGTTGTATTTCACAGCACTTTTGTCGAATATATATTTTTTCACGAGGTCATTCATCGGCTAATGTCGTCCCCTGTTTGCAGGTGGAAGTGGACGTGAAAGGTCACCTCACAGAGGGTAAGTGATGACCGATAATCAAGGCTAAGGTCAGAGTTTGCAGGCGAGATTAATGATGGCGTTGCAGGACCGTGAGGAATGTGGGTCGTCTGTAGAGACTTTCATCCAGCAACAGATAGAAACTGGTTGATAAAGATGAGAAACATGAAAAAAAATGCTCCGAGTGCATTGTCTTTGTACTCTTCGCCTTTTGGCGTTCTCTGGTCTGACACTGGTAAGGCTAGGCCCTAAATAAAGAAGGATGTCTGGTGTAGGCCAATCAGTTTCAAAGACAATGCATATATTATCAAATAATGTTTGCATGTTAATAAGTACGTGTGGTGAATGCAGAATTGATTCCTTGCAAAAGGTTTCTATTTGGTGTTTGAACATCTTAACACCTGTTTTATTGCCAGATAGGGTAAAACCTATTCTTATTTTTTCATTCTTTGATACGGCTAAAAGGTTCCATTTTGAAGATGATATATACATGATATATATAGCATATGTAAGTCCAGATACAAACTTTTATCGGCACCGATAAAAAAAAGTTAAAATGTTAAATGTTGGTATTTGTATGGTATTGGTACAGGTTGGTGAAGATGGATTCAAGGAGCAGATAAGTATTGCTACTGGTTCATAGCGCAGTGTGCTAACCACTGTGTCACCGCTCCATCCCAATTCATCCAATTGAGGTATACGTAAGGGCCGTCTTCCAAGCTGAAGAAAATGTCCTTCCTACGCAATTGCAACAGAAGCTGAATATTGTCGTAATTATATACTTCAGAAGGAGGAACCAGCTGGTTATCCAGGAATCTGCATAAAACTACATTTGGGCAAAAACAACACGAGGAAAGAAAAATAAAACAAGTGTACGTAGGTGGGAAGACCCAACAACCCCATGCATAAATGACTGGTGCAAGAGCGACCGAGACTGATGCCAGCAAGTCTGATGATGGTTGGTAGTCACCAGGGCTGGTGTCGGTGGTTGCAGGTGGTCACTGAGCCAGTAGGAGATGTAGCTATCTCCTACACTCGTGGAAAGTCAACGATTGCCCTTGGTGCGAATGTGGTCACCAATTGCTAACCATGGACCACATAGGGCACTGCCCAATTTGGACACTCGCTGGCAGCGATTCGGATAGTCGCCAGGAGACTACTTCTGAAGTCATCTACTGGCCGACTGCTCCCTCGCTAACCTCGATATGAGCATAGAAACCCCGCCAGTCAACTTATCACCGTATCAACAAAGACTGGACTGGTGTTGGTAGTCACAGGGCTGGTAATTGTCGTCGTGGGTGGTCACGGGGTTGATGTTGGTGGTAACTGGTGGGCCGGGCTTTGTGTAAAGCCCATGCAATGGTGGCGGTGGTCCTCGCGGTTATATAGACTGGCGGCCCAGTTTGCAGAAGTCCCCGATGACAACAGTGAAGATTATTATGAAGTGATTATTCTTCTCTTGTGGCACCAACAACAATAACCGCCATGCTCCATTAAGTGGCGGTGATGTCACCACATCGCTTGTGCCAGGCTATGTGCATGTTAAGGCCATATGAAGTGTTGAACGCCCACTGGCAGGAGGTCACGGGACAGCCAGGTGCGATGGGTCGACTGACCGATGCACCACATGTGCCCCTTACTGTGCCAGCTTTCTGTGTTTTAGCCACCCGGTGCTCCGCTCAATGTTGTGGCCATCACTCCGCTGCCCTCCATTGTTGCTGGATTGCAACTGCTTCCAACTATCCAGTAGCCTCCTCCGCACAGGCCTCCTCGAGCCTCCTCCACACAGGCCGATCTTGATACCGCTGGTACCAGTCATTGGCAAGTCCACTCAGCGCCACATCCTCCTGTACCACATCACTCCATCTCTTCTGTAGCCCATGCCACGCCCATTTAGCCCCCTTTATCCAGCCGAACAACAGCTGTTTAGGCATGTGGTGACTGGGCATGCGGGTTACTTTGACCCAGCCAATGCAGCCTTGCCTGCCGGAGGAGCTCACTGATGGGACTTTGTCCAGATCTTTCAAGAATTTGTGAGCTCGCACAAACCAGCCTGGTTAAACCCAGGATGAATCGTAGGGAGGCCAGCCTAAATGTGCCTAACTGGCGAAGATGTTTCATTCGTGTGGACCACGTTTTGCAAGTATAGAGAAGGGAGGGCATGCCCGTGGCCGAGAACACCCGAAGCTTCATGCGGAGCGACAGACCAGGTAGCTTCCACACAGTGTTACGCAACGTTGCAGCACCACCTGCGCTATCACAGCCACCAGGGTGGCCTTACCATCCAACGTCTCTCTTGCACCAGCGTCCGCCCTCCGCACCTTTCCACCGGTCCACGTGCTGCCACTTTTCCACCTGGTTCACGTGCCGCCACCTCTCCACCGGTCCACGCGCCGCGGTGGAAGAAGCATAGGCTGCGCTGCTCCGTTTGCTCCAGACAGCTGTTGAGCAGGGCTCAGGTTACGGTGCTGAAGGTCAAATACGGCAAGTGGATCATGGGGGGCGGAAGGGGGTCCTCCATGAGAAATTGGTTCCTCCTTGACATCCTGGTGTGGCATGTTAGTCCAACGGTGGGTGCCGTTAATGACAAGCGGCCAACAGGAGAACTGGAGATATTTGACGGACAGTGGAAGACTTGCGTTGGCGGGAATCTTCGGTAGTTTTCTAGTCGCAGCCTCCCGACATTTGTGTGGAAGGGCGAATGTGTGATTTTAGAAAGTGTCAAGTACCGTTATTTTTTTGCCTTTCCAAAAAAATATTTTTGGTCATGAAATTCTGCTGCTTTGTATATAAACTGTTAATTGTAATGGATCAAACAAGCTCTTTAATGTTTTTTTCACACATTTTCTATGATGCATGTGTCATGAGCATTAGATTCAAGTTGAATGGATTAATCAATAATTTTTGTCACATTATTGAATAATTCGTTTTCTTTGCCATCATTGAGCTCGGTCACAGGACTTGATGGGCATTTTGTAAAAACATACTTTTATCATACAATATTAGAATTGGCTGCTATCATACAGCACTGCCAGCTTTAGCAGTTGTTTACCACTGAGGCCCTGTAATGGTTGTTTATTTTTTGACACTTTGAAATGTAAATTTTGATTTTCAGACACAACTCAAGTGAGTCGTTTGACTCCAGGCCAAGATTCAATGAACCCAACCCATTCATTCAACAGGGCACAAGAATACGTAGCTCTGACCGTGACAACTTCAGAAAGCCTCAAGAGCATCCTCATATCCAAGGCAACAGTCATGATGACAAGTATAATGTTCCTGCCTGGACAGAATATCCAGACCACCAAGAAATTGGAAGACCAAGTAGAGCGAAAAATCTTGGATGGCCTTCCAATGGTCAGCGCCATGGGAGGGATAGCATTGCTGATGTGCAAGATTTTCAAAGATACGCCAACAAGCAAGGTTTAAAACATCGGGACACTGAACCACTTTTTGTGAATTCTGATCGCGATCCAAATTTTAAAGATTTGGAAAACAGTATGCTATTTGAAGGTCGAAGCAGACAAGGATTTGTGGGATTCAACACAAATCCAAGTTCTCACGGTCCAGACTCGAGGCCAGGATTACCAGAGCCAGTTGATAAGAGAGGCTTTAGAGGTCCAGATGACAGGTCTCGTTTTGGAGGTCCACAGGGTATGTTAGGTTTTGAAGGGCCAAAAAGGTCAGGCAATCAAGGTCCAGCTAACAGATCAGGTTTTAGAGGTACAGATGACAGGTCACAATATAGAGGATCAGACAGCATGTCACGTGTTCATGGTTCTGAAATTAGATCCGAGTTTATAAGTCCTGCCTGCACATCAGGCTTTGGGGGTTTGGATGACAGATCAGGCTTTCAAGGACCAAATGAAACCTCTGGCTTTGACAGTAAGGATGTCAAGTCAAGCTTTCAAAGTCAAAATGACAATCCTGTTCTCAGAGGTCCAAGTGATATGACTGGATTTGCAGGGTCACAAAAAGGATTGCTGTTTCAAGGCCCTGACAATAGACACAGCCATGAAGGCTCAACTGGCAGACAAGACATCAAAGGTTTAAATGACAGACCAGGAATTCCAGGCCTTGGGTGCATACCAAGCTTTGGAGGTTCAGACAATAGGGAAGGATTTGGTGGTTCAGACCTAAAGCAAGGGTTTGTAGATGTAGGTGATAGGTCAGGCCTTAGAGATTCCAATAACAGGCAGCGTTTGGAAGGTGCAAGCAGCCAGTTGGCCTTTGGAGCTCCAGATACTCAGTCTGACTTTAGAGTTTTGGATAACAAGCTGGGATTTGGAGGTCAAAATAACAGACCAGGCTATGGTACTGCAGACGCATCAGGTTTTGGAGGTCTGAAAAGCACTCAAGGCTTTGGAGGTCTGGACAGTAGGCCATACCCTGGAGGTTCAGATGACCGGCCAGGTTTCGGAGGGCACGATGACCGGCCAGGTTTC
>CM025656.2:1598777-1611479 GCA_014621495.2 Entosphenus tridentatus
AGGTCACGATGACCGGCCAGGTTTCGGAGGTCACGATGACCGGTCAGGTTTCGGAGGTCACGATGACCGGCCAGGTTTCGGAGATCCAAATAACCGGCCAGGATTTGGAGATCCAAATATCCCACCAGGTATTGAAGTTACAAATAACCGACCGGGTTTTGGAGGTCATAATGACCGACTGGGTTTTAGAGGTCTAAGTGACCGACCAGATCGTGGAGATACATCTGACAGGCCAGGATTTGGAGGTACAAATGACCAACCAGGTTTTAAAGCTCCAGATGACCCGCCAGGTCTTGAAGTTACAAATGACCGGCCAGGTTTTGGAGGTCATGATTACCGGACAGATTTTGGAGGGCCTAATGATCGACCAAGTTTTGGAGGTCATGATGACCGATCAGGTTTCGGAGGTGCAAATGACCGGCCAGGTTTTGGAGGTCATGATGCCCGGACAGGTTTTGAAGGGCCTAATGATCCACTACGTTTTGGAGGTCATGATGACCGACCAGGTTTCGGAGGTCCAAATGATCGACCAGATTTTGAAGGTACAAATGACCGGTCAGGTTTTAAAGGTGCAAATGACCAACCAAGATTTGGAGAACCAAATGATCGGCCAGGCTTTAGAGGTCCAATTCATCGACCATATTTTGAAAGTGCAAATGACCAACCAGGTTTTAGAGGTTCAAATGACCCACCAGGATTTGGAGAACCAAATTACCAGCCAAGTTTTGGAGATCCAAATGACCGGCACGGTTTTGGAGGTCCAAATGACCGCCATGGTTTTGGAGGTCCAACTGACCAGCAAGATTTTGGAGGTTCAACTGACCATCAAGACTTTGGAGATCCCAATAACAGGTCTTGGGTTCGAAGAGCAAATGTAGAGCCAGGATTTGGAAGTCGAAATGTTAAACCTTTGCTTGAAGGCCTCCATGACTATTCTGGGTTTGGTGGTCCAGTTGTACAACCAGGTGTTGGAGGTTCCAATGAGCAGTTACGATTTGAAGATCCATACGTACAGCCGGGGTTCGGAGGCCCAAAGAACCGGCAACATTTTAAACCTCCAGGGTTTGGACAACGTGGCATCAGAGGCTCTGGTACAAGCGGTATGCAGCATTTTGGAGGTCGAGGAGATGGGCCAGGGTTTAGAGGTCCATACAATAAAAATGTTGGGTTTGTTAAAAATCAAAAGAAGCGCATTCGCTCACATAAACTTATCAGCAAAACATGGACTCATGGGAAAAGAGTAGGTCCTCCTGTCGTTGAAAAAAAACACCCAGATTCTGTGAATACCAAGAGCAGCACCACTTTAGCACCTTCAGGGGATCCAAAAACCCATCACAAGCCATCCACGCCAAGTGACACTGCAGTAAGTATGAAATTATTTTCGTTACGTCTCCTATTGTGCTCACGATGCTAATTTGAGCGAAAGGATAAATGATCCCTAACTCTGTAGTTTGTACAAGATCACATTCGGTTTATACCATGTGTGCGGCAGAGTGGCACGGTGGTAACAGTTGTGCCCTTGGGAAAAAGGTCCTGGGTTTGATTCCTGTCCCATGTACTCTTTCTGTGTGAAGCGTGCATGTTCTCCCCACTCCCCCTACTCTGCATGTATTTTCTCTGGCTTCACAGTGTCCTGCCATATCTAAATGTGCCTTAACAGTGGCCAAAAAAAATCCAAGGCAAGACCTTGCTGAAAAAGTTATAATTACTCTGTGTTGCTTTTTTCCGTAGATTAGTAATGATTATATTTCCACATGACAATCTGATCCATTGCAGTGATTGTATCACTTTTAGCACATCGCCTACACAGTGCCAATATACCGGATAATTTTTCCCTGGGTAATTTAGTTCTTGGGCAAGAACTGTCATAATTTAAAACCAAAAATTGCATTTGGTGTTTTTGCCACTTTGCAAAGCTGAATGTTTATTGTTGGGTCCTATTTGTGCCTTTGCATATACAATTTAGTAATATATATTTTTAGTTTTGATGAAAAATGTTTTTTACTGCCATTTGTCAAACTAGTGCTATATAAAGGCCTCCCCACATACCACGTCAGTCATGGGGCTTTTCTTTGACCATACTTCAGCACGCTGGTCAGTACAGGACAGTGAAGGAGCACCGAGGACCACTCGCCACTGATGTTAACCGTGGCCAACAATGGAACTCGGGGAGGGGGGGGGGTGGAGGAGCTGGGTTCACAATGTATTGTGCTAAGCAATGCGCCACCACTCGGTGCCTGTATAAAGTAGATAAAATATAACTGTTTAAGCGTCAAGGAATAAAGCTCCGCTTAAAAGTTCGTTTCCAAATGAACAGTCCGGATAGGATACTGGAATGTGTGAATCCTGTTTTCAGAAAGATAAGACGACTAGTATGATGTGTAATTTTAGGGATAAGTTTCAAACTTAAACATTTCACACTCGTAAAAATGTTTTACCATTTACCCGTGGCACACCTGAGGAAGGGAGTAGAATAAAGCAAATACGGTGGCTGGATGTTGACTACCTCGCCTTGTATAAAGGAGGTCGTGGGTTCGATCCCGACCCTGACGCCTGTTGCATATTTCTATAACTCATTTAAAAAAATTGCAATCAGTATGGTCCATTTTCAGAGGTGTTCTATGTTTATGTACTTACAATTTATATTAAAAAAATTAGTGAGAAAATTTGAATGACAATTTACAGGGTAAATGTTGTTACAATGACGGTACGTTTGTTTTACATAATGTAACATTGCAAAAGACACAACAGAAAAAGTACGAATTATTAATATATTTTATAAACTTACATTCAACCTCATCGATTATTACGAGCATCTACTCGTAGCGTTTGCAACCTTTGCAACTGTAAAGTTGTGAAAATACATCCTAGTTGTGGGGGGGGGGGGTTGACTCAGCCCATCATCCCTCCGAGAAGTATTAAATATTGCTTTGCGGAGAAATCAAGAATCATTGTTCTATGACTAGAATTAGACCCCACCATAGGAATGAGGAATTTCTACCAGTGGCTCTGCAGGGCTGCCAATTAAGAAAATTGCCGGTAGAATTGGATTAAATTAAAATATTTTTCGTCCTGCCATTTTTGAGAAGCAGAGGTAAATACAGAAACCAAGAAGGAATAAAAGTCATGCATAAATTCACGAATACTGTAACACTGATCTCTTCAGTGAATGCGTGTACTGCCTGCTATGGCGTCAGAAACGTGGAGAAACAACGTAGAAAATTGGGAGTGTGCAAACATTTTTTAAGTGTTGAACAAAACGTGGGGGAAGGCGTGTGCTTATAAGCACATCGAGAGACAGGAAGAGGAACGGGTGGATACGTGCGTTGTTGATGATACCGTCAATATTGCATTGCGTGCGTTGTGGTTTCTCAACGTTTAAGGTTGGCGCCGAGGCAAAGAAAGCGACGATAAAACCTGTGCAGGACGCAAGTTCCCGCCCGCAAAAACTCCCCGACGCTGGCAAAGGTAACCCCACGCTTGCAAACATATGGCCACGCGTTCTTATTCTATCGTCGTACGGATGTGACGGCGATCATGTTGCCGTACGGGCGGCGGTGGCTACGCATGTGGCCTGTAATCTAGCAACTGGAGGTAGTGAGGGTTGGTGGGTTGCTTTAAAACAAACTTTATTTTCACAGGTAATCCCCACTGAGCTATGTAGCTTTCTTTCAGAAGCGACTTGTGCTATGAATTGTCTCGTGCAAATTTATAGCAGCCAAATACTCCAAAGCAGATCCTCTTAAATTTGGAGGAAAAAACCCGGAGGACCCCGAGAAAAATCCACAGATAGAACATGCAAACTCCAAATATACAGGCGCCAGGGTCGGAATCGAACTCACTACCTGTACACTAAGCGAAAAAGATCAAATCTCGCCACCACGGCGCCCCAGATCTTGACACCAATAATCAAAGACTTTCTAAATACAATGATGTAGAGGGAGACACTTTTATATATTTAATTCAATGAAATAATTGAATAATGACATTAACAACGCCCCAGATTTTGCAGACAAGTCAACTCGAAGGTGCGGAGCCAAGCTCAGGGCTCCTCGAAAGCCTGACCCAAACAGAGAGAGAGGCCTTTAGATGTTTCTTAAAATTCGGGGGTGCATTTGATGTTGCGGATGTGCAAGGGGATAGGGTTCGCATTGGTTAGCCGTGCGAGCTGCGCAGCATGAAGGCCTGATATTTGTTAATGTTTGCAATGTAACATCTTTACAGGCATTGACAGATGAGTGTTGTGTCTCCCTGGGCTCGGTGCTGACACGTCTTGTATGTATTGCTTGCAGACGAGAAAATTAAAGCCAAGCCCGCTCAATGTCGGTGAGTGCGAGTTCAGACTGTTCAAAATGAATGACTGGAAACGAGCGATTTTGTTAGACGATTCATTTGCTCTCGGCGACAGTTCATGAGCAAGCTCGTAGGCTCACAATCCGGTACAGCGTTGGCCAAGCTACCAAGCAAGGGATCCATTCCCGTGGTCTCAACGGGCCCTGAATTCCACCAAAAAGCTGCGACCAATGATTACCCGGATGGATTTAACTGCGTAATTTGTAGATGTATAGTTCTTGTATAAACTCCTTTTGCCCATTTATTGGAACAAGTTATTATATTCGTGTGCTCGTGGTGGTGTTCTGATTTGTCCTGGGATCCACAACAAAATGTGGGTACTCGAATGGTCGTGTGCAAAAAAGAGTTGTCAAGTTACCCCCGGTGGCTGTGACGTGGGCTTGCAGTGGCGCGTTCACCGCTTATTCATGCGGCCTCGTAACATTTTGATATCGCAGCAAAAGGTCAATTTCCAGGCATTTTATATGGGGTAATGGGAGCGGACGTCTGCATGCCACGACTGTGTCTCGACAGGTACAACTACGCCTGCTGTTTGTGCAAAGTCACTGCTCAAGCGCGCGCCGAGATGGACTCCCACATGGCGAGCAAAAAGCACAAGCAGCTGATGAAGCAACTCGTGGAACTTTGTCCCAACGGAGAAACCGTCTCCAGTTTCCTTCAAGTAATTTACACTACATTTACTTTTTGATGTAAATCATTTTATTTAGCAATAGTCTTTGATTAATTATTGAATGGTGGCAAGATGTTGGGATGCCCCGGTGGTGAGATGGTATCTTTTTCGCCTGGTATACAGGCAGGCGTAGATTCGATCCCAACCCTGACGCCTTTATATTTGGAGTTTGCATGTTCTCCCCGTGATTGCGTGGATTTTTCTCCGGGTCCTCCGGTTTCGTCCCTTCCACATTTAGAATCGACGTCACCTGTTTAGAGTGTTTGGCGGCTATAACATTTGCACACGACGATAAGCTACTTCTTTGAGCTATCATTTGTGGCCAGGTCGCTTCTGAAAAGAGCTGCATAGCTCAGTGGGCCTTGCCTGGTAAAATAAAAAAACGTCACGGAAGATGAGCACCAATGCCTCATTGCTCATCTGAGCACGATCTCCCTTGTACTTCTTTTGAGTGTCTTTTGAAGGCTGCCCATTCCCCCCTTCTGTCAGACGTACATGGACTGGAGGAACGCCAGAGTGGCGAAGCTCAGCGTCGTCGTCAACCGCCCCTTGGAAGGGCACCCGACTGCCTCGTCAAGCGACCCGAACAAAAGTTGGTGACTCCCGTACACACGTTGACATGTCGCCTGCTTATAGTCTGCGTGTCGGGGGTATATCCTGTGTGGTCGCGTTTACCGCCTCGTATATTTCCGGAGCCGCTTTCGCTCGACGCTCTACACAGTTAAACAATTTGAGCGATTTAGATGGCAAGGGGCGTGCAAGAGCCGAGGAATGAGTGACCGTAAGAACAGAGGTCTCGCAGGGCTACAGGGGAGGTACGGGAAGGAGTGGAGGGATGAGGGGAGGGAAGAGAATGGGCAATTGAGAAGAGGCGAGGCTTTAAGAGAGAAACGGAACAATGTGGACTGCTCAATGTACCAGCCGTGTATGCCATGTTGAGTTTTCAGTTCTGTCCCATGTTGGGCACCGTGTGTTTGAATGTAGCGTTTCTGCTTTTGTCGCTCTACATTTTCATCCCGGAAAAAGGGTTGAAAGTCCGGTGTGCAAACCATTACACCACTGCGGCAACATCCCCTTTTATTCCTCACCATCAGCATTTCATTTGCGCGAGTCTTTAGGCCCAGGTGTTTTGCGCGCTCATTCTGCCGCTAACTGTTGCCTGGCTCGTTGTTCATCCCCCACGCGTTTGTGCGCGTGCGTGTGTGCCCACCTGTGCGTGCGTGCACGTGTCAAGAAGCGGAAGCAGCGCTGGACGAAGCGCTGGAGGCGACGCGCGTTGTGTGGTGCCACGCGTGCCGTGTGCACGTGCCCTACGTCTCCAAGTGTCTGAAGGAGCACATGTACTCGGAGTTGCACATCACTAACAGAAAGGTCAGTCTGGCCCCCCCCCCCCCCCCCCCCCGTTGGTGTTTAATACGAGCTGTTTGAGTACGCTTATAGGTCACTGTTCTCAGCGGTCGAGCGAGTGGCTCGCAACTCGCATCCCGTGGGTTGCGAGTCCAAATCCTGGTTGGGGGAGCGGGGGAGTGGGAGTGAGTGAGGATGACCGAGCCCATCATCTGTCTGGGGTTGGTTAAACGGGTACCGCTTTGTGGGGAAGGCAACGGTGGTTGTCCTTGGGAGACATTTACCCCTGCCATTTCATTTGTGGAATTTCACAACCACTGGCTCGGTGCTTAAATAGGAGGCGAGCGCTACCTCAGCGTCTCCTATTAGCGACATAGTTTGGTGATGCTACATCGGGGCAGTGGTGCAGAAGCACAATCGACAAAGACCTTTCAACGTTCGTCAAAATGCACCGCTTTCAAATAAAACAACAGAGGCGACGTTTCGGGCAGCGGCCCTTTTTAATTGCACATAAATTGAGCAGAGGTAATTGCTCGCTCATGTTGCCACCGCTGCGTTCCACAGGAAACCACGCTGCCGGCGCTCGCCCTGCCCGTTCAAACTTGCGCTGAATAAGCACCTCGGTTTTTTAATGCGTGTCCCCTTCTTTTCAGGTGACTATGAAGGAGAGAACGACCAACGTGGTGGACATAGTGAAGAGCTTAATGCAGCTCCCAAAAAGCCTCGCTTTGTTGGAGTCCTTTAAAAAGGTTTGTAGTTCCACTCTCCGTGGTTTGTGCCGGTGTGTGTTTGGAGAAACAGTCAACGCCACCACCTTTAGCCTCCAGAATGTTGTTTCCCCCCCCACCCCCCCGAGTTAAATTGTTTTGATGATCACAGGTGTAGAAAAGGAGGACTGCTCATTGGTATTACGTCTCATCGCACATTCTGATTCAATATTCGATCTCGTGAAAGTTGAGTGGATTAACAATTTTTGCTGCTGCCACGTAAGGCCCCACTGAGCTGCAGAGTTATTTTTTCAGAAGCGCAACTGGCCACGAATGATGGCCCAACGAGAGAGGTGGCTTATCAAGTGGATATTTATAGCGGTCAAATACTCTTAAACGCGTGATGTCGATTTTAAATGGAGGGAAAAACTGGCGGACTCGGAGAAATACCACGCGGAGAGAGACGCGCAACTCCAAATATACAGCAGGCGTCAGGGTCGAGAGAGAACCCACAACCTCATGTATACCAGGCGAGGTAGCCTTGTAATGTCGGATATCCCACTACAAAGTACGATGAGTTTTTACATCATTCATTTGGACAATGAAAACAGGTTAATTTTAGCCATACATTAGCCATACAGTAGAATTTTGTTAATCACATCATTTAGGAGTAGCGTAACTTTTTATGAACGTTCCACGTGTTGAATAATCACTGCTATTCGCACACATCACATTGACAGGTCTTGTTTTTTGTCTCTGTCTCTTTGCTTTCAGGGTAAAGATCCGTTCACAAACGTAACCGCCTTCATCGAGGAGTGGGAATTCAATCCTGAAGACAACGTAAAAGAGAAATCCGTCGAAGCGAGTGCCAAGGTTGTGACGCATGAAGCGGGCTCCTCCGAGCAAAAGCAAGTGCCCGTTGTGGAGCTTCTGAAGAAGCGTAGCCAGCCTGAAGCTTCTCACTCGTCTGCTTTTGAAAGGGCCAAGGGGAGCATCCCAGCTCCGGTGAACGCGGAAAAGCAGATTAAGCTGGCGGGTAACGAGATTGATTTGGCTAAGAAGAAAAGACCACATGTCCCTGCTAAACCTTCCAACGTTAAGAAGGAGAGACTCGACGACGTTCTTGATCAAACATCTTACGTTAAGGAGAGAATCAATGTTCCTGCTAAACCTTCCAACGTCAAGAAGGAGATGATCGACATTCCTGCTAAACCTTCCAACGTCAAGGAGAGACTCAACGACGCTCCTGCTAAACCTTCCAACGTTAAGGAAAGAATCGATGTTCCTGCTAAACCTTCCAACGTCAAGAAGGAGATGATCGACGTTCCTGCTAAACCTTCCAACGTTAAGGAGAGACTCAACGACGCTCCCGCTAAAACTTCCCCCATTGCCGCAGCAGCTGTGAGTGTCACAACGGCGCAGAAGGAAATGGCGAATGCTCACCGGGCCGATGTTGACGACCGTGCAGATGGAGGCATGGGGGAAGGAGGAGGTGTCGAGGGAGATATCGAAGGGGACTTGGAAGAGGAGGGCTTAGTTGTGCTCAACATGGATGAGGACTTCCAGCTGGATGATTTTGACGATGAGGATTATGAAGCCGGTGAAATTGTGCACATTATGGCCGGGGAATAGACCCGAATAGCAAACTCGGCAGCATCGGTGGCCTGGTTGCGACTACGTTGCGTGCGAGACCCTGTCGATTTGCTGAACGTCTTGTTTGTCAAACATAAACAGGCGTTGTGATTGAACAGGCATAGACGTGGCACAATATTAATTCTTTAAATGAAAAATCCTACGGGGGGGGCTAGCAGTTAAGTGCCGGCTCACACCTCCTAACGCGAAGCAAATGTGTTAGCCCCCAGTTCGCACGCTGTAGGTTTTCACACTGTATTTTTACGTTGCCGTTAATACATTTATTTTTATTTCTTAAAAGTCATTGCGAGACACGTGTGATCAGCACGTACCCTCCATCTAAATCATTTTGTTCTGCACCTGAGATTTCAACATAAATTAATAACTCATGGATTTGCCCTTAAGCCCAAATTAATAATCTGAAAACATTTATTCATTGTTTTTCTTGGAAATGTTTATTACAAGTCACGTGCTTAAACCGAATAAATATTAGCTGCAGTTAATCCAAAATCCACGTTATCGCTCTACAGTACAGTAGTTGCATATTTTTACAATTGTGTTGATAGGCAGGCATGGCTCTGCTGTCTGCTTAGTGGGCTGATTCTTCTGCGCGGGAGCAGGAAAGTTTTATCACTGAGCACGCGCATTCGATTATTTACTACAAATTTTAGTTTTGTTCATTAACAAACTCAATTTTCTTAACTTAAACATAATTAATACCTATATTCGTGGCTGTTGGCATAGAGAGCCGTGGAGAATTAATTATACGCAGCCGTCCTCCCCGTCGTTCGTGCGGACAATCGAGTCTTCTGTATATTATTTAAAAAAGTTTTGCTGGCTGGTGCGCGGGCAGTGACGTCACTGTGCGATGCCATCAGAGCGATGATCCGGTTTCATGAGTCGCGATGATGTCACGCAGGCCCCTCTTCCCCCCCCCCCTACCATCCATCCCGGTCGTGTTTCCCACTCAAATGCGTGGGGCAGTGCTGGTGTGATGTCGAAAGTGTCGTCTGAAAAAAATAATGTTGACCAAGTTGATTGATTACCTAGATCATGATTGGTGAGGGTTTTAGGTTGCATATGTCATGGGGTTGTATGGCAGTAACGTAGGAGTTTTATTTTTTCCATTACTATCCGGACGCTGTTACAAAAGTAAAAATAAAAATACATTTGTTTACGGCTTAAACCGTCCATATCATGAAATGTATACGGTCATGCTATTCCCAAGACCAGATGATTTTATAATTTCCTGAACCTACATGCCATACAAAATCCAGATTGTGTCAACCAGTTCCTGGAGAATAGGAATATGTATTTATACTTGAGGAATCTGATGAGCTATAAAAGTTTATTTAACATATTTCCAGTCCGGGGCATGGGTTACGAACGTTACAACATACAATACAAAAATCCGATAGGAGAGCAAAGTTCAAAGAAGGTCATCAAATTCCCCAAACACGAAGAAATTAAAACGAAACCGTCCCCATCCTCCCATCTGGATTGCGCGGCAATAATCGCCCCCAAGTGTGAAACTACTACGGAGTATGAAGTGTGGCTCTATTTTTGTGATAAACTGTACTAAATAGTTATTTAGCAGCTTTGTAAACATTGTTAATGCATGTTTGACTTGTGGTTGTGTAATTTGTATACTTTAAACGCAAATAATCACGGCTGACCCATTCTGCCTCCTGTGCAAGCGCCTGCTTAAATCATGCCGTCAAAATCAATGTTTGGTGTCTTGCACAAGAGCAAGCTTGCAGAGATTTTGGCGGGGGCTCAGGCTTGCCTGTGTGCAGGCTGATGCACTCCCATCTCCCCCAGTGGGAGTTAGAAGTTTTCATATTGATCAAGACCGGGGAGACTTTTGGTCTCTAATAAACTGATGTAAGAGCAACTGTCCGGGTATAGTTATGCCTTGTTGTTTTCCAGCACTGTTTTTTTTCTTTCACACCACGTCTTTTAATTCCACGACCGTACCATCAAATCCCTGGTACCGCGCGTTATTCCTCGGCATGTGCTTCAACAAATGAGCCGAGCAAATCCACCGCCCCCCTCAATTTCCGTCTCAGGCGAGCACCAAATTTTGCCGATTGCGGAAAATTCTGATACCTGTCCAAAGCCGTTGCCACCGGACACTCGGAGAGGTGACAACCTCCACGTGCTCCAGAGCGTGTACAGCTTTACGCTCGGAAAGCCCGACCCATCGAGAAAGTCCGAGCAATTCCCCCGTCCAGCAACCAGCCTGCCCCACTGCTGCAAGGGGTTTGGAGAATGGGTGATTGTACCAAGTTGATGGTGCTCTGTTATTTTATAATGCTCTTTGAATGTCTGCTCAAACGTTACGACGAATAAAAACGTTACGTGGGAAATCGACGCGCGTCCTTGATGATTACCGTAATATTTTGGCACAGCCCCTAAATCGCCATCAACGAACTTTAAACAACCCACACCCACCCAAGCGTCCTCGCCCTTATCCATCCCCCACTCGCCCATAGCCATCCCCTACTCAATATCCATCTACTCTCCCATATCCATCTACGCACCCATATCCATCCCCTACTCACCAATATGCAGCCCCTACTAATCCACACCCAACCAGCCACCCCTTACCCTACCCACTGCTCAACAACATCAACAGCCAATGTTCGCCACTCAGGCTCGGTGCACTTTGAGGCCACGTGAAGTGTCCGCGACTTGGGTTGACTGAGGGGCCGTCCATAAATGACGTCACGCACCTAGGGGGGTGGTGGGGGGGTCAGACATTTGTGACGATGTGTGACAAGGGGGGGGGGGAGAAATGTGACGTCACATCTAAATGCGCAACTTTAAATAAATATAGACAACACGTTCCAATTAATAAAATAGACGTTTTAATAAATGTTTTCTCCTACAACATCAGAGTGCAGCGCCACATTAAATACGCACTACAATGACAATAGTTTAAAGCGATTTGAAGCATGTTTTATTTGGGAGGGGGGGGGGGGGCGGAGTTTTGTGACGTCATATTTGAGGGGGGGGGGGTCTGACTGTGACGCCGTGTGACGAGGGGGGGGGTCAAAAATCGTCCAAAATCGCGTAACGTCATTTATGGACGGCCCCTGACGGTTATGACTGACAGATGCACCACAACGTGCTCACACCCCCCCCCCTTACTCTGCGATTTAGCGCCGCTCCTCTCAGCCCTCCGTGGTTGTTGTGAATGCGACTGCCCGGCCTGCACACTCGGCAAGCCAGCCACAGGCGAGCCAGCCACAGACGAGCCAGCCACAGGCGAGCCAGCCACAGACGAGCCAGCCACAGGCGAGCCAGCCACAGGTGAGCCTGCCACAGCCTCCACAGGCGAGCCAGCCACAGACGAGCCAGCCACAGACGAGCCAGCCACAGGTGAGCCTGCCACAGACGAGCCAGCCACAGGCGAGCCAGCCACAGACGAGGCAGCTACAGGTGAGCCTGTCACAGACGAGCCAGCCACAGACGATACAGCCACAGACGATCCAGCCACCCGCCCCTTGTGCCCTCCCTCGCCCCGCACGCACCACGCGGCCCGGCTCCGGCGAGTCCGCGGGTCACGGTTGCGAGGGACGCGGCGAGGAGGAGGAGGGAGGGAGGGAGGGCGAGAGGCGAACCCGGCACTCGCATTGCCTCCGCAGAGTCACCCGGAGCCAGCAGCAGGTGAGTATCACCACGTCTACCCGTGCGGGATGTCAAGTTATGACTCGAGGAAGCACGCCAATGTTGACAACGTTGGGCACTGTTGGGCCAACGTTCCGCGTTGACTGGCGGTCTGTGTTGGCACCCTCCGCTGCGCGTTCTGCTGGCTGGCAGGCTCCATCAACGCCGGGGGGTCGTCTTCGTCAGCCACCTAGCCACCCAGCCACCTAGCCACCCACCCAGCCACCCACCTAGCCACCTAGCCACCTAGCCACCCAGCCACCCAGCCAGCCACCCACCTAGCCACCCAGCCACCTAGCCAGCCACGCACCTAGCCACCCA
>CM025656.2:1619347-1633923 GCA_014621495.2 Entosphenus tridentatus
AACCACTCACTCATCCATTCACCCACAAACCCAACCACTCACTCACCCACCTACAAACCCAACCACTCACTCACCCATTCATCCACAAACCCAACCACTCACTCACTCACCCACTCACTCAACCACACCGCGGGTCACGACACTTTCAATTTCTTCCCTCGCGCCGCCGCTCCACTCTGGAATTCCCTCCTCCCACCCACCGCTCCTCCTTTGTCCCAAGCCCAAACACCGAGCAGCGACGAACCTCGCTCAATTCGCCACTGGCCCTGTGGGCCCTCTGCGCCCAGTGGCTGCGTCGTGAAACTGGAGGCGAACGGCCCCTGGGCTGGGCCGACGCTCGCGTTACAGCGCCGAGAAGCGGTGTCGCAATCCGCGCCGAGGTGACGCGTGGAGAGTTTGTTCACTCGAGTGGGGGCACAGGCCCGGACTTGCCGGCCGATGGAGTGCCCTGTGCGTGTGTGTGCATGTGCGCGCGCGTGCGTGTGTGCGCGCGCGTGTGTTTGGAGGGTGCAGCGGTGGTGTAGCGGCAAGCGCTACGCTGCGCTATGAACCTGGTGACCCCGGTTCGATTGCCGGCCAACACCGGCGACGATTATCCGAACCGGTCCTGTGCTTCCCCTAGGTCGACTCAGCCTCAAATGAGTACCCGGTGCGGTGTGTAAATATCCCTACTGGGGAGACAAAGGCGGCCGGACCTGGTGCTGGCTACCAACCCCCTCGTGTCGCGGCCTTCATAGGTCCTTGCCCCAACAGTCTGTTCATAGGCTATATGGGGGTGGTGGGGGGGTGCCTTTGTCCGGGAGATGCTTGCACGGCAAATCGCCCCCCGCACCACGGCACCCGCCAATGACACGACACTTCCATGCTAATCGGAGTTGGTGCGAGGGAAGGAGAACAAGCGAAACGCAGCAAGGCCAGCAAAGCCGTGATATGATTGGGAGGCGGTGATACGGAGCGGTCGGTCGTGTGATTGACTGTGCGCTGTCGGGTGTGTTCCCACATCTCTAACCCGTCGTAACAGACGAATAGTGCGGGGCCTGAAAGCCACAAGTCCAAACAACCCTCATGCACACGCGTATACGATAAAAAAAAAGCAAGCACACAGCCTCTGTGCATTGTGCAAAAATCCGTCGGCGTTTTATGAAGAACTGCGCCGTGGTGCCCTTGCGCCAGGTCACCAGCGCCTGCCGGTCGTTCGGTCAGGCCACGTCCACTCGACATTGATGTTGATGGTGGCCTCAAGGTGAGATGACCACGAGGCGCGTTCTGTTTCCCCAGGCTGGCCAGCAACGCGACGTTCGTGCTGGGCACCCTAGCAGAGGGCGCCCGCGGCTCCGAGCTGGTGCTGCGCGTGGCGCGGGAGTGCGACGCGGAGCGGCGGCTTCGTGGCGGCGGCGGTGATGGCGGTGGCCTCCTGCAGCAGCTGAGCGCCATGCTCGGCTGGCAGCAGCAGCATGACGCCATCACCAATGCTGCCGGCACCCTCGGCACCCTGGTAGGCGCGGTGGCAAGGAGATGTTCACTCCCTCACCTGATGTAAAGGATGTCATGGATTCGATGCCGACCCTGACGCCTACTGTGTATTTGGAGTTTGCGTGTCTCTTTCTCTCTCAGTGGTCGTGAGGATTTTCTTCCACATTTAGGCTCAATATCACGCATCTAGAGCATTTGGACGTTTATTTGTGGCCAGGTCGCTTCTGAAAAAGAGCTACATAGTGCTCAGTGTGCCTTACCTGGTAAAAAATATATATTTTTTTGTTAAATAAAAAATACACCGTGATACTTTACAATTTACCTGCGTCTGACTATGGGGCCAAGCAGGGCCAGGGGCGGGGTCCACGGAGCCTTCATTGTGCGTGGCGTCAGTCGGTACGCGGTGAGGAAGCGGCGGGAGTGGAACACCAACCTGGTGCCGGGTCGGCTCGGAGGTGTCGGTGGTGACTGTCGTCATCGTTGTTGTTGTCGTTGTTTTTGTTGTTGTCGTTGTTGTTGTTTAGGCCGAGAGTGCGGCGGGGAGGGAGTGGCTGCTCTCCGAGGACTGCGCGGATACGGTCATCGAGCAGGTGACGGCGCTGCTGGGCGGCCAGGCCGGCTGGGCGGCGAGCAACGCCGCGCTGGTGCTGGCGCGCATCTCCATCAGCGAGGCCGGGTGCCAGCGGCTGCTCGCTCACCGTGACGCCGCCGCCACCCTCCAGCGGCTCGTCCAGTCCCTCAGCGTGGACAGCACAGGTCACGTGACGCGCGGCGCTTATGCGGCCACCACCGTGACCGCCACCACCGCCACCACCGCCGCCACCACCGCCGCCGCCACCACCACTGCCACCGCCACCACCACCATCGCCACGACCGCCACCACCGCCACCACCGCCACCACCACCACCGCCACCAACGCCACCACCAATACCGCCACCACCACCACCGGCACCACCGCCGCCACCACCGCCACCACCGCCGCCACCACCGCCACCACCTCCACCGCCACCACCTCCACCGCCACCGCCACCATCACCGCCACCGCCACCACCACCGCCACCACCGCCACCACCGCCACCGCCACCACCACCGGCATGCCACGTCGATGCCTGCTGCATGCGTGCATGTGTGTGTGTGTGTACATGTATGTGTACATGTACAGTGGGGAGCGATAGTGTAGCAGTTAGCGCGCTGCGCTATGAACCAGGCGACCCGAGTTCGATTCCCGCTCACAGCCAACACCAGTTACGATTATCTGAACCGGTCCTGGGCCTCCCCTAGGTCGACTCAGCCTCAAATGAGTACCTGGTGCGGTGTGTAAACATCACCACTAGGGAGACAAAGGCGGTCGGGCGTGGTGTTGGCCACCCACCCCCTCGTGTACCGTTGCGGCCTTCATAGGTGCTCGCTAACAGCAGTTGCTCCTACAGTCTGTTAAGGCTATATGGGGGATCATTATCTTTGTACATGTACACACACAAATGGACACATACATGTGTGCTATGAGACGGAGACTTCATCTGGAACTCTCTCAGAGCAGCACAATCCTTCGTCCCACGGAAGTGAATATCACAGAGCTACCTCTGAGACCCCTTCTTGAAGTCGCACTCTGGTCCCACACACAGTGGAGGGCAGCACTTTCTCACTTGCGCTGCATACGGGAGAGAAAAGTGTGTCACTTGACAGTCAAACCGGTGTTTTTCGATCCTCAGAGCGGCAATTTTGAGCAGCACCAAATTTTTTAACGTCATGGGGGATTCGATGTGCAGTGATTGCGATGGGCATATTGTCAACTTTCTTTGAGTTGGTGGCCTGGACAAGGCGGAGAGTCTTGCGCATGCAATGCGGTGGTCACTTGGCACGCATGCAAGGCATGGTGGGGAGTCGTGCCTTCCTGCCGTCTGTGAGCAGCAGCAGCAGCACACCTTTGCACGTGCTTAATTTCTGTTTGGCGATCGTGCTGAGACCTGAAAGTCCACTGCACTTGAGAACCACCCAGTTTAGCCGCAGTGGTGGTGCCGCCAAAGCCCGGATTGGAACCAAGCATCTCGGCCTCCTCGTGGTGCCAGTCGAGGTTCACCCACATTCACGTGCGTGCGTGTGTGTTCGTGCGTGTACATGCGTGCGTGAGCGTCAGTACCTGGTGCGATTGTAAAAACATCGCCACGAGGGAGACAAAGGCGGATGGGTGTGGTGCTGGACACCACTCCCTCGTGTGCCGTGCCGGCCTTCACAGGCGCTGCACGCTAACAGCACTTGCCCCAACAGCCTGTTAAGGCTACACGGGGGACCTTTGGTGTGCGTGCGCAGGCTGTGGGATGAACGCCGCGTTCGCCCTGGGCCGACTTTGTGACCTGCCCGCCGGCCGAGACCGTCTCCTGGGTCTGGGTCAGGCCGACAGCATGGTACATGTGACTAACATGTGACTGACATGTGACTGGTGTACGTGTGGGTGTGCGACGTTGTTGGTTGGAATATCGACTTACGTGGGCACACGCAGGCGTGTGTGAGCAGTGCGGCGGTGAGCGCTACTCTGCGCTACGAACCTGGCGACCCGAGTTCCATTCAACAGCAGTGACGATTATCTGAACCGGTCATGGGTCTCCCCTAGGTAGACTCAGCCTCAAATGAGTATCCGGTGCGGTGTGCAAACATCGCCACTAGGGAGACAAAGGCGGCCGGGCCTGGTGCTGGCCACCCACCCCCTCGTGTGCCGTTGCCGGCCTTCATAGGTGCTACTCGCTAACAGCACTTGCCCCAACAGTCTGTTAAGGCTATACGGGGGTCTTTGTCTTTGTTGCACTGTGTATGAGCGCCGTCCCACACGGAGTGTGTGCAGTAGTCACCTGTTTGCTATTAGCTGCCCGTGTTATTGTGACTTTCAGCATCAGCTGTTGTGTTGTCAGGGCTGGGTGTGTTGAATATTTTGCCGCACAAGCCTTGTGAATTTAATTGTTCCAATAATCACAAAACCCACTAAGTTCAGCAATTGAAACACACGTGTTTCTCCGTGTGTGTGTGTCAGCGTGACCCACGCACAACTGAAACCGTATCTCTTTAAACAATTCCTTTCGGCCGTATTGTTTTCAAACGCTTCCGACACGGTTCTAAATCGCGCCCCAGCTTTTACCGACCGTGTGTTTAATTTATATCGCAAGTTGATTTTTTTTCGGGTCAGATGCGCGAGCGCCGTACGCCCTCTTCCACCCGCCACGGCCCGCCAATAAAGTCGTGGCGTGAACGAGCGAGTGCCAGCGTACGACTGCTTCACATTTCTCGGGGGCCTTTTCGGCCCGCGCTCAGCCCACGTTGGATTACGAAAATGTGAAATTGGCACGACGCATAATAATAATAAAAATTTAACAAAAACAACCGCTCGATTCTCGCTGCTGCTCGTGCCGGACACCGCGACACCGCGTCCCTGATCCCCTCGCGCCCTGCGCAGATCTCGGCGCTCTCCGCCATGGTTTGCCACGGCGACCTCGGCTCCGGCAAGAACGCCTGCTTCGCCCTGAGCTGCCTCGCGTCGGACGGCGCCGGCCACGACCGCCTGTGCCGCCACCGCGGCTTCCCGGCCACGCTCGACTGCCTCGCCGCGCTGCTGGAGGCCGAGGAGCCCGAGGCCGCGTGGTTCGCCGCAACGTACGGGAGCGCGGAGGCCGAGAGCGGGCGAGCGCGGGCTGACGACATAACTGCGCGGATAGCCGATGATGAGCACGTGGATAATTACTAACTCTCCAGGAGTGTGCGACTGTGGTCATCCAGAACAGAGCGAACGTAGTCCGACGTATAACGACGGCAATGCCCCGATCTACAAATACGAAGGAGACATCGCGGCAATATGCTCGCCGCTGCTCCTTACGCGATTGTCTCGCTAAACCCATTGAATGTGAAAGTTTAGTTTTTGCTCCGCGTCCACATCGGCCGCACGACAGATGAATACGACTGTTGTGAGCACGGAGGAGTTTTACATTCATACGCTGCGGAAACATTTTCCAAAAATCTGAAAAATGTGGATATTGTCCTCTAAAATTGGACAAATTGAAAATCTGAAACGTTTAAATGCAGCGCTCAAAGAATAATTCTAGAAAGGCAAATGGAGGGCTCTTGCACATGTCTGAATATGAACGTCGTTTTGACAATTGGGAAAGTTGTAGGTTCCACATGATGCCGGGTAAGACGGCGAATTCAGTTACGTCAGCAATTTTTTTACAGTTGCACGCGACCAGGCAGAGCATACGCGACGCAGAGTTGTTGAGCGAACGTCACGGACAGAGCTGGGTGGAGGCAAGCCCACGACCGCCGCCGACGCCTTTGAGGACAGGATTGCGGCGAGGAAGGAGAGGAGTTCGATAGCAGCGTGGCTTGAGAAACGTCGGTGTGCGACGTCCGCATGTCGCGCGGCGACTGGCGGGCGAATGCCCCCGGTGCGAGTGCGGCGACTCCATCAGCTCGCCCGCGCTGTGTTGCGCAGGTTGCTGAGGACGCTGGCGAGCCAGCCAGCTGGGGTGGCCTCCCTGAGGGCCCACCCGACCCTCCAACCCACGCTGCAGGTACGTGCACCTGAGGGCCCACCCGGCCCTCCAACCCACGCTGCAGGTACTTGACACCCGCTCGAAGGCGCCATCGCCTCCTGTGACGAGAAGGCGCGCAGGCCATCGCTCGTTTCACAGCGCGACGAGACGGCTTCAGGAGAGAGTTCGTGAAAGGAGTGCAGGCCGTACACTGCAGCGCTTTAGTGAGCGGCCCGTGGTTTGGGAGACGGCGGCCCCCTTCTCACGACGGGCCCCGCCTGTTACGCGTCCTCGCGTCACCGTTGACCGCACACGTTGCACCGTTTATCGAGGGCCAAATCGACGTCGCGATTTCGAATCCAGGTCCGATCAGAGCGGAGGCGCGAGGCTGTGTGGGTCGCCCGGCTCGCGCGTAGGGGAGCGGTGGCGCAGCGGTTAGCGCTCCGCGCCACGCACCCAGTGACCCGGACTTGCTGGCCGATGGAACGCCCTGTGCGCGTGTGTGGGGAGCGGTGGTGTAGCGGTTAGCGCTACGCTGCGCTATGACCCTGGTGACCCGGGTTCGATTCCCGCTCACGACCAACACCCGTGACGATTATCTGAACCGGTCCTGGGCCTCACCTAGGTAGACTCAGCCTCAGATGAGTACCTGGTGCAGTGTGTAAACATCGCCACGGGGGAGACAAAGGCGGGCGGGCGTGGCGCTGGCCACCCACCCCCTCGTGCGCCGTGCCGGCCTTCATCGGCGCTACTCGTTCACAGCACTTGCCCCGACGGCACGTCGAGGCTGCACGGGGGATCTTTGCTTTTGTCTCTGCCGCCCACAGCGAGTGACCGCGAGCGAGGGCGCCGCGGGACCGGAGCTCCTGGAGGAGGCGTCGGTGACGCTGAAGAAGCTGCAGCCCCTCCCCCGGCCGCCCGCCCCGCGGGTCGAGGTGCTGGGCCCGCACGCCGTGCGCGCCTCCTGGGAGGCCCTGCAGCCCGAGAGTGGCGTCCACGTCACCTACCGGTGAGCGGGGAGGCAGCGGCGAGGGCGGGGGGGGGGCGCCGGTGGGTTGATGCTATCGTAGGTCTTGACCAGGTGAGTAAGGCAGAGACACAGGTCTTAAGTTGCGATTCCCTACCCCTCTGCTGTAGCAGACGGACGGGAAATATGGCATCTGTGCAGGAGCGCCCTGGTCTGAAGCCACATTGGGGCTCAGATGAGTACCTGGTGTGGTGTGCGAACATAAGCCACTGGGGAGACAAAGGCGGTCGGGCGTAGTGCTGGCCGCACCACCCCATCGCTTGCCGTGATAGGTACTTTTTAAACAGCACTTGTCCCGACAACCTGCCGGTTGCATGTGGGATCTGTCCCTTTATGTCTGTGTGTGCACGTGTGTGTGTGTGTGTGCACGTGTGTGTGTGTGCACGTGTGTGTGTGTGCACGTATGGGTAAGCGCTAGTGTAGCGGTTAGCGCACTGCACTACGAACCTGGCAACACAAGTTCGATTCCTGCTCATGGTCAACCACCAGTGACGATCATCTGAACCGGTTTTGGACCTCCCCTAGGTCGACTCGGTCTGAAATGAATACTTGGTGTGGTGTGTAAACATCGCCACTAGGGAGACAAAGGTGGCCAGACGTGGTGCTTGACACCCCACCCCCAGGTGTGCTGTGCCGACCTTCATAGGTGCTACTCGCTAACAGCACTTGCCCCTACAGTCTGTTAAGGCTGCATGGTGGATCTTTGCTGTATGTGTGTGTGTGCCCGCCTTTGCATGCTGAACTTCTTTCACACCATACTGAGCCAACCACGCTAATCGGGGGGTGCGTGCGGCGTGCAGCCTGTTCGACCGGGGCGAGGTGGCCTACACGGGGCCCGACACGAGCTGCGTGCTCTCGGGCCTGGAGCCCCACACCGCGCTCAGCCTCTCGCTGCAGGCCCTCTCGCCGGGGGACGACGGCCCCCTGAGCGCGCCCGCTGCGGCGCTCACCGACGACGGCCCGCCGGGCCCGCCGGACGACCCGCGGCTGACCGCGTGCGGCCCCACCCACGCCCGGCTCAGCTGGCGGCCCCCCCGCCGCCCCGCCGGCGCCGTGCGCTCCTACGTGGTGCTGCGCGGCGACGCGGTCGTGGCGACGACGTCGGAGCTCGGCTGCCTGGTGGGCGGCCTGCGGCCCGGCGGCGCCGTGGAGCTGGCCGTGTGCGCCGTGACGGGCGCGGGCAGGGGCGAGAGGGCGGTCGCGGCGGCGACGATGCCCGGCGTCCGCGAGCACGCGCCGCGGAGGCTCGCGCTCGCCGCCGTGGGCCGGACCGAGATCTCCATTTCGTGGGAGCCTCCGTCGGCGCCGCTCGGGAGGTTCTTCAACTACGAGCTGCGCGTGAACGGCCGGGTCGTGTACCTGGGCACCGCGCGCGGCTTCGTGGTCCGCCGGCTGGCGCCGGGCTGCGAGTACGCCTTCGTCGTGAGCGCCGTCACCAGCGAGGGGAAGTTCGAGAGCAAGGCGGTGACGCGCTGCATCCCCGGGGACGAGCAGGAGGGCGCCGCGAGGTACCGGCGGTGGTGGCGGTGGTGGCCGCACGCCCTGAGTCCGCGCCGTTTGCCCGCGGAGTTTCCCGCGCATGGTCATGCTGCTGCCCCTGGTGTCGCGATGGTTTTTCAGCGGCCGTCTGGAACGTGCTCTTCCTTCCGATGTTTCAGGAAGCGCTGATCTCATGCAAACTTCAGAAATTGCGCCGATTTGTTTTGAGAAATAATTCTCACGCGATTGCTGTGCCATTACCGAGATGTCACGGGAGAAGCGAAAAAATATAATTAAAGAAGCAGATTAGACGTCGTACGTCATGCACGTGACGTCATCTCCCGTGACATCTCGTATGACGTCGTCTCCCGTGACGTCATCTCCCGTGACGTCATCTCCCATGACGTCATATCCCGTGACGTCATCTCTCGTGACGTCATCTCCCATGACGTCATCTCCCGTGACGTCATCTCCCGTGACGTCATCTCCCGTGACGTCGTCTCCCGTGACGTCGTCTCCCGTGACATTGTGCGCCGCGTGACATCACATCGTCGCGTTGAAGGGGACGTTTTCTACTGCGAGTCAAATACTCCCGACAACAAACCGAGTGTTGCCATTTATTTATTTTCACAAGCGAGAATGAGTCTGCTGACGAGTAATCCAGAATGAACTGTAATTGCGTTCATTGAAATGTTACTTTAGAAAGCGATGCGCGCCCGTCTCTCTTTGTTTCTCTCCTCGACGTTCGTTTTTTCTTTCTTCCTCCGTCACGGCAGCCGCAACGCAGCCGTGCAGCACCAGCCGGCGGAGACGAGCGGCCGCGCTGCCCGGGAGGCAGCCAACAGCAGCGGCGGCAGCAGCGGCGGCGGCGGCGACGAGAGCAGAGGGGAGAAGCCGAGACGATCCAAGACCCTGCCGCTCCCCCCGCGGAGTGTCCCCCACGGGGGGGGCGAGGCCGTGCACACCAAGTCGCCCTGCGGCCTCGCCGACAAGGAGACGCCCACGCTCGCCCTCGTGCACAGGTCGGAGAGCCGCCCCCTCTGGCCGACCGCCGGCCCGCTTGGTCTTCGTCCACCTGGCTGGCTTGGCCGGCTTAAGCCCATTTAGGGGCCGTCCATAAATGACGTCACGCACCTAAGGGGGGGGTCAGACATTTGTGACGATGTGTGACGAAGGGGAGGGGTTTGAGAAATGTCACATCAAAATGCACAACTTTAAATATAGACAACACCTTCTACTTAATTAAATATATTTTTTAATAAATGTTTTCTCCTACAACATCAGAGTGCAGCGTCACATTAAATACGCACTACAATGACAATAGTTTAAAGCGACATGGTTTTTTTTTTGGGGGTGGGGCAGAGCTTTGTGACGTCATATTTGAGGGGGGCATCTTACTTTTTGTGACGTTGTGTGACGAGGGGGGGGGGTAAAAAATCGTCCAAAATCGTGTGACGTCATTTATAGACGGCCCCATGGGTGTCCACTGCACATATCGTCACTTGTTTCCACTTTCCTCTCTGTCTTCTGCCAATATGTTCAAGATGTGCCACGTCTCTCTGGCACCAATCTCTTATGTCGTCAGGTCTTCCAAAACGAATCAGGTGAGGCCCACCGAGCTGCACAGCTCTTTGTCAGAAGCGACCTGGCCACAAATAATCGCTCATCGAAGTGGCTTGTCACGTGCAAATGTATCGCAGACAAATACTCTTAAACGCGTGATGTTGGTTCTGAATGTGGAGGGGAAAAACCGGAGGACCCGGAGAAAAATCCACACGACCACGGTTGAGAAAGAGAGACACGCAAACTCCAAATATACAGCAGGCGTCCAGCTCACGTCCAACACCAGTGACGATTATCCGAACTGGTCCTGGGCCCCCCAGTAGGTCGACTCAGCCTCAAATGAGTACCAGGTACGGTGTGTAAACATCGCCATTCGGGAGACAAAGACGGCCGGGCGTGGTGCTGGCCACCCACCCCATTGTGTGCCGTGTCAGCCGTCGTCGGTGCTACTCGCTAACAACACTTTTCCCAACGGTCTGTTGAGGGATCTTTTGCCTTCTGTGTCGGCTCTGGCAGTGGATGGGCGTCGCCCCCGGCTCCTACATTCTGATTGGCTCTCGCAGCACGTGCGCAACGGCCGTGCGCCCACTTTCACTCGACGGTGTTTGTCTTGCAGGAAACGGTCTGCGAAGTCGGTTCCCTGCAGCCCCCAGCAGCCGTGCGAGGCTCCCGCCCTGGCGACTCAGGTCAGCCTGACGTGACGTCACCACAGCCCCCCCCCCCCCCCCCCCGCCCCCCCCCCCCCCCCCAGTACTTGAACCCTAACCCCATACTCGGAGTGGCACCTCCATGTGGTGGGAGTGGCCACATCACTCGAAATCTACAGACTTTCTAGTGCACCAAAGACGAAGATCCCCCGTGTAGCCTTAACAGACTGTCGGGGCAAGTGCTGTTAGCGAGTAACACCTATGAAGGCCGGCACGGCACACGAGGGGGTGGGTGGCCAACACCACGCCCGGCTGCCTTTGTCTCCCCAGTGGCGATGTTTACACACCATATCAAGGTACTCATTTGAGGCCGAGTCCACCTAGGGGAGGCCCATGATTGGTTCAGATAATTATAATCGTCACTGGGTGTTGGCCGTGAGCGGGCATCGAACTCAGGTCGCCGGGTTCGCAGCGCGGCACGCCAACCACCACTACACTACCGCTCCCCACCATACACCATCTTAATACGCAACACTCACATCAACAAGCTGCTGCAGCTACCAATAACGGCTGGAGACCGAGGTGGTCATCACTGTCGAGGGCGGTGTGACCGACCGTTGACCATCGTTACTCTGACCCCGTTGGTGCGACCGACACAAAGTAATGACATGGTGACGAACGTCCAGAGCGATCTATTGGCAACCCACGATCACCCCCCCCCCCCCCCCCTCAATTTACGGCAACCGCGGTCATCGGGTCAGCGCTGAAGGTCACGCGCCACTCGATCCTCTCTCCCTCGTTGGAAATCCTCTCCGCGAAGAGGTCAGAGCGTTGCGCTGGTTCTGCCGAGACCTTGGATTCGAATCCAGGCAGCTTCCTGGATTCAGGTCTCCGGAATCGGCGATTGGTCTCAGCCCCGTCACCGATTGCCGCGCTAACCGCGTCATATTCCACGAGCTTTCTAAATTGTGTTCCCGCTCATTCCACCTCTGAGAGTGTAAACTGTTGGTTTTGTAGGCGTGCGACAAACTTGTGTGCAGGGGAACGTCAGCACAGCAAAGGAAAGCCTTGCTTTGCCGTGTCCCAAAACTATCGGTAGATTCCATCGGCGTGCGTTTTTTGTCTGCGATAATTATTACAACAAATAATGAAAGAGCAAAAACGCATTTATTATTTATTATTAATCGTTTAATATTCATTATTAATACATCGCAATTAATTATGATTGAAAAGGTACTCATAATTAGCATTACAAATTAATGATCACTATCAATAAATATTAAATATAAATTAATCACAATTAGGTATAATTAATTATTAATAATAATCATTATTATCTGGCAGCCGACGACAGCGAGGACGACGCTGTGGCGAGCTGGTAGCACGCGTGTCAGCACTGCTCCCCCGCGCCGCCGCAGCTCCCACCAGAGGTCGCAACCGGGTACCCGATACCCGGCTACCCGTACCCGGCCGGGTACGGGTAGCCGTTTGCGACCCTGGTGCGGCCGGGTACGGGTACGGGTAGGCCGTGAGTCACTGGTGAGTAACCGTTTGTCACTCATTTCGGGTAGGGTACGGGTACCCGTACCCAGCCGGGTACGGGTAGGGGTACCCATTTGCGACCCTGGTGCGGCCGGGTACGGTTAAGGAATCAAAACCCGTTTGCGACCTCTGGCTCCCACCCTCCCACCGCACTCGCCCCGGGTGTTTGGGTTCCCTCCCCGTTGCTCTGCGCCGGGCCGACGCCTCTAATCCTCCGTGAATGCCCTGAACCCCGAGCGCGACGCTGTCACTACGCCCCTACCCCCCCCACCGGTTATTCGACTCCCACTTCCCGCGCCGGTCACGCGCTCTAATCCGGCATCGTATTCACCGTGCACGCTTTTCGTGAATTCTCGCGCCGGGCATCTCGCGACGCGATCGGCGTCTGCGGTTTCCCCTCTGACCTCGCTCGGCAAGAGCGGATGAAGCGTCGATGATTCTCGGAGTAAATGCTGTTTTTCTTTCCCTCCCCCCCCCCTCCTCCGCCATGTCTTCATCTCCTGGGGCGGCAGTTGAATATTAAATCCCCGCGGTGGGGTAAAGTGTGGGTACTGCCGCCTCTTTCGAGGCGTACCGTCCAGCTTGGAAGAGTAGGCAGAAAATACCCTCTCCAGAGCCCCCTCTAGGGAAGGCCCTTCCGCTAGCGGAGGCCCTGCCGCGAGCGGAGGTCGCGAGTGAGCCAACTGCAGGGCTGCGCCTTTACCTCTTAGGTGAGGCCTTCCCCCCTGCACGCGGTAGAGCCGTGAATGATCAGGGGTGTGTGACGATGCTCTCCAATTGTCACCGCGTCGTTCCGTATACGTGTGCGCTGCGCGTCATGGGTTCGCGTGACCCCCGTTAGCCGCTGGAGGCTGCTACATTCACCACAATCTTGAACAAAAAAATCGTTAAAATATTTATGTAGTGAACAAAAAAATGCTATGACGAGATCAAACGGATGTTATCACGCCCGCGAATCTTGTCAGGCAATGCATTGCGCTGTGGGAGGGTGAGGATCGTTACCCCACCGGCGGCAGCGTCGAACCGTCCGTGTAAAGCTGCCGTCATAGATCGTGGTTTGCAGCGCCGGTGCCGCTCGTGCTCGTTTGGCTGATGCGAACCTGCGGAGTCGGCCCGTCGCGCGAGTCACGGCCGCGCGCTCGGCGTGTCCCCGGCCAGGTCCACGCAAGGAGCCCGCGGGACGCCGAGACGCCGCGGGATCGCCACGACGGCAAGGCTCGAGAGGGGAACGAGCGAAGAGGGCAGGGGGCGGCGGACGGCGGAGAGCGGGGCGGGCCGAAGGAGAGGGAGGCCAAGGGGGAGGCCGCCGAGCCGAGGTGGCGACGGAGCGAGAGCGGAGGAGCGGCGACAAAGCCCGCGGCGAGGCCGTCGCGCAAGGTGACGGCGCGCACACCGGCACGTTTCCTGCGAGTCGGGGTGATGGGTCGGGGTGACGGCACGCCGCCGGCGTTCACGGTCGCGCCGCTCCCCGCGACCGATGTGTCATTTGACGCCACAGAGTCGCTTTGCAAACGAGACGTTCCATTTCCCCGGGGGACAATCCGGGAGGAATATTTGAATTGACAAATGAAATGGCCGAAGAAATGTTGCGCTGTTCCGCTCGACGTACTGTGGCATCGATAACCCCCCGGTCGTTACGGAACGTTGGGGTCAACAACATTCGTCCCAACGGCTACAGCCACGTTCCAACTTTGGCCCCGACGCCGGCACGTTTACTGGGACTTCATCGTGAAACAGAAATTCACCGTTGAGAGTGGTGACCTGGTTCTTGTGACCCCGATTTCAGGCAGAGCACACGGTTAGGGTTACGGTTCACTTGCTGTGGGTGGGTACACAACAGACTGCACACACGTTGAGTTTGTGCGCGTGCGTGTATGAGCGTGCGTGAGCGTGCGTGTTTTCTCAGTGGGGTGCTGTAGTTTAGAGGTCAGCGCGCTGCACCATGCAGCCGGCGACCCGAGTTCCATTCCTGCTCATGGCCAACACCAGCGACGATTATCTGAGCCAGTGCTGGGCCTTGAATCAGCCTCAAATTACGAGAGAGACAAAGACGGTCAGGCGTAGTGCTGATCACCACCCTCTTGTGTGTCGAGTCGGCTTCATAGGTGATGGCGAGCAGCACTTGCCCCGACATTCCGTGAGGCTATGCAGGGGGAACTTTGTTTTCACAGTGAGTCTGAGGAAAAAAAAACAAGAAAGTGAGTCTGTGTGTGTGTGTTTGTGTGCGGGTGTTTTCTGATTTCGTGGTGTGTGGGTTTGTGTCTTCTGAGTGAGTTCGTGTGTGTGTGTGTGTTTTTTCTCTGAGTATATTTCATGAGAGTGTGTGTGTGT
>CM025656.2:1635350-1658513 GCA_014621495.2 Entosphenus tridentatus
TAATTGGAAAAAAATGACATTGTCAGATTAGATTTTTATAAGGCGCGATTGTATCACCAGTTATATTCCAGTGACGCTATTAGTAACGTCAGAACTTTCCCTACATCCTTTTACCCGAGGGTTATTGTAAATGTTAGAGGATGGATGTGAAACTTACGCTCTGACAAAGATAGTCCTGTCATTCCTAGTCATTGATTTACCTGGTGTGGTGTATAATCATCGCCATGAGGGAGACAAAGACAGCCGGGCGTGAGTGCTGGCCTCCCATTCCCTCGTGTGCCGTTCACTAACAGCACTTGCCCCGAAAGTCTGTGGAAGGCTATATGGGAGATCTTTGTATAGGTTCATCGTTATGGCTGAAACCGCCGTAGAATTGCAACTATTCGATAATGAAAAACCCGCATTGCGGACAACCCTGCACACCGCACCCATGAGCATTGCATCGCTCAAACCCCCTTCATTTCCAGCAAGGCGACGGATTCGACGCAGAGTCTGCCGATCATCGGCAAGTCCCAGTCTCTGCTGCCCAGCGCCCCCGGGACACGGCCGTGCAGGGACAGCGGCGGGCTCGGCCTGCACGTCTACGACTGGAAGCGTAAGTCGCACGAGCGTCTCGCGCATCTTCAACTATGAACTAACGAAAACAATGTACGAGCTTTTTGTGTTTCTTTTACCGGGTAAAAAGCCCCCGCTGAGCTACGCGGCTCTTTTTCAAGAAGCGACCTGGCCACAAATGATAGTGGCGACGAAGTGGCTTGTCGTCGCGTGGACATGTGTGTCAGCCAGAAAAACTCTGAAACGCGTGATGTTGATTCGAAATGTGGAGGGTAAAAACCGGAAGAGCCGGAGAAAAATCCACGTGACCACGGGGAGAGAAAGAGACATGCAGACTCCAAATATACAGCAGCAGCAGGCGTCAGGGTCGGGGTCGAACCCACGACCTCCTGCATACCATGCGAGGTAGTTAACATCTCCTAGCCACCGTGATTCTGTGTGATGTGCAGTCTGCGACTGGCCGTCCACTCTGTTTCTCTGGCCTCTCTGTTGATGTTCTATGAAGAAGGGCCAATGCCTGAAATGGTCGCCTATTATATATTTTTACTTTGAAGGCCACACGCACACACACGGGGTTACTGACGAATGCTTTGAGTTCTCTTGTGCACCCACTGTCAAGCCCAACAGCAGCAGCATCACCAATTGATGTGTTCACTCACTGAAGTGATAGTCACGAGAAACCATTTTTTTTTAAATCTTCCTTCAAATTCCAATGTTAAATTTACTTGGGCGAAAAAAAACCACACGAAACGGCTACAAAGGCTGTGGTGTAATTTACCTTTACGCGTTGTGCTGCGTTGTCCGCTAGTGTTGAGGAGGCGTGACAGACTGGCAGAGCTCACAGCACCCCGAATGAAACACTTCAAAGACAGGTAACGGCGCAACTTCACCCGAACAACAACGGCGAGTGGGGGCAGAGGCGGAGGGTGGCGCGGTGGTGCCGTGTGTGCCTCACGGCGAGAAGGGCCTTGGTTTCCACGTGAAGTTTGCATCCTCAGCAGCGTGGCTACAACTCTGGTCCACAACTCCGTGGCTGTCGCCTGACGATGCTGGTTGTTGTTGTAATTACCGGCGAAACGTCTCGGTACTCGAATTGTAAATGTTGCCGTGGGTTTATTCTCCAACGCACAAGCGGTGTGCTGTGCTAGTAACGAATTGGCACGTTTTGTTCACGTGACAAGCCTTACTAATTGGCCGTGTCGGGTGGTGGCGGGTCTCACGACACGTTTATATATTTACGCGAATTTGACACGAAAAAAAAAAAACTCTTATGATGGGTTAATGAATTGGGGCCACTGTTCTGCCTCCTTTGCTGTTACCATTCAGCTCCTCCTGCTCCGGTTTGCTTGAGGTCCACACGTATCATGAGTTGACGAGGTTGTCACTTTGTTGTTTCGAAGAGTTTGAGACCCATTCAAGACGTTTCAGGCCGCCCCCTCCACCCGCACATGAATTGATGCCTGGAATATGAATTGATCCGTGCGTCAGGAGGCTACACGTACAAAACACAAACTGACAATAATTAATAATTATTGGTCCACATCTAACAGGGGGGTCCTTGCGTATAAACATCTGGCAGTTGACCAACGTTGCTTCAAGCAAGCTACTTGACTGTTGGCAAGACACTGATTGTCAATGTGGATCCAGAGTGTTGCTTGCGTTGAGCCAATACGGCTGCAATTCTGCACTCCCAGAAGCCCGTATGGTCAGATGGGATGTGTAAAAAGTACTTTTTTTTTACCTGGAGGGACAGATAGGTGAATGAGGTGTGTCGTCTGTACATGGCCCAACTGAAAGAAACATTATTCAGCAATATTCAAATACATTGTTATTAATATAAATTTATCCAAAGTGTCATCACCGAGTCTTAGCAATTTTTTAGGAGGGTTCTTGCATTGGGATGTTTGGTGAATTCGAATCGTGAGAGTTTGCATGTTGGAGGAAACAGGAGTACCCGTGACACATGATGATGTACGAAAGCTCCACACAGATGGATTTAATCCACTGCTATACCGGCCACCTTGTGCCCACCTATAACACCTGGTATTCCCAGGCAGTCTGCTATCGCAGTAAGAACTGACCTCCGTTCAGGTTCGGGGAGATTTGACAAGGTTGACCTCGTTCAGGGGTGATTTGGTCTGAGCCAAATATGCGACACACACCTCACGCTCCACATCTGTCAATCTGGGTGATGTGTGTGATATTTCGTGAGAATGGGGAGAATGACGCTTTGTGACTTTCTTAGGATCCCTGTCACAACCTCCACGACGCCAGGGCAGGAGAATCATGGCACAGGTATACATGCATGTGTGTGTGCGTGTGTGTGTGTGCGTGTGTGTGTGTGCGTGTGTGTATGTTCGTGTGTGCGTGTGTGCGTGTGTGCATGTGCATGTGTGCGCGTGTGTGTGTGTGTACGTGTGTGTGTGTACGTGTGTGTATCCACCTATTCATCTAAAAAAAACCCTTCTAACAGTTTTTTTACTGTTTATCCTCAAAATACTTTCATTATTATTTAAAGTGAATCTGTAGGTGGCACATTGCCCCAGCGCCTCGCACAGACCAGCTGCCCAACGGCATCTTTGTAACATAGCGCTGCACTTTCCACACCACGTGATAACGTCAACTTGTGATGCTCAGCCGCGCGCCAACACGGTAATTCGCTCGCTCTCAAAGAGAAAGAAGGGCTCCGAGGCGACGAACCACGCACGAGCGGGAAGGCAGCCAAATTTCTCCCCCAAGCTCTGCGATCCTCTACGTATGCAGGTGCTATCGGCCAATCAGCACGTGTTCACATGTCGGAGGGAACAGGAGCGCCGGCAGGAAACACACGCGTGCGAGGGGGCAACTCTCTATCCCGCACAGACAGAACAGCCGGAGTCCACATTTACTCTGCTGCCCTCTGGCAAGCCACAATATGGGCCACCTCCTCTACGCTCACAGGGAGATTCGTCTGCATCCTGCTACCGGCGTTCTAAGTCGCGCGACGCGAGCCAGTTCTCTTGCACGCGTTGACGAAGCCGCGCTCCTTGCCGCACCCGCAGCGCTGCTCATGCTCGGCAGCAGATTCGCGGACAGGCGAGCGGCGGGCAAAGGGGACCGCACGACGCTCCTGCCGGGGCTCTGGGTCCCGGAGCTCAGCAACGTGGCGGGGGGCGAGCCCAGCGCCCTGCACTACCCCTCCGCTCGGCAGAGCGCGCGGACGCACGCCCTCGGCCGAGACGCTTCTCTGTGATCATTGGGGAGATTATTTATAGCCGGCGCCGTCGTCAGCATCGGCCACGGTCAATCCGCCGTTGGATGATGGCCCCTCCGCAAGCCGTCGCCGCCACCTCTCGCGATCTTGCGGTGCGACAATCCACCCGGTGGCCGCACTCGAACTCACCCTCGTCACTCTGTCTCTTCGGCGGACGTCGCCCCTCGGTTTCCGTTCCCGTGCCTGGATGCCGCTCCGTGATCGTTTTCGACCGCCGTCCGTCGCGTCCTGCTCAAGCTCGCTCGCTCGCTCCTCTAATGAGTCGGGGGAGGACGTCGCGAACCTGCGTACGCTCTCTCGTCCCCGCTTGCGCGCTCCTCTCTCTGCCTCGCGGTGCGATTCCCACGAGTGTGCGTCTCTCTCTCTCAAACGACTCGGCCACTCCAAAGCGCCTAACATCGTCACATCGCGTCTCGTCTGCAGCGTTTGAAGGAGCGCACCCCCCCCAGTGCCAGTTGTACTTTTGCGGAACATGGTGACTTGGTGCCGGCCCGCAAGTGGGCATTAGTCTGCCAGTAGGGGGGCGATTTTTGCTGTGCATTGCTCCACCTGAGTAATTTTCCATATTTGGCAAAATTTGGAACAGTGACGCTGGCACAGAATGGCCGACTCTTTTTTTCAGAAAACATCGTGTGTATGTTGAACTTCTTTCGCACCGTACGTAGCCAACCGTGCCAACGACGCGTATTCACGGTCAATGCACAGTGCCGCGGTGTTAAGCAGGGCAGCCTGCCAGATTCGAACTGCGAACCGTTGCAATGAGCATCAAAGGTGCTGGCGCTTGGGTTGATCACGTGATTGGCTTGCCCTATAGTGGTACAATTTGGGGGAGAAACAGTGTTGCCCTTCCATTAGCTATGAGAGTGGATCCCCAACTTTGAATGACCCAAGAACACCATCAACCCTCAAAATATTATTGCGGACAATTTAGCAGTAAGAAAATGTGTTTTATTTGAACAAAACAAAAATAATCGTATCTGCAATGGTCCCTCGGACCTCTACCCAAGGCCTTGTATGTGTGCATGTTGAACTTCGTTTGCACCATACGTAGCAAACCGGGCTAATGGGAGGTGCGGGGGAAGGACAACAAACTAAAAAGAAAGAGCAGTTTTAAAGAAATTAGTTTTAAATCTGGATTTAAATTGCATATCTCCCAGTGGCTCCCGAATATCGGAAGGAAGAGCGTTCCAGACGGCCGCTGGAGCACATCTGAAAGCGCCGCGCGATGCGGTGACCGCCGCCTTTGTTCGATGGCAGCAGCCAAAAGCCGCTGCTGCTGCTGCTGCGAGGATGAGCAGACTTTTGCTGCGTGATGATGGTTCATGCTTCTTGACGAGATGAGCAGGGTCAGCCTTGAGGAACCACCAGTGGTGAACAGATCCCAGGTTGGGAACCGTTTTCCGTGGGATTTTACAGATATCGGACATGACCATAAAGAGGCTTTTTTTTTAACGACCTGTAACCAATACCAGTACCTCATGTGTGAAATATGTGTGCGTTTACGAAACATGCGCGTGTTTATGGAACACCGAAATGTGTGCGTTGATGAGCAGACCAGCATGGGTGCAATAAAGACGTTACACAATCTCCGTTTCAAGTCGTGAGTGATCCTGGAACTGCTGCCGATTATAAACTGGGCACGCTCGTCAACAGCATTGCGGCCTCAAATAAAAAAAATTATAGAATCATAGGCGATGTTTGGGGCAATGGCTCTTCAGGGCACAGAAGTAAATTTTTACACGCTTTTATTTAACTATGTCTGTTGTTGTCGTTGTTGTTTCTGTATCCTCAAATCTTGTAACTAAATGTTAACCCACTTCCCAATGTGGTATCGACTGCAAACTTGGTATACTTATGTCATACTGATGACAATACTATATTCTATCATAAAAAAATTAAACAATGTTTCGGCTTGGGTCTAATTGTCCACGGTAAACTGACGTTGGCTGTAATTGACCACGGTCATTTACGTTATGGCAGTCGTGGAATTCTTCCATTACTAGTACGGTACATTTAATTAAAGCGTGTTTAAAAAAAGTTTATTCAAATATAACTTTTTGTACACAGCACATGACCTCTCTATGTGATGTCAAGAAGGGTCATGTGCTGATAGATCGCCGATTACTATGCTTTTGTCATGAAGGCCACAGTCCCATTGACGAATGTGTTGAGTTATTATTGCGTAAATATGACTGCGTCGTTAAACCCGCCACCACCCGACACAGCCAATTATTAACAAACATTTTCAATTGTAAATTAACAACTGTAAATGTTGTTGTGGGTTTACTCTCCAACGCATCGGTGTGCTGAACAAGCAACGAATTGGCCACGTTTTGTTTACGTGACAAACCCTCTTACTAATTGGCTGTGTCGGGTGGTGGCGGGTTTAACGACACATTTATGTTTACACGATCTCACCCAAAAAACCTCCATTATGGATAAGATTGGTTGCGAAATCTTACGTGTTAAAATTGTTGCGTTATTATTTGTGCTTGTGCACCATTGTCAACACAGCAGCAGCGTCACCACCACCACCACGTGTGTTCACACAACGCGTTTTCGCTATAACACGGTTCTTCCATCGGGGAACACCGTTCTCACAGTGCGGAACGGGTACCGTTATAACGCGGTTTCTGAGCGGTCGACGATGAACTACTTTCTTGATCTGCGGAGTGACACAGCATGCGGAATGATACAGTGATGCGACAGCCATTCGTCCTTGCCCTCTCACTTCGTGGCGTGCATTAATGGTACCTCGCCAAACCTTACCGCCACATTACTTACAGGGTGTGTGGGGTGGGGGAAGAATGATTTTCCCTTCAACGCCTTTTTCCGGAACGCATCTCTAACCAGTGCGTTAAACGAGGACTCCGCTGCCACTGGGTATCCCAAATCGCAAAGGTCGAGGATGGCCACGAACCGCCACAAGAGGTCGCAATCAGTCTGCTGAGTTGTAAGTAGCCAGGGGATTCGTGCGTCTGGACAGGGGCCAGCAGCAGCTGTGTAAGTTTATATTATCTGCGTAGCAGCAAGGCGGAGGGGAGAGCGTTGGGACTCCCACCCCTCGTATATAAAACACGACACAGACACGCACACACAGTCACACACACACACCGTGATTCTGCGCGTGGCACGCCTTCGTAATATTGGACCTTTGCTCAATTTGCAAATTACGAAGCAGCAAAGCCTCGATTTGGTTGGCAATCTCAAGCGCCAGCACCGCCACGATCCGAGTGGTCGCCGCCGTCTCTCTCTGAGCGGTGTCGTTTTTGGTGGAGCGATTCGTGGCGTGGGCGTGTGTGTGGGTGGCTGGATCACCATGATGCAAGCCCTGTGGGTGGAGGTGACTCTGCTGCACCTCCTCGCAGTGACGGCTGCAGCGCAGGTGAGTGATAGTGCGAGGTGACTCACAAAGACAAAGGTGTCCCGCCCCCGTATAGCCTGTAACAGACTGTTGGGGCAAGTGCTGTTAGCGAGTAGCAACACATATGAAGGGCATGAAGGCCGGGACTTGCACACCACTACCACCATCACTTTCACAGCCATCACAACCACCACGATCACACCCACCACTCCACTCCTGCCATCGTCGCGATCACCACCACTAAATCACCACAACCTCAACCACCACACCACCATCAAGACAAAGGCACCCTGTATAGCCTTCACAGACTTTTGGGGCAAGTGCTGTTAGCGAGTAGCACCTATGAATGCCGGTACGGCACACGAGGGGGTGGGGGTGGCCAGCAACCACCGCACCAGCTACTCATTTGAGGCTGAGTCGACCTAGGGGAGCCCCAGGACCGGTTCGGATAATCGTCACCGGGTCGCCGGGTTCGTAGCGCAGCGCGGTAAACCGTCGCACTACCGCTCATCAGCACACGACACACACACACGACACACACACGACACACACACACACACGACACACACACACATGACACACAGACACGACACACACACATGACACACGACACGACACACGTGTGATGGTTATCATTTACACTTGGCTCAGCGAGTGAGTGGCTTGCAATCTGAAGTTTGCGAGTTCCCATTCTGCTGATGGCCTTGACTCAGCCCATCATCATCCCCGCGGGGGGGGGGTCGATAAAATAGTTACCACTTCGTTGGCCAAGTCAACAATGATCGTCCTATGGATAGACTCGTCCCTGCCGTGGGAATGGAATTTCCACCACTGGCTCAGGACTGTAAAGAGTGGATGAGCACCAATGCCTCAATGCTCACTTGACCCAGGACATCACTCAGACTAATCGAATTACATATACATAGTCCATGGACCCCTACCAAAATATGTTACTTTTTTCGTACCACCCGAGATGGCACAACTTGAGTTGTATCAACGTCCCTTGAAAGTCGATCGTCCAATATAACCTCGTTAAACCTAGCACGTTATCACAAAATCCACTTTTTAATGAGGCACACACAGAAACTCTGTTCGCCACTTGTTCTGGTGCTGCTGCTGTTGCCGAATTAGCCTCGGCCACAGTGCACTTGCGTGGACCTCCGATTAGCTATG
Source organism: Entosphenus tridentatus (assembly GCA_014621495.2). Taxonomy (NCBI): domain Eukaryota; kingdom Metazoa; phylum Chordata; class Hyperoartia; order Petromyzontiformes; family Petromyzontidae; genus Entosphenus; species Entosphenus tridentatus. The sequence goes on from CM025656.2 coordinate 1,643,696, forward strand.
TACGGTGCGAAAGAAGTTCGGCATACGTACATGGGAGGAGACTTGCTGTGGAGTTAGCTTGCTATTAGCCAGGCGGTGGTGGCTGGCTGTCGAGGCCAGCACTGTGGAGCTAGCGAGGGTTGGTGGATCGTGCAAAGAATGTTGTGAAACTCCCTTCCTGTGCGAGTCGAGGAGGTTGCCGGACCTTGGCTCGCTAGGAGAAGGCGGTGCAGCAAATGTGGTCTCCGTCCGTATGGGATAGAGTGTTTTCCCCTCGCGCGCGTGAATTTGCTTCAGGTGCTCGGGTTTTCTCCCACATGTAGACACTTATTAATTTGCCGGTAGCATCAGTTTTCAGTTTCATTTATTTGGTATATCCCTGTGAGCCATTCTGCTCTTGAATCGGGTGTAACCGCAGCAAAAAAATGTACAAGAAAACATCTTAAACTGACTATGCGCAAACAGAATAAATCCAGGAAAAAAACTGCAAAGTCTTCCAGAAAAAAAAGCACCGTACACTAACGCTGTGCAAAAATCCCAGTGGGATGCAAGTCAAACAACAACAACAACCACAAGACAACTTAGATTAAAGCCATCATTCTAACTCCGTACTACAACAAACAAACATGGCCAAACAAAAAAAAACAATCTTAATATATAGAGGACCGAGGAGCTTCGACAATTGCTGGAGTCGTCCTCTCTCGGAGAGTGGATGGATACTCGCATTTATTGACAGTCAGTGTGGTGCATCTGAGCTGCGTGTGTACCCAGGCCCATGGGTTCCTCTTTCCATCTCTAATTCCTGACAACGCATCTTTCCAAACCTTCTTCGCCCACTTTTCACATGTTGATCCATGTTTGTCAGGGTATGAACCACGAAGCTGAACGGTGGAGCGAGTGAGCGAGCGGCAAGCAATTCAAATCTTGACCCAGGACATTAGTCCACGGTGGTCGATAAAATCGGTACCACTTTGTGGGGAAGTCACCGGCTTTGTCCTATGGTTAGCCTCGCTCCTGCCATCGAAACGTGGAATTTCCACCACCGGCTCTGCAGGGCTGTACGCAGGATGATGAGCACCAATGTCTCAGTGCTCATTTGAGTAGCAGGAATTCACTTGGACTTAAAACTCAAATAATTGAAAGCTCCATACAACAGGAGAAACATCATCCCCCAGGTGAGGAGAAGGTGGTGGATGTTCCAGATGTGATGCATGACGAAGGTACCACCACTGCCCCTCGCTCTGTACAAAAAAAAGTACCTGGACCAGATGGAGGTGGGGGGGAAATGCTGTGGAAATTATCCAAGCATTGGAACCGGCTGTAAAAACAACAACAACAACAACAACATTAACGGAGTCATGTTTACTCAATGTTTACACAGAAATGAAATACCTCGTTTGGGGAACGATGCCGCAATAAATTCTTCACTCCAACAAAAATAAAAGTGATGCGAAAGTGCATTGAAGCATTACGCAGAAGGATATCACATCGGCCTCCTGTCACGTGCGTGGCAGATTACGAGGGGAGATCGTTGGGGATTGTGCGACCATACTTCACCGCGTTGGTGAGTACGGGGGTGATGAGAGGGGGGAGCGGTAGCGAAGTGGCGAGCGCGCCGCGCTACGAACCTGGAGACCCGAGTTCGATTCCCGCTCACGACCAACACCGGTGACGATTATCTGAACCGGTCCCGAACTTCCCCTAAGTCGACTCAAATGAGTACCTGGTGAGATTTGGAAACATCGCCACTGGGGAGACAAAGGCGGCCGGGCGTAATGCTGTCCACCAAGGCCGTAATTATAAATATTAAAATATGCTCAAAATCTCTCCCCAATATATTGCTATAAAAATATTAAAACAGTTATAATAATTGCTATGATATGTAAATACATTTTTTTGCTAAACCTTTGCCACAATATCTGGACTTGTCTTCATATAAATCAATGCATTTGCTGTTTATATGATTGTGGTTATGGTTGTACTTTATTAATCCCTAATCTCAAACATTACGTACAATTAAACAAGAAATGGTAAAAAAGTAAAAACAGAGCAATGTAATACAATACACTATTAGACATTATTGTAAAAAATAAATAAAAAGTCCATCCCATGTGTTAGTGAATTTTTTTACATTTTAGGCAGGAAATTAGTTTTAAAATTTTGATATTTTTCTGGGTTGGGACCCCCTGGATGATTTGGTCCCCCCCAATTGTTGCGTCCTGGGGACGGGCTTGGTGGGCCCCCCCCCCCCCCCCCCCTTGTGCCGTGCCGGCCTTCATAGGTGCTACTCGCTAACAGCACTTGCCCCAACAGTCTATTAAGGCTAAACTGGGGTCTTTGTCTTTGTTGCACTGTGTATGAGCGCCGTCCCACACGGAGTGTGTGCAGTAGTCACCTGTTTGCTATTAGCTGCCCGTGTTATTGTGACTTTCAGCATCAGCTGTTGTGTTGTCAGGGCTGGGTGTGTTGAATATTTTGCCGCACAAGCCTTGTGAATTTAGTTGTTCCAAGACTCACAAAACTCTCTAAGTTCAGCAATAAAAACACACGTGTTTCTCCGTGTGTGTGTGTGTGTCTGCGTGACCCATGCACAACTGAAACCGTAGATGTTTAAACAATTCCTTACGGTCGTATTGTTTTCAAATGCTTCCAATACGATTCAAAATCGCGCCTCAACAATGACCGATTGGATACATAGTCCATCACCGGGTGTCCTTTCACGGGGTAAATGTGTGTGTGTGTACTCCTGCCTCTTCCAAGACGTTTGGGCCTTCGTGGAAGAGTAGACCAAATGCGAGAGTCTGTCTCTCCAGAGCTCGCTCTTGGCGACGTCCTTCCGCCAGCAGTTGATGTGTGCAGGCCACTGCATAGAAGGGCGTGGCTCGAAGCGTCGGACATTGTGCCGAAACGTTGTTTTTGCATTTTAAATGTGCTAAAGCAAAAGTGATTTCCATTTCGAATAACCATTGAGGCATTGGTCGTGGCTCATATCCCGTTTACAGCTCGAAAGCGACTGTGCTGGAAATTCCACATTCCCATGGCAGGAGTGAGTCTCTCGGGAGAGTAACCACTGCTGACATCCCCACAAAGTGGTACTGATTTTACCGACCTCCCCTCCCCCGAGGGGGATGATGGACTGAATTAACCAGAATTTGAACTCACGACCTTCCTGTTGCGAGCCGCTTGCTCTGCCCACCCCACGTCGTCACGTCATCACGTGCCATACATTACCCACCGAGGAGATTATACGTTAATAAGCAACGCAAACATTTCCATCGGCCTGTTCGAGTGGACATATGAAGTTAATGATGCCACTAACATTTCACAGACTGCTGTTGCTTCATAATCTCCGACTTGGCCAATGTAGAGAATTTGTCTCCGTATGAATCCAACCCTCGCTAAATCAGTCCCTGCAATTTGGCACCACTTGGCTTAGGAGTGTGAACGGAGAGCCGGCAGTGACCTTTTTTATATTCATATAATGAGTTGTGGGACCCGCTATAGGGGAGCGTAAATCATGTCACCGGTTCAGGGCCACCAACATCGTGACGCGCAGCTCATGGATGCACTAAGGACGCTTTTGAAACTCACTTGGTTATTAATTCTCTCTTTAAAAAAAAATTCAATTACAGCAAGTGCTGTCCATTTGAACAAAACACACACAAAAAACTGTTCGTAAAACTGATTAGACAGAACGATTTACACATCCTTCACGAAAACGAAAAATTATTGCGGTGAAGACCGGTGCATTAGTGGCATAAAACCCGTCACTGTGGGCGATGACGCAGCCCGGGGCTAATAATAATCATCATCATTTACATTTATAAAGCGCCCTTCAACAGTCGTTCTCACGGTGCGGTAGCGTGTTCCCTGCTTATTGTAGAGGTTAGCGGTTGGAATCCGACAGGCCGCTCTGGTGACTGCCGCGGAGTGCATTTACCCTTAAAATGTGTGCAGGCTGCTTCACAGGGAGCTTCTTAATGAGTCGAACTCGGCGCACAAATCCGTGCCGAACAACAACGCGGGCGCAACCCCGAAAACGCACCGGCGGAGAGCCGTGCAAGCGCTGCGGTGAAACCCCACCGCACCGCACGACAACACAGATGTGCCGTCTCGGGTGGCATCGGCGAGTGGAACGTGTGCTCTCGGCCTCCGGGGCCAGAGAGCACCATGCCCCCCCCCCCCGCCCTGTGACTTTGCTCGGCTCTTCCAGGCCGCGAGCAGCTGCGGGAGATGACAGATGCACGAGGCGCTGGATTGGCGGGCCAGACACGAGCGCTGTAGTCAGGGCGAGAGAGCAGAGGCCAGGATACGCCGTGGAGTGTGGGTCGTGGGGAGGGAGGGAGGGGAGGACAGTGGGGAGGGAGTGTGGAGGGGAGGCATGTTGTATGATATGTAAGCACCATCCAGGCTCGTACCTGATTAGTTTCAGAGATTTGTCAAGGTGTGGGGGGGCTTTCTGGGTGATCTGTTCTGAGACGAGTCGTCACGTCCAAAGTCAAGGCGTGAGCGGAACGCCAGGGAATCGCTCCGGAAGTTGATGCTGCAGAACTACAACGGAGCTCCCACCTTCCGCGAACCCCGTTATACGCAACTCCTGTTATCCGCTTCGGGAAATCTCTCCGCGGACAACTCGCATTATGGCCGGGATGGAGTCCTCGAACTGATCAAATCGTTGTGGCGTAAGAGGAGTCAACTCAGAGGCGACTAGGGTCCCGCAGTGCTTCGTGCGTCACCTCAAACCGCGCGGGTCCCCCCCCCCCCCCCCCCCCACAAAGCAGCCGCGACCGGTCCCCTACAGCGAGAGGTCAGTAGTCATGACCTGAAGTCTGTCCCCACTGCCACCGTGCGCCCGTGTGCAGCAGGCGCCGAGCTCGGTTACAAGTTTGAGTCGATGGACTCGATCGACGAATCGTCGCCGCTATCAGGGAAGGGTCCTCTGAGCTGTACAGATATTTTTTTCAGAAGCGACCTGGCCACAAATCATAGCTCGCCGAAGAGGCTTAATCATCGCGTGGCAATTTATAGCAGCTACATAACTCTAAACGCGTGACGTTGATTCTAAATGTGGAGGGGAAAACCGGAGGACCCGGAGAAAAAAAATCCACGCGACCACGGGGAGAGAGACACCGCAAACTTTTCCGATGAGCACGGTTTGCCACGTACGATGCGAAAGAAGTTCAACGTACGTACATTTTGGCGTCAGGGTCGGGATCGAACCCACGACCTCCTGTATACCCAGGGCAAGGTAGTTAACATCTCGTCGAATGGAGAGGGAAAGACGGAGGGGGGGGGTACTGTGTGGTTCAGTGCCGGATTAAGCTAGTGCGGGGCCTGTAGCATATGTTGTAAAGGGGCCCTAAATAAAAAAAACGTAAATATGAAAACACAAATTTTTTACTTGCATAGTAATGTAATTTTTTTTTTCATTTGCTATCTATACGGCCAGATAATACGACACATCGCTAACCTTAAACACCCAGTCTTTCGTAAAAGTTGAAGGCGGTATAGTACTATAGTAATAGAGCAAGTGCAGAATCAATGAACCGGAATTGATAGCTTGAAAGCATTTAGCGCGAGGCCCTGGAAAGTGCGGGGCGCGTAGCACGTGCAGCTACTTGCGCTGCTGGGATCATCCGGCACTGGGTGGGGATCGTGCGAGGCGAAGAGCGAGCGGCTCGTTTCACGCGACACCAACCGACGGACGCATCGTCCACAACCTGCGGGAGACACTGAGAGGGTGAAAGAAGCCGAATGGAGCGCGACCACCCGTCGCGTTTATCTCGCTCTGCTGCCCCGGTCAACGTCACCCGCAACCCACAAGTGCAGCGGCTCCATTCTGCTCTTGCGCACGATGGCAGCGGGCAGGGGATACCCTCAGCAGTTTGAATGGCAGTGATCGCGAGGTCCTACTGTTGCTGGCCACGAAGAAGGTGGCTTCAGCAGGGAGAGAGAGAGAGAGAGTTCGCGTCGTTTTGCTGTCCCTGCTGCTCCTGCTGCTCCGTAGAAATGGGCTCAGACTCCAGTGGCTCACAATGAAGTCCGCGGTGTAACTGTCGTTTCCTGGAGCTGTTCACAATCCCAGATTTCTTCACACACACACGCGGCTTTGTGTTACTTCTGTCGCGTAAATTCGCTTCTTTAGCCCGTGTTTAACGCAAGTTTGCGCTTTAAATTCTGACCGGGAATAAAATTAAGTTCAGCGGGCAAACCACTTCACTACTGCTCCATGTAGAATGTTTTTTTAGAGATATATTGCATCATATCGTTTACATATAATGTTATTTTAAGGCCACGGTATTGTTATTGACGAATGCGATGAGTTGTTGTTGTGAATTGTGCTTGTGCACCAGTGCCAACTCGGGCAGCAGCGTCATCGCAGATTTTTTTTCACATCGTCCGGTGATTCGATTGCACAGAGCGCACGCTGGCTCGCGACCACATTATATAATGCTTGAGTGATAATCCCACCGCCGGACAACGTTATTAATATATATATTTGTTGTCAATTTAATTAAATCGCTCCTTGGAAAGTGTTTTGTTGGCAATCTTGACGAAACAAAAAAACCCACCCACGTGGTTGCGAGATGTCTTACCGCAGGAATTATTATTAATTGTTGCTGTGGCTTCTCTAGGGTTAGATGGGCACGTGGGTGTCACGTCACGCGCTTAGCATTATCGCACCTCCGATGAGTGTTTGCGTGCGGTGCGAAAGAAGTTCGACGCACGTGTATATATATATACACACTTCGTACAGTACGGCATTTTTTTAATGCATTCGAGTCCAAATGCCCGAGGGTTTTGTGTTCAAAGGAAACGTCTACAAATGATCCATGAGGGCTGTTGGTGGCAAAGAATGGCATCAACTTTGGCGTTTCTCTGGCGTTTGATTAAAAGGCCATCTAATCGATGGCAGCGTCTACACAGAAGAACAATGGCATGACCCACTTGAAGACGGCCGCTTGTTGTTTGCGATCGAAACGTCGTGAACTATTATTGTTTCTTCCTACGTGACTTCACCGAAAGAACCAAAGAGTATGATCACTACATTCAAGACCACCATCACCGTTGTCACAACCACCTTCACGACCAAAAACACCACATCACAACCATGACCACCACCACTACCATCATCGCCGTGGCTACAGTCTGAATGTGACGGTTATAAGCAATAGACTAAAACTAAACAAGTTTTTTAGTTTTCCATGTATAAGGGCCGTTGAGCTACACAGCTTTTTTTAGAAGCGACCTGGCAACAAATGATAGCCCAACGGAGTGGCTTATCACGTGACCAACCGTGCTTCATCGGAGGTGCGGGGGGGGACATCAATCTAAACACAAAAAGCAGTTACAAGGAAATTAGTTTTTTTCCCCAATCTAGATTCGGGAGATGCGTTTCACTTGTAGGGCGAGCTTTAGACCACAACGTCCGCAGAGGGCCGCGTGTTTGTCCAGCGCCGCCTGGGCCACGCGTTGAGTTGCGGGAGAGGAAATTCCTTCCCGAAATTTCGGGGCCGGGAGACCCGAAGTGCCCCCGATGGACAGGGACCCCCACGCTCTCTCGCTGAGTTTGGGGAGGAGCGAGCGGCCTAATTGAATGGAATGCCACTGTCGGAACATCGCAAACGCCCACGACGTCCATCACGCGTGGGAATGGCGCGGAATCCTGTTGGGTGGGGTGGGTGGGCCGGGAAGTGGGTCGTGGGGATTCTGGGCCATTGGTTGAAATTCCACGTTTGTATGGCAGGAGCAATGATCTCCGCAGGACAGCAACAACGTCTGTGTACTTTCCATACACAAGGAGCCCTCACTCCGGCTTTGAACTTGTCACCTTGCGAGTTATGTGCCCTTCTGACCGCAGCGCCGCTGGCTGAGTAATTGTAAATCACCGTCTGGTCTCACTTCCTGCAGCTCCCTTCGCGGAGTTCTGGGCGATATGGACACTGCGTTGCACACAGGACGTGCGCCGTTAACGCAATTGCCGCTGTGGGTGGCGTGGCAAGTACCACGCCCGGTCCCATTTGCACTGCAGTTCTCTAATAATAATATGAAGATTGTTCCTTCCAATTAGTGAGCGTTTATACACGTGGGAGGAAACCAGAGCAACCCGGAGAAAACTCACGCACGCGAGGGAGCAACGCTCTATCCCACACTGGAGGGGCACACGATGTCCGTCCACGCTTTCCTGCGCCGCGTTCTGCTGGCGAGTTGAGGGCATTGCGTCCGGATGCCGACGGGGAAGGGGGGAGTCGCGCGACACGTCGTCATTCGCCCTGTGAGCCACCGACCCACGCTGGTGCCTCCACAGTGCTGGATTACGGGCGGATACGTGGAGTGGCCAAACATCATCAGCGGTACGGGGCAATAAGCGGAGTGCCTCGTTCATCACGGCGGTGGCGGCAGGGCATTTGTCAGCGTGGCATCGCCGCGCCCGCTAAGCCGTCGCTCACTCGATGAGGTTCGCGACCTTTTGCGGATTTAAATCGTCCCCGTGATTTCGCTCCCGCTCCGAACATGTCGCCGGCGATCGGTTTAATGCGGTAATGGCACGGGGGAGCGCGCGCGCAGCGTTCAGTGGGCGGGGAGGTCGTGGGGGAAGTGACCTCGCCACAAAATGAACCACGACTCCTTGGTGATCTCGTCAAGGAGCATCAGCAGTGGCTTTTGGCTGCTGCCATCGAACAAAGACGGCGGTCACCGCATCGCGCGGTACTTTCAGATGCGCTTCTGCGGCCGTCTGGAATGTTCTTCCGATACTAGAAACACACTGGAGATATACACTCTTAATTTTGAAATTTGGCTACGTTCGGTGTGTTCGAGAGCAAAGCCACAACATTTACAATCTGAGTACGACGTTTCGCCAGTAATTACAACCAGCTTCATCCAACACACCGGTGTGCTGCACTCGTAACGAATTGGTATGTTCTGTTCACGTAACCTGAACCAATTGGCTGGTTTAAGGACACGTTTATATATTTACGCGATTGATCCCCACAAAAACCTGCATCATGGAGGCAAAGAGGTGGTCCGCGATGCCATAGCTCGTCCCCTAGGTGCGACCGTGCGAGACAAAATCAATCATTGGCGGCGAGGGTGAGGTTCTGAGTCTTCCTCGGGACGGTCGTGGTCACGGGGGAGCCTAGCTCCCTCCCGGTGCCCCCCTCCCTTGGGGAATCTCAGTGAGGAGGACGGATGAGGAGGAGGGAGGAGGAGGACCGTAAATCCAGGCGATACAAAGGGGGGGAGGAGGGAGGCAGGGAGGGCTGCTGAGGGTGGGGGTGAGGTTCTTATCAACAGAGAATTGGTTGGGAGGCGGGAGGGAGAGGCACGGCAGAGGAGTGCATGAGCGAGGAGTCAGGGGAGGTGGAAAGAGAAGCCGAATAATAAACAGGAGAGGGGGAGGAGGAGGAGGCGTGATTTTCTGCTCCTCTTGTTTGCCAAGGCTGCGTGGAGTGTAGGGGCAGTGCCAGTGGGCAGTGGAGCTGAACGCTGGGGAGAGAGAGGTGGAGGGAGGGGAACGCAGCAGACGCGATCAGAGGCTCTGCGTCTGTGGACGGTGTTGTCTTTCTCCACCCGTCCTGCACCACGCTGAGATAGACTCGACTTAGTGTGGCACACACAGTACACTACAGCAAGTTACACACACACACTGAGATCAACTACACAGACACACACAATTACACACACACTTACACACACACACTTACATACACACACTTACACACACACGCACTTACACACACTTACACACACACACACTTACACACACACGTGCACTTAGACATGGCAATTAATTACAAGCACACATGAAGAATATGGGCATGTATCCTAACAGTCTCTATTGCACTCGTAACATATGTCGCTTAACATTGCAGTAGATTGATGATATATATACCGGATACCTACACTGCCTATGCAACCGAAGGCACACAGGTCTCAGTGCACATACATGGGTCGTGCATAGGTAACACACAACAGGGTACAATAGAGACAATCTATGCATGACACACACTCCCATACCTAGCTGATATTATACGTGCAAATGTCTACGTTGTCACACGTACATAGGAAATATTGACAGGAAATTGACAGCAGGTCTCGTACATGCAGCTACACGGGCATTGCCACAGATGCGTTGAACGCACACGCACACAGTTTGAGATGCGTGCACCACACACAGAGTCCATTACACGTAGTATTGCACGCATACACAATAGTGTTTAAGCGTATAGTGTTATACACGTGTGCATAACAGACGTACGACGTTGCTTTACATACATTGACAAGCGTAGAGCCAACACACAGACACGCATCATTAGGCACCGTTACGCATGATCACGCTGAAACATCTCAACATATAAAGGACCGCAAAGCTTGGGCAAGTGTCGGTTGGCCGGTTCACCACCTGCCCGCCGCCTTCCAGCTCGTCTGTGGCTCCTCGGCGATTACGAGACGCGATCTGAACGAACGTCGATATTCAAGACCGCAGATGATCATCGCCGGCATTCGCGCGCTCGCTCAGAGAGCCGTGCACGCGATGCGCACGCAGCGACGCCCGTCGCCGCACGACGCGGAGCCTCCGTCGCGCGCGGCGCACAGAGCCGCCGGTGCGCACGGGAGCCCTGCCGGCCGGCGGGAACCTTCTCGGAATAAGATGATGCGGCCATCCCCCAGCGCGCCTCTGCTGATGCCGCTGCTGCTGCTGCTGCTGCTGGCGCTGTTGGCGCTGTCGGCAGCGCCAGGCCGCGCCGAGCCCGCGGCGGATGGGACGGCCCGGACCTCGACGGAGGATGTGGACGCCGACTCCACGCCGCGAGTAAAACGTCCACCCCGGGTTACCGCTCGGCACGGGAATTCGGGGTCCTGGTTAACCTGGGGACTCGGTGACCTGGGGAGGCAGGGGGTGTGGGGACCTGGTTACATGGGGACCTGGGGAGCTAGGGATGTTAACTTTGCAAATAGAAGTCACGTTTCTGATGCTAGATAGGTGCACGAGGGCTTTGGGTTAAAGTTTGAAGTCTCTTTACCGCACGTATTGTCGTAGAACGTTTTTTTTAATACCTCAAAGGTCACTGAGGTCGACCAAACGACCCCAAATTCGACGGTCATTCCGAGACTGCATCTTTCAGAGTTTGCGCGCGTCTGTGGAAATACCGCACAGCTTGCGAGTGCGTGCAGCTTCCTGCTCGCACGAGCATTCGGGCGGTGCTCATCTCCCGTTGACATCCCTGAGACAGGATGGGGAAATTCCACATTCCCGTAGCGGGGGTGAGTCCATTCGTAGGACAACCACTGTTGACTTCCACCAAAAAGTGGTACTTATTGTATCGACCTTCCGAGGGATGATTGGCTGAACCAACGCCCCCCCCCACTCCTCAACCTGGATGTGAACTTATCGCCGTCCGATTGGGAGCCGCTCATTCTGCCGTCTAGCCACCTGGCCGGGTTAATGACTGAGATGCAGAAATGCGTCGATTCCGAACGTGCGTTGAAATTAATTTTAGATTTGAAGTTTTCGTGACTGCAGGGATCCATACTCTTTGGTTTTATCGGTAAAGTCACGTAGGTGAAAACTACATAAAAATGAAAACAACTAAATTAAATCACGACGTTTCGGAAGCAACACAAGCCTGCATCATCAGGTGTGGCTGCTCCAGCACAATTACTGTAGCATAGACGTTCAACTTCTTTCGCATCATGCGCACAAAGCCAACCGCGCTAATCGGCCATGCGAGTTATCTTTGCTCGACTGAATCACAGTCCTGTAAATATTATTTCATTCCGGCGATTGTATGTTACCCAATTATTTTGCAACAAATAACTCGCCTCATTATCACTCTTATACTGCTAGAACGTTTGCCAGCTTCATGCTCCAAATTTGAAAGGAAAAAATTATAATTGCAAATTTACTGAATTGTGCAAATTTTTTCATGTATGTGTACTCGAGCGAAGTCAGTGGAGTGAAAAGTGGTTCAAATGTCTGGGGTTAAAAAATATATATTTTTTGACGATGAAAAGCATCCCATTCAGATGATGCCTTTGTACAGACGCGGGGTTGAATCTTCGGTTTCTCATGCCGAGTACAATAGAGTGAATGACGGCATTTCCCAATTAAAAATACGAACAAAACAACGTTGGATTGTGAAAACAAACGCCCGTAATTTGCAGGGGCTTCGTGGAGAATCTAAGAACAATTGTAGGAGACATTTGGCAGCGATTGAATGAAGGATATTGGAGCGGCTCCTTTGGAAGACAAAAAAACCCCTAATCAAATTAAATTCCGATCTTGTTAAACATTAATTTGTTTAATGCCATATAAAACAACAACGTGTGTATGTATAGCCCTGTTATCAGTCTACTTCTGGATGAGGGCCTCTCCCATCAAATACGATTCGTGGGTGCTTTATACGTTCGCCAGTGTGGGTTGTTGAAGACGGAGAGCATAGACGTTTGAGCGTAGTACAATACAACCAGCGTGTCGCCGGTGGTGGTGACACCCGTGACGGGCCTCGCAGCAACAAACGCCTGGGTTCGATTGCCGCCTCGGGCGACTTTCTGCTCGGCTGTGGGAAAGCGTTCTTCCGCCTGTTCTACGTGGGGTTTCCTACGGGTTCTCCCATACCCAAGTCACAAACACACATTGTAACCCGGTATTGGCCAAACAATCTCAATGCTGCAAAATGACTCGATTGGGATCAACAGACTGTTGGGGGCAAGTGCTGTTAGCGAGCACCTATGAAGGACGGAACGGCACACGATGGGGTGGGTATCCAGAACCATGCCCGACCGCCTTTGTCTCCCCAGTGGCGATGTTTACACACCGCACCAAGTACTAATTGGAGGCTGAGTGGACCTAGGGGAGGCCCGGGACCGGTTCGGATAATCGTCATCGGTGCTGGCCTACGAACCCGGTGGCCGGGTTCGTAGGCGCAGCGTAGCGGTTACAGCTACGCCCCAACTAAATTTGGATCACGCAGCAGCAGCAGTACAGCAGCAGTAGCAGCAGCAGTAACATCGCCCGCTCGCTACTGCGGGCAAGCTTGACAGGAATCCTCGTGAACAAGAAGAGCCTCGGAGACTCGGCGAGGCTGTCCTGGGCAGACAGGCGTAGCGGATGCAATGATGATCATCATCGTTCTTGCTGTGTTGGCTTCCGAGGTGCCAAGGGGGATGGGGGCAGCGTTAACCGGGTGTGATTTGGCTCGAACGAAGGGTAGAAAAGAGGGGCTCTCAAAATCAAACGTTCGATGTTGGTTGTATTTTCACCACGCCAAGCGTTGACGTTTGAGAGAATGGGCTCTCACGTTTCGCAGGCGTTAAGTGGGCACATCCTCAGAGGTCAGACAGAGAGAGAGAGAGGGAGGGAGGTTGTTGCAGCCGTGGCGGATGGTGCAAAGGTTATGGGCTCCTCAGGGTGCAGGGGTTAGCAAGGGTTAATCCTCCTGGTACGAAAACACGTTTTACAGCGCTAACAAGTGGGGGCGACTTCAAAAAGCCCCTCAAGGGAAGCTCTTGACAAGGGGCATGAGCTCCTGCCAGCTGAGTGATGAATCTATCGTAACTTTCACTTCTAATCCGGATAATCTGCGTTGTGCCTGCCTATGTGTGCCTGCCTGTGTGTGTCTGTCTGCCTGTGTGTCTGTGTGCCTGTGTGTATCTGCCTGTGTGCCTGTGTGTGTGTCTGCCTGTCTGTGTGTGTCTGCCTGTCTGTGTGTGTCTGCCTGTGTAGCGGTTAGCGCGTTGCGCTATGAACCCGGCGATCCGGGTTCGAATCCCGATCACGGTCAATACCCAGTGACGATTATCTGAACCGGTCCTGGGCCTCCCCTAGGTCGACTCAGCCTCAAATGAGTATCTGGTGCGGTGTGTAAACATCGCCACTGGGGAGACAAAGGCGGTCGGGCGTGGTGCTGGCCACCCACCCCTTCGTGTACCGTTCTGGCCTTCATAGGTGCTCGCTAACAGCACTTGCCCCAACAGTCTGTTAAGGCTATACGGGGGTCTTTGTCTTTGCGTGTGCCTGCGGGCGTGGTATTGGCTACCCGCCCCCTCATGTGTCGTGCCAGACTTCATAGGTGCTGTTCACTACTTGCTAGTAGCACTTGCCCATAACAATCTTTGAGAGGCTGTAGGGGGGATCTTTGTCTTTGTGCCTGTTTGTGTGTGTGGCATGTGGGGAGCGGCAGTATAATCGATTAGCTCAGTCTAAGCACACTGCGCTACGAACCCGGCTACCCGAGATTGATTTCCGCTCATGACCCGTGAGCATTTGGTTTTGGCTGCATTTACAAACAATTTTAGGAGACGCTATTCCATTGACTTCATTCTTAACGCTCTTCAAAGTGACGCCGAATTTGTACTCTTTCGTGTCATCCATCTTATATTTCTGCATCAAAGCGGACGCATTTCTAAACAGCAAAGGGCTCCTTCGCTTATGACCATCTGGAAGTTCACCCACCAAGGCATTGGTTCAAGCAAAGCTCACTCTCATGGCGAGAGACACTGAATGTGAACATCGGTCCAGAGGTTTGCTTGCGTTGAACCAGTGCTGCTGATGAGTTGTGCTCCCAGAAGGCTATGCAGCCGATCGGTTGTGTAACAAAAAAAATCTTTTTTTTTTGTACCGCGGAGAGACATACAGGGACTCATCTACTTATGAACGAGTTAGGTTCCGAAGGTCTGTTCGTAAGTCGATTTGTTCGTAAGTCCAACTTTACTCCTGTCGATTCCAAACATGTACGGCATGTACACAAAACACGGACAATGGCTTTAATAGTTGTATAATCTCCTGTAGATGTAGATGCCACTGGTTCTTCATGTTCTGCAGATGTAGATGCCA
>CM025656.2:1658523-1683402 GCA_014621495.2 Entosphenus tridentatus
TCATGTTCTGTAGATATTGATGCTACCACCGCCATCTATTGCGCGGCGGTTGAACTTACGACTCTCGTTCCGAAAGTTCGTAAGTCGAATGTTCGTAAGTAGAGGATATTACGTGCGGGATACGGTTCGTACTGGATTTCATTACAGTCCTAATCACACTCTTATCTGAAAATGTAACAAAGTGCGATTATCGGCCCTTATAAAACGTAATCTTTTATTGGGTGTAGTTTGTAACGAAGAAAGTAAGCGTGAACCACTGGAATGTTGTTCCGAAAATAGTGGTGGGCCAAGCCTTAAGCTACACTCTGATGGAATGTTAGTCCGATAGGAGGGTGCCGGATTCGAAGAGCCAGCCTCCTATCTGTCCGATAATCTGTAAATAAACACTGCCTCTGGAAACAAACACGTGGCCCTTGTTGCTAAGTCCACAGGATAATAATTGCGAAATTTTATAGTCACTGGGTTAAAGGTTTTTTTGGCAGGTAAACATGAGGTTTATCGAACAGCTAACAAAATATATACTTTGGTATCGTGGTGGCGATCACGTTTCATTTGAGTATTTTATACGTCTAACCTGTTGCGACAGATACAATGCTTACTCCTTAGTTCAATCTAGATTTGAAGCTTTCGTGACTGCAGGGATCAATACTCTTTGGTTCTTTTGGTAAAGTCACGTAGGTGGAAAAATAATAGATCACGACGTTTCGATCGCAACACAAGCAACCGTCATCAGGTGAGACAAACACAGCAGGATACATTATTTTTCTATCTACGTGACTTTACCGAAAGAACCAAAGAGTATGGATTCCTGCAGCCACGAAAGCTTCAAATCAAGAAAGATATAATGCTTGATAATTTATTTTTGGGGTCAGGTCGCTTGAGTAAATTGCATCGTAAACTATCCATGAGACACAGCCAATGAATACAGTTGTCACGCGAATAAAGGTGACAATTTATGACTGCTTCGGCAATGTTGGAGAGCCAACTACACCACTTACCAATTAATCAATGAAGAATCACTGGATTAAAACATTTATTTTCCTTATTTATCGGTCTATCAACAGAAGACGATGATTTGAAATTGGTCCACAAACGTCACGAATCGTAACGTGCCCACCGTCATGTCAAGGGAGTATCGGCAATTCGACTCAACTTATCCGCAGGAAAAACAATCCCAGATAATCGCGAATTATATTATTGGAGTGATTTGACACTGAATTCCTCTTACCCTGCGGAAATATGGAAAAAGTCGCGAATAGCAGTGGATGATAGGAAGGAATATGGCCGCGGGTAATTGACGTTTTCGCGGAACCTACTGCTGCTCCCGCAGACAATAGGAGCCGTGGGTAATAGGGTCGCGGATAGGAGTTCTTCCGTAAATGATTTTGCAGTCAGAGGGATGGAATTTGAGGATGAGTAAAAGTCCTTTTGTCCGTGCCCTCGTTATCTACAATGCGGATTTGACCCACGCACAGGCCCGTTCATTATCCGTGCACAGTCGGTGGCCCCGTGGAAATGTTGGTTGCGTTTGTCGACGCGTCCCACGAGTGAATTACGGTCATTCAAGGGCACACACAGGAAGGGACGGGGGAGGGGGAGCGGCTGATGCCCCTCTTCAGTGACCAGGAAACAAACTTACAGCCCACACATTTAACCCGTGGGCCATTCAGGAGCGAGTGCTCTTGGCGAGCACCTCTTGAGGTGCCCGTCGCGTTCCTCGCAGAAGCGAGGGTCAGCGTGGGTCTGCGCCACAGGTGACCAAGCACTGTTGGTCTCCCCGGCGATGCTTCCGGTCACACCGCTGCAACCGGTCAACCTCAGGGAGGCCCAGGTCCAGTTGACCATGAATTGCCCACGGTGATGTTAGCGGCGATGGGGGTAGAGCGCCCGTCTTTGCCGTTGCCGGAATTGTGGCGTCCTTCGTGCAGTGCACGGACCATCGGGGCCACGACTCCTCCGTGCACAGGAATGCGCCACAACGGACGCTTACAATGCGCCGCTTGTGCAGGGGCACAGCACGCACCGGGGGCGAGTTTGTTTCGCATTACAACATTTTGCCTCCGTGAAGTTTTAATTTGTGTTCGTGGATTTGTAAAAAAGAATTGGGAAAAATATCCTCGATTGTTGTTGAGAGTGGCCTTGGTGAGAGCGATGTCTCTCCCCCTGTATTTGCCCGCTCTGCATGAAATGTCAGCAGCAGCTAGTTAGCAGTCCCTTCTTTTTACACGCTTTTATTTAACTCTGTCTATTGTTGTTGTCGTTGTTGTCGTCGTTGTCGTATCCTCAAATCTTGTAACTCAATTTGAACCCACTTCCCAATGTGGTATCGACTGCAAACTTGGTATACTTATGTCATACTGATGACAATACTATATTATATCCAAAAAAAAAGTATTTTTTAATTTTACTTATTTGGATGCACTTGACGCAGTTTGTATTTGAAGCCTTCGCTGCAGAGAGATTGGATGACTGCATCAGTTTCGAGCCAATCAAACAAGGGCTCTCCATAAGTTATACGAATGCATAGGGATGAGTTTTTGGATGATGACGTTTCAGATTTAGGATTTTTAAGGGGGCAATTTCGGATACATGTTGTTTTCCTTCTTCAGACTTTCAAATACTGTAATTTCCACTCTGCGTCTTCGTGCTAACTATAGTGACGTCAGCCAACGCCACTGTTCGCAGGGACTGCGTGGACGTGACCTCGTTTTGGGTGACTATTTTTGGGCGACATTGCTGCCGACCGTAGGCTGTGCACAAAGTACAAAGTGACTCAACGACTCAACACACGCGTCAAGAACACCGCGTGTGTGGGGAGCGGTGGTGCAGCGGTTAGCGCTGCGCTACGAACCCGGCGGCCTGAGTTCTATTCCCGCTGCGGGTGAAGTTGGCCACAGCTCCCAGGCTAGATGCTCTTTGGTCAAGGAGCCTCGAGGTATGAAGTGAAACAAAAAAAACATGTATTCTATAATAATAATGAACAAATGTACTTTTCAGTGCAGTATTATATTATTTAACACTTCCACATAAATATGGGCACGTACGTGTTTGCGCCCCATTTAAATGAGTGGAACAGAGAGAGGCACTCTTGGGCGTGCATTGACAATCGATGCGGAGGCCGAAATGCCATACCCCTCGCAGCACTTTGGAAGCGTTCCCGGGTGAACTGCCAGGTGCAGGCCTGCACCTGTACCGGTGACGTAATATTTACAACAGGTAGCACAGTTGTGTTTTCATTTTTGGAGGTTATCAAAACACGACTGTGTCGCATAGCTAAGGCCGCGGCTAAGCAGGTGGGACTGGGCGAAACTGTGAAAGGACACGGACGAACGTGTTGCCCGCGCCAATGCTTTGCCACGTCACGTGTCCCGCTCGATGTGGACTGAGGTGTTGGCTTCAATTGTCGCCACGGTGGCTAGGAGATGTTAACAACCTCGCCCGGTATGCAGGAGGTTTCGTGGGTTCGATCCCAAACGCCGACGCCTAGCCGTGCATTTGGAGTTCTCGACATTGGACGCCGTTGACCTCAGATGCTAACGACCGCCGCCCCCCCCCCCCACACTATGTGCCCCCCCCACGGTCGTTTTTTTTTAGGTTGTATAGCTTAGGCCGCGCTATGTGAAAGGACACGGATGATCCGGTCCTGGGCCTCCCCTAGGTTGACTCAGCCTCAAATGAGTGCCTGGTGCGGTGCGTAAACATCGTGTGCCGTCCCGTCTACATCGGTGTTACTCGCTGACAGGACATGCCCAGAGTCTGTTAGGGCTATACGGGGGATCTCTTCGTCTTTGGCCTTAAAATCAAACAATGTAAAATAGGCAACATTTCGGACAGTGGCCCTTCTGCATAGTCAAAAAAAGAAGGGGCATTGCCCGAAACGTTGGCGATTATAGCCACGGTGCTAATGATGAATGTGTTGAGGTTATTTTTCTCATGTTAGCGATTTCACTGTCAGTTGTCGGATAAATAAAAAAACAAAATGTGTGGGTTTTTTTCTTTAACAGATCGTCCAAACTTTCGTGTTTAGGCCTGATTTTCGATTTTTTTTTCTTCTCATGAATCTGAAAATCAGGAACACATCCCAAAAGTTGCACGCTCTCTGACGAAACGAGCTGCGTGCACACGCGGTGCTATCTTCTGTACGCCATTGTGGAACATGAAACAAGAAAGAAACTCTCGCTTTGAGGAGTTCGCATGCAGACGCAGCCTTTGAAACGGTTTTTTGAAGTGCGGAATTGAGCACACACACTCGTGACAAAATACACACAATCAGGGTACAGGGCCACACTGCTTAAACACAACCCCCACGGACCCAAACACTCACCCAGGACTCCACCCAGTCAGGGTTCAACTCATCCCTATCCCCACCACGAGATGAAACGATACCTACTGTCCACCACTTCCACCAATGCCACTACCACCATCATCCACCAATACCACCATCATCACCATCATCTTCCACCTCCAATTCCACCATCATTACCTCATCATCGTCCCACCACCAATACCGCTACTGCTACTAACACCATTATAACCGCCATCCACGTCCACCACTACCACCACCAATACCACCATCAATACCATCATCATCTTCCACCTTCAATACCACCATCATTACCATCATCATCTTCCACCTCCAATATCACCACCATTAACGCCATCATCATCATCACCCCACCACCAATTCCACCATCATTACCTCATCATCGTCCCACCACCAATACTGCTACTGCTACCACCACCATTATAACCGCCACCCACGTCCACCACCACCACAGCCACCGCCACCGCCACCGCCACCATCACCACCGCTGCAGCCATGACCTGCGAATTTGCAGATATTCCAGCACATCAGTTACCTCGGCAAGAGGACAATTCGGAGAACAACAGGTCAGGTGACAACCCTGTGCTTGACAATCCTGAGCAATGGATTTGTCATCATTCTGAAGAGCATTGCCATTGCAGTGAAAGAAATTAGCAATGCCTTATTTTGTTTTCATTCAGGTGAAGTTGGCCACAGCTCCGAGGCCAGATGTTGTTTGGGCAAGGGGCCACTAGGCATGAAAAAAAACACCAAGGGCATCGCAGATAAGAATTAAAGTGAAACAAAAAACACACATGTACTCTATGATAATAACAATAATGAGCAAATGTGCATTTCAGTGCAGTACTGTGTTGTTTAAGACTGCCACATAAATATGGGCACGTACGTGTTTGCGCCCTTCTAAGTGAGTGGATCAGAGGCACTCTTGGGCATGCATTGACAATCGATACGGAGGGCGAAATGCCATACCCCTCGCAGCACTTTGGAAGCGTTCCCGGGTGAACTGCCAGGCGCAGGCCTGCACCTGTACCGGTGACATAATATTTACAACAGGTAGCACGGTCGTGTTTTTATTTTTGGCGGTTGTCAAAACAACACTGTATCGCATAGCTAAGGCCGTGGTTATGCACGGGACACGGACGAACGTGTTTCTCGTGCCTATGCTTTGCCACGCCGCGTGTCCCGCTCGCTGTGGCCTGAGGTGTTGCCTTCAATTGGCGCCACGGTGGCTAGGAGATGTTAACAACCTCGCCCGGTACGCAGGAGGTTTCGTGGGTTCGATCCCAAACCCCGACGCCTCGCCGTGCATTTGGAGTTCTCGACATTGAACGACGACCTCAGATGCTAACGACCGCTGCCCCCCTCCCCCACACCATGTGGCCCCCCTCCCCTCCGCGTGCAGCTGATGTCGGAGCAGCCGAACCTCGTGCGCGCGCAAGCCGAGGGCGGCAACTGCCGCTGCAAGTGCGTGGTGCGCCCGCTGGGGCACGGCGCTTGCGAGCGCCTGCGCGCCGCCGCCGCCGCAGGAGGCAGCGGCCGCCCCGTCGACTCGTACACCGTGGAGACGGTGACGGCGGGAGGCAGCGACTGCCGCTGCGCTTGCTCCGCGCCGCCCGCCTCGCTCAACCCCTGCGAGGCCGAGTGGAGGTTCGACCGCCTGAAGGCGCGCTCGCCCGACCTCGCCAAGGTAACGGCGGCGAGCGGGGTCCGGACGAGAGCCCCCCCCCCACCCCCCCCACTCCACCCCCCCCACTCCACCCCCCCACCCCCGATTCGCTACTCAAAACATTCCGCGACTTTTTTTATTATTTTTTTTAGGAACGAGCTGGCGACAAGAAATGATCGCCCAACGAATCGGCTTATCACGTGGAAATGTGTAAAGCGTCCAAATACTCTAAACGTGCGTTTTTTTTTTATAAATGTGGAAGGAAAAACCGAGAAAAAACCAGTAGGCAAATCCACGCGACCACGGGGAGAGAGAAAGAGAGAGACACGCAAACTCCAAATATACAGCCGTCAGTGGCCAGGATCGAACCCACGATCTCCCGTATACCGGGCGAGGTAGTGAGCATCTCGCCACCGTGGCGCGACTCAATCATCGCGTTGCTGCGTGCGGCCTCCGGTTGTGAATGATCAGGTGACTCGGAGGGTTGATCAGCGATGTCTTCAGTGTTGTAAAGATGTGCGGGCGGGAGTCACGTGGGGGCTGAAGGAATGGCTCGCCGTCGGTTGTGGTTTTCCATGAGATCTACGGTTCAGTCAGCTGCATAGGGAGAAAAATGGTGCATGGCATCGAACGAGTGAAGTTTTAAAAAGCCATACATTTCAAAGAGGCGACGCGCGCTTAACGAATCCGTGGGGAACGTTCAATCCGCAGCTGTCCTCCCTGTCGGAGATCCTGGAGGGGGCTCTGTACAGCGTCGACCTGCTCAAGATCCACTCGTTCGTGACTCGCCTCACGCAGCAGATGACCAAGCTGGAGGAGGTGAGACAGACCCCCCCCCCCCCCCCACCACGTGGTGGTGTTCCACTGCACGCACTGTGCGGCCTGGCACCCCAGCGTGTGTGTGCGTGCGTGTCTGCGTGCGTGTGTGTGCGCACGTGCTCCGACACCCCTTCGTGTCCACACGCCACCCTGCGAGCGGCCGTGTTGTGGGTCAGCATTCTCGCGCTGCGAACCCAGCGCCCCGGGTTCGATTCCCGCTCACGGTCAACGCCGGCGATGATTATCCGAACCGGTCCTGGGCCTCCCCTAGGTCTCGGATGAGTACCTTGTGCGATGTGTACAACACGTGGTGTTGTACACACCCACCACCTCGTGTGCCGTGTCCCGCTTTCAGAGGTGCTGCTCATTCAGAGCACTTGCCCCAACAGTCTGTTAAGGCTACACGGGGGATCTTTGTGTTTGTACGACACATCGCGCATTTGTGTGTTTGTGTTAGTAGGTCGACTCCGCCTTAAATGAGTACCTGGTGCGGTGTGTAAACATCGCCACTGGGGAGACAAAGGCGGTCAGGCGTGGTGCTGGCCACCCACCCCCTCGTGTACCGTTCCGGCCTTCATAGGTGCTCACTAACAGCACTTGCCCCAACAGTCTGTTAAGGCTACACGGGGGATCTTTGTGTTTGTACGACACATCGCGTCTGTGTGTGTGTTAGTGCCCCAGCTGGTGAAGGGGGGTGGGGGAACCCAGGTGCCGGTTCAGACATCACTCATCCACCGGTGCTAAGGCACGTCGTCCGCACAAGCGCCGATTTGTTGCGAAACCACATCGCACAACACGAGCCATTACCTGCAACGAGGGTGTGTGTGAGTGAGCGTAGCTGACGTGTATGGCTAATGAAGCAGACCCATTTCAGTTGAGATGCGGTTACATGGAACGTAAAAAACGTGCATTATATAATAGCTGTCGTTATCATCATCCGTATCACTGCTGGATGAAGGCCTTTCCCAAGCCAGCACCGTGTCTCTCTAACTCTTCTACGAAGTAACGATCCACCCGGCACCTGTGCACGAGCCGACTTTGTCGCTCCATCTCCCTTCGGTGGACGCCCTCTCAGACGCGTTCCGTTCTTTGGCTGCGACTCCTTCGCCGTTCTCGACCATCGACTCAGCCCGCCGTGACGCGCCCTGCCCAAGCCCACTTACTTGAATTCCATCTCCATCCTGCGCGTGTTTTCTACCGCGCGTCTTCCTCTCTCCGGCTCTCAATGCGTTCCACACACGGCGTCTCTCCATGCTGCCTTTCGCGTCTCGTTTCATAAAAAAGACAACTAAAATTCATCATGTGTCCCGTGTTTCTGAGCCACTCTGTCACGGCGGCGAGTGCACGCACGCGCTCATCAGACCGAACTCAACGCTCCCGCTCGCTGAACAATTTGACTTTCGTAAAGACCGCGTGCGAGCCCGGCGGGATAACCCGGGGGGTGACGTGACTTTACCGAAAAAACCAACGAATATGAATTCCTTGCAGTCACGAAAGTTTTCAGTCAAAATTGTCAGAGCATGTTTTGTTTGGAGAGGAAGAGAGAGAGCTAGTGCCGTTTTGCTGCTCCTCCTTGTCGGCATGCCACCAGACTGCGGACCGCGCAGTAAAACCACCGCAGTCTGGGCTCCTTCACCGGCGGTGGGAGACGGTAGCCTTGCCGCGTCGCACGTTTTCACGTCACCAACGACGCAGCTCATGCCGTCAACTCGGCGAATTGGACTTCGTTAAGTTGGAATCCAGAATGAGAATGAGAGTAATGGTACAGCCCTTTGGAAATGCAATCCCGGACGACGGCCTCTCGGTGCCGTGCCGATCGCGTGGGGGGTGTTTCACCATACTTCACCATGCTTGTTGGTGAAGAGGCCCCCCCTGCCCCCACCGCAAGGATGAATTCACGTCACTCGCCAGTCACGCGTAGCCCTCGCAGGGAATGGAACTGAGGTGGGCGGGTTCATGGCGCCACCGCCGCCGCTACCCCGCTCACGTGTGCTGAGCGCTCGGATTTTCTTTCTCGTCCACGTAAACAAAGCTCCTTGGGACATTTAAAACCATATTAGGGTTGAGGAAAAATATAAACTCGACTTGATGATCATTGTTTAAAGCAGTTTTTTTTTTACGAGTGCAAAGGGAAGGCTTTCCCTGGTCCACCACCGCCGCCACCGACGACGCGAGTCACAATTTACACGGCTCCCGGCATGTCCGCCGTCGCAACATAACGGTGGTTGATCCGACGGCAATTGGCGGCGGAAGGATTCTACGAGAGGTCGCGAAGGTGGATACATTCTCTGGCTCGTGTCGTGACGGGCGCTGAAAGATCCCCCGACCGTGTCCGTCCAGCGTTCGCCGAGCTGCATTGGCTTCCGGTCGCCGAACGACTACGTGATCAGGGAACGCTCGTGACACACAAAGTGCTATGCCACAAATGAACCGCTATAACTTGCTGACCTCGTCAAGGAGCATGAACCATCATCGCGTGCACCTCCGGTCACGCTCGCAGCGGTGGCTTTTTGCCAGCTACCGTCTGGAACGCTCTTGCTTCCGATATCAGGAAGCCACTGGAGCTGCGCACTTTTAAATCATCATCTAGATTGACAAACATATTTATTTAGAACTTCTTTTAATATTTAGCTTGGTGTCCGTCTACACCTTCGATTATCACGGTTGGCTGCGTAAGGTGCGAAAGAAGTTCAACAAATTAGCCTCTCACCCTACTCGACCGCACCCCGCCCCCTCCCCACATTCCCGGGGGATTTCGTGGCAATAAAATACAAATATATTCCAGACCCTTACATTTTTTTTTTTTTACGAGCGCAATGTGGATCTGTGTCTCTGGCGACCACTGTGACCGATCCTGGTTCGTGTCTCGCGTCACTCACGCACGCACACGCGTGCACATTGGCACGCGTGTCACATGCACGCGGGTGTGAGACTATTAAAGTCGTAAAATATATTTTTTTATTTTAGCAGGGAAGGCCCCACTGAGCTGTGGAGCTCTTTTTCAGAAGCGACCTGGCTATAACAAATGATAGCTCAGCAAAGTGGCTTATCGTGTGGAAATATATAGCAGCCAAATACTCTAAAATGCATGTTTGTAAATTTGGAGAAAAAACTGCAGGACCCGGAGAAACATCCACGTGACCACGGGGAGAACTTGCAAACTCCAAATTTACAGAGATCAAACCCACGACTCCCTGTATACCAGGTGAGGTAGTTAACATCCCATAGCCATCGTGATGCCCCTGTAATGTTATGATCCACCCAGCACCTGCACTTGATGGATTGGCTGGCTGCTGTAGTGTAAGGAATTTACAACCCCCACATGTATGACCATATTGTGAGGCCCCCGTATGAGCATCTGCAGTTCAAATGAGATTTTCTTGAACATCACTGATGGAGGCCCACATTACTTTAGCCATGCCCAGTCATCGGCCGTGATAAATCCACTGCTAGATGAAGGTCTCAAGCCGCACCGCCATCTCTCAAGATCCCTGCGGTGTAACAATCCACCCAGCCCCTGAACCAATTTAATCCGCTCCATCTCCCCCATTGGACATCCAGTGCAATCTCCTTCTCAGGCCCAGCCACTCACTTTATTCAGCGGTTCGCTTTAATGTCTCCGATTTGTATTGTGTTATCTGATCCATGGGTTCCTCTTGTTGTCTCACAGGGTAAAGCTTCTCCATGACCCTCTGAGCACTTTTGTTTTGCCTTTGTTCCATCTAAATCGTGAACGTCCATGATTTTTTATTGACCCAAAGGGGGTCATCTTCACCCTCGTTGCTGCCCTCTTCATATTCGGTGATGGCTGCTCCGTCTCCGTTGGCTCGCCGTGTTGGGGCGGCTTCCGTTGAAGGCTGAGCAGCACAGTCCTAGAGTTGCAGATGCTTCTCAGTGGGGGACTTCTCACTCACTCAGTCACTCACTCACTCAACCACTCAACCACCCACGCACTCACTCAACCACCCATTCACTTAATCAACCACTCACTCACTCACTCAATCAACCACTCAATCAACCACCCACCCAATCACCCACTCAATGAACCAGTGATTCACTCAACGACCCACTCACTCAATTAACCACACGGTTAACCACCCCGTCGCTTAATCAACCACCCTCTCACGTGTTAACCCCCCCCCCGCACCGCACTGGAGTATTCCGAGGCAATAAAACCAATGGAAGGATTGCCTGCTGCCTCTCAAGGAAAGGTGGAGTTGGAGTTTACCACTGCCTCAGGGCTGTCAATGGAACACCGAGGGGTAAAACCCTCCTGGGATGGCTTCCCCATGAGTTCACAGCTCCGCGTGGCCTCTCTCCCCCCGCCGCCCCCGCTCCCTCCCCAACTGCGACCGCAGGCCGTGAACGTGAACCTGACGCGGGAGAACGAGGTGATCAAGGAGAGCATCGGGCGCCTCAACGGGCAGATGCACAAGTACGAGAACTACACGGACATCATCCTGGGCATCAAGAAGGAGATCTCGTCCATCGGCCTGGCCCTGCTGCAGAAGGACTCGGCGAGCACCCAGGACGTCCGAGCCCAGGCACGGGCCGGCAGCGGGGGGTGTGGTGGGGGGGGGGTTAGGCATCTGGCTCCCAGGCACTCCACGACCTTCACAGGTCATCGGCTGGATTCCGTGTCCGCTGCTGGATGTGAAGGCCGCCGCACACCACGTGGCACGATGATGGTCTTCTTATTTCGTATGCCATTGTGAAAACAACAGTTTTTTTCTTAATGATTGTCATAAATGAATGCAAATGTTTCTCATCCAGTCCAATGATGTGGTTGACGCAGTGTGGATTTCAGCGATACCGCCAGAATGTGCGTGGATGGAGCATTCATCGGCGATGTGCTTGATGGTTTGGGCGATTCTTTGATCTTCCATTTACGGAACGTGCACGCGCATCTGCCGTGTAGTGTTTGAGCGCGGTTCAGCGTGGTCCATTGCCGTCGTGGAAGAGAAAATCCCGGTACTTCCACCGTCGGATCGTGATTCAGGCCATGATGGCCACGGTGGTTGATTGGCTAAACTGCACGGTGGTCGGTGCAGGCCCGGGTTCAGGGCAGATGCCACTCGCCGCTGACGTTGGCCATGGCCGGGAATTGAACCCGGGGTTCTGGATCACGGCACGTGGTGAACCAACCACAGCGCCGCTGCGTCACCCCCTTTACCGAACGCTGCGGCCCGTCTCACCTCCCTCCCTGCCTCTCTTTTTTTGGTCTTCCGATCAGAAGAAACCAAAACAAATTCTCAGTCCTTCGGCACTTTGCTTCGTTCATCATTTTTTGTTGTTGCTTTTATGGCCACTTTTTTTTTGTTTGTTAACAAGAAACGCGGTCACTCCCTCCCTCCGCCCGGCACGCCGCCGCCCTCCCCGCAGGACACGGCGGGCCCAGCCAAGGCGGCCGAGGCCTCCAAGCCGGCGCACGGCAAGGCGGCGGCGGCAGCGGCCGCCTCCAAGAAGCAGGAGGCCGCGGCGAAGGTGGCGCGGGAGAAGGAGAAGCGGGCGAAGGAGACGACGGGGAAGACGGGGGTGCAGCCCCGGGCGGCACCACCCCGACCCCGTGCTGCCCCCGTGCCGGCCGGGAGAGCGGCCGTGCTGCGGGAGGTGAAGTACTACCGCACGGAGCGCGGGGACGAGCGGCACAGCGACGCGCGCCACCGCAGTGAGTCTCCCGTCGGCCGGCCATGGCGGCGCTCGCGCTCTCGCGGTTCGACGCGTGTGGGCGTGTGTACCTGGCCTCAAGGTGCACATGGCCTGGCACAAGCGTCGTGGTGACGTCACCGCCACTTAGTGGCAAATGGCGGTTGTTGTGTGTAGGATGCTTCTGGGGAGTTAGAGGAAGTCGCCCTCTGGCAATAATGGAGGGCAGAGGGGTGTCGGTCAGATAAAGTTGGCATAGTGGGGAGCACAGATGGTGCATCTGCCAGCCATCTCAGTCAGTCAACCCATGGTGCCTGGGTCTGTTCTGTGACCTGCCATCGATCCTTCGACACTTCACGTGGCCTCAAAGTGCACCTAGCCTGGCACAAGCACCGTGGCGACATCACCGCCTACTTAGTGGCGAACGGCAGTTGTCGTTATATGTGAGTGCATGTATGTATGTGGAACTTTTTTGGATCGCACGTAGCCAACTGCACTAATCGGTGGTGCGGGGGAAGGAGTGTGTCTGTAGGGAGCGGTAGTTTGGTGGGGAGCGGTAGTGTAGCTCACGGCAACCAGTGACGATAATTCTCACTGAAATGTTAACTCTAAGCGGGAATTGAACTCAGGTCACGGGGTATCGTAGTGCAGTGTGAACGAACACTCCTACTCAAACACACTCACAGACCAAGACAAAGACCCCCCACTCGCCCGTGTCGCCTTCACAGTCTGTTGGGGGCAAGTGCTGCTAGCGAGTAGCACCTATGAAGGCCGGCATGGCACACGAGGGGGTGGGTGGCCAGCACCACGCCCGGCCGCCTTTGTTTCCCCAGTGGCGATGTTTTCACACTGCACCAGGTACTCATTTGAGGCTGAGTCGACCAGTATATACACACACACGTGCATGCATCCAGCCGGATGGCTCAGCGGTAGAAGTGAGCGGAAGGTTGCAAGTTCGAATCTTAGTTTCGGGTGCACTCAGCCCATCGTCCCTTCTGGGGTCGATAAACCGGGTACTACTCTGCGGAGAAGTAAACAGTGGCTGTCCTACGAATGGACGTGACCCTGCCCACGGGAAGGTGGAGTGTCCACCACGGGTTCCGGTGTGTAAAACATGGGAGCGAGCCCCCAATTCCCCCAATGCCCCCAATACCCCCAATGCCCCCAATGCCCCCAATGCCCCCAATGCCCCCAATGCCCCCAATGCCCCCAATGCTCACTTGAGCAGTCACTCGCTCGGGGCTGTTCTTTTGTTTATTCATTTCGAATTGGCAACAAATTCCTGGTTTCCATTTAGCACCTTCTCGTCGCGTGAGGAGCCCGTTACACTGCGAATGGCAAGGCAAACTCTAACAGCTTGCCATGAGATACACTTACAGAGAACGGGGTTGGCTGGACTGTGTGTGTGCGCACGCGCGTTTATCCGTGATTAGACAAATAGCCCCCGGCGTAGCCTATAACGGAGCGCCGGTGGCAAGCGTTGTTAGCGAGCACCGTTGGAGGCCAACACGGCACCCAAGGAAGGTGCTTTTGGCCAGCACCCGGCCACCGTTGTCTCCCCAGTGCTCCAGTTCAGTCAGTTAAGGCTGTGTCGACCTAGGGGAGTCCCAGGACCGGTTCAGATATTCGTGGTACTTGTCACACCGCCTGCATGTACGCCATGCCTGCCTGAATAGATGCACACTGACAGCACTTGTGTAGGTTATACGGGGGATCGTTATCCTTGTATCTGTGTAGCTGGATGTGAAACTTTAATTTTTTGGTAAAATGTTGCTTGGAGGGTGCCACCACGGTGCTGAGATGTTAACTACCTCGCCTGGTATACAGGAGGGCGTGGTTTCGATCCTGGCCCTGACCCCTGTATATTTAGAGTTTGCATGTGTCTCTCCCCGTTCTCGCGTGGATTTTTCTCCTGGTCCTCCTGGTTTTCCCTCCACATTTAGAATCATGCGTTTAGAGTGTTTAGCTGCTAAAACATTTCCACGTAATGAGCCACTTCGCTGAGCTATCATTTGTGGCCAGGTCGCTTCTAAAAAAGGGCGAAACAGCTCAGTGTGCCTTACCTGGTCAAATAAAAAGTTTCGATTTAAATTTAGTTTTGGGTAATAATATTAACGCCATTCCAAAAACACTCACCTCGCTCGTAAACCAGACGAAACAGGTGGCACACACTTGCTTTATATTTCGTGGAACAAATCCGTTGCTGATGTAGCCGCCGCTGCCGCTGCTGCTGCTGCGTTGGCAGTGGTGCACAAGTACAAACAACAACAACTCGATACATCCGTCAATAATAACACCGTGGCATTAAAAATAAAAGTGTGTAAGGCGTTACGTTTCAGGCCGCCGCCCTCGCTCATGGCACAGAGGCCAGAGAGTGGCCTTTGCTGGAAAGATCACCTATTATGTAGCTTTTGTTTAATGCCACTGTGTCATTGACAAATGTGTTGACGTGTTTTTATAATATGTATATGTATATAATTTGTTGTTTTAGACAATGCATTTTCCTTCTCGCCTAATTGAGAAGTTTTCCCTCCCAGTCGATGCTCCATCCTTTGCAGTTCTTCCCCCCGCACCGCCGATTAGCCACGGCTGGCTACGTACGGTGCGAAAGAAGTTCAACGTACACACAAACACACACACACTCTCCATACACCCTCAACCCCCAAGGCAGTCCCCTCATTCACACATACCTCCTCTCCAACGCTCACTGCCCTTGCTGCCAGCTCTCTCATTCTCACGACCCTCCTCCTCCTGCTACAGCACTCGTGAGCCACAAAGGCCGCATTCATATGTTCATCAACTCAACCAGCCAGGCCATCGTTCGGCCGGAAGAGCGAGCGGCTCGCAATCGGAACGGTTGCGAGTTCAAATCCTGGTTGGCGATTGACACGGCTCATCACGAGTTACACTTTTTGGGGATGTCGTATGGATAGACTCATCCCCGCCATAGGAATATGGAACTTCCACCACCGGCTCAGGGCTGTAAATGGGAGAGGAGCACCGTGACCCTCGGTGCTTGTTCGATCAGGAAATAATTTCAACTGGTCAGTTGAGCTCCCTTCGTTGCGCAGTCTTCACGACGAGACTGCGGTTGACACCTGCCCAAGGTTGCCAAGTTCACGCAAATGCCACACCTGATGAATGTTAAGCACGGAGGCCAATAGCCAGGTCTTGTTTTCTTTAGGCCGAACAAAGCACGTGCTGGGGGGTAGGAAGCGTGTGCAGGTTGGCCGGTCACGGTAGACAGGCCTTGGAGTGCTCTCCACGAACGCCGCCTCAACGCTCACGCGAGCCGAGTCACCGGCTCGCATGTGCGCGGCTGCTTTTGAATGCCTTCCATTAAAGTTTGTGGGTTTTTGGCCAGCTTGTTGCGACATCGTCACCAGAGGCCCGGCGTGCGAGTGGACAAATAGGCGCGACGCAGCGATGGGCGGCAGCGGAAGAGGAACGCCGTGCGCACACTTGGTGGTTACGCGCAGATCAACCTTTGGCGACGGACATTCCTTTCGGTTGTTTTGAGAGCGGTAGCTGACCTCCGGTGGCCTTCGAGTCTCAGCTCCGTGCCATTTCATCGAAGTCACCCGGAGCCGTGCTCACGACGGTTTTCTTGAACCGTGGCTTTAGTCCACGGTCTTGACCCAATGAGAGGATTCACAGCGGCAATGTTGCCAAGTGGCTGGGCCGAGTGCCACATTTATTCTTGGGCGCGATTATCACACGGCTAAGTAATAGACAAACCTCATCCCCTTGTTTTTTTTTCATTCAGAAACACACGTCTAGCGTATTTTGCTGCTGTTCATTTCCACGCGACGATAAGCCACTTCGTTGAGCTATCATGTGTCGCCAGGTCGTTTCTGCAAAATAAGTTTTATAGCTCGGTGGGCCTTACCTGGTTAGATAAAAAATAAATCTTGTTTTATTTGTAGATATTTTTAAAAGTGTTTTGTTTAACTTCCCTATACTTTGCACTCCTGTCATGTTTTTGTATTGTTTGTCGTGATAACATTCTGACCCCGTGCCCATACTGGGCATCTGTGAACAAAAAGCTTCACAGCTCATCAGATCCCTCCTCCTGCAGTATAAATAAAACATTCTCCTTCTGATACTTCTTACAAATGATTCAACGATGGCAGTGGCGCACAATGAGCGGGCCATTCTTCACGCGCTATGCGGGAGGACCGTTGCACGAAACGTCACCGATTATATATTTTAATCTTCAAAGGCAGTATTATTCACGAACGTGTCGAGTTTTTTTAGGGTAGTGAAACATCTTATTGATTGGGCCGGTTAATTGGGCCCAGGGATGCAGCGTGGGGTGGACCGTGCCTCGTGCATGCAAGAACAAACTTTCCCCACAATGCAATGCGCCGCCAGCAACCTCTTCATGAACACATTTTTCAATATAGATGGGTTTAATTAGCCGTCCCATTATGTTTTATTTATTCAAAAGTTTGCCTGCTACTCAATTGCGACAGAGTGTGACTATTCAGTATGTCTGTTATAAACGTCAAACTTTAATTCCAATCGGGCCCTATGGTGTAAACACTCGTATGATCCACTCTGTCTCTCTGGCCTCAATATTTCGTATGAAAAAGGACCATTGCCCAAAGTGCCTTCTATTATAGACATTTTGTCTATTGCTGGCCACGGTGTTATTCATGGATGTGCTGAGCTTTTGAGCTTGCTGACGGGGTAATTAAAATTGCGAAGGGGAAAAAACCGGAGGACCCGGAAAAAAATCCACACGACCACGCGGAGAGAGACATGTAAACTCCAAATATACAGCAGGCATCGTCAGGGTCGGGGTCAAATGCACGACCTTTCTGTATACCAGGCGAGGTAGTTAACATCTCGCCACCGTGACGCATTCCATTCCCTGTCTGCTGCTCCGTCATTATCCTTGGACCGTCGGCGATTGGACCGCCACTGCAAAACGAGTTGGAAACGTGACCTGCCCATCAGGTGGTAGTGAAGCAAAGAGACGACCGTGGATTGGTTTTGTCCTCGTTTGGGCTCATCAGTGCAGGCGAGCGCCAATGGGGGTCGCCGTAGGAGTGTAGCTAATAAGCCCTGTCTCCACATATGGGCTCCTGGAGGCATAAGGCAGCTGTGGTCTGTCATCAATGTGCCTCGTGCCTGGAGGCACCCATATGTGGAGAGGGCTTCTGTTCTCTTCTCCAGAGACCCCCCCCCCACCCCCCCCCCCGATTGGCCCTTTGCCTAAGAGACGGCGATCATTCACATCCAACACGTCCCGTGACTGATGAGAAAACTCTTCGCAGCAGGAGAATGCAGCGTGCAGGCTGAGAGCCAATATTAGATACAGCAGCACGGCAAAGGTGCACTGCCTACAAACAGCACACGCAGGTGGTGCATGTGCTGCCTGCAGACAGCACGCGCAAACGTTTCCTGTTCGTCCACGTACAGATAAAACACTGACACTTCCGTTTCGATGTAAAGCTTTCGTGACTGCAGGGATTCATCTTCTTGGTTCTTTCGGTAAAGTCACTTCCCCACACTCTTACACTTAAATTATCCACGTAATTACTCTTTGGTTCTTTCGGTAAAGCCACGTAGAAAGAAAATAAATTGAATACATTTATTTATTTATCTATTATTTAATTTATTTTCTTTCTACGTGGCTTTACCGAAAGAACCAAAGAGTAATTCCTGCAGTCACGAAAGCTTCAAATCAGGTTTTCTCCACATAATGTACAGCATAATGTAGCATTGAAATATCTTGTTCATTGGCCGTGCCATATGGCAGTTCACCAGCATCTGTTCAAGCGAGCCTGACACTGCTGACGAGACACTGCATGTCAAAACCGGTTCAAAGCTTGCGGATGACGGATAATGTAAAACATACTTTTATGCTCATGTGGAACACATTGTTTGCTTAATTATTTTGTATGCATGTATGTACGTAGCCAACCGTGTTATGTTGGCATTTAAATTCTCCACACACGCAACGATACTCTTGCTTAGTCTGTGTGCCCCTGCTCCGCAGACACTGTGCTGGCCGGAGGAGAGGGGCAACCGAGACACCACCACCACTACGTGGGAGCCTCTGCCGGGAGAGACGAAGCGGTGGCCGACAGTGCCGGACCAACCACCACCGCTGCCACCACCACCACAACCACCAGGGCCACCACCACCACCACTACGCAGAGCACAACAACCACGACCCGGCCCACCACAACCACCGAGCCTCCGCCTGAACCGACCACAGAAGGTGGAGCGCACGCGACGTACACGTTCACACAGCGAGCTCAATTGAAACTAAAATGTGTTTTTATATCACCAGGTAAGAAGGCCCCACTGAACTGTGTAGCTCTTTTTCACAAGCGACCTGAAGTGGCTTATCATCGTGTGGAAATTTACAGCAAACAAACACTCTCAACGCGTGATGTTGATTCTAAATGCGGAGGGATAAATCCATGCGACCACGGGGAGAAAATGCAGACTCCACAGGCGTCTGGGTTGGCATCGAACTTACGACCTCCTTTATCCCAGGCGAAGTAGTTAACATCTCGCCATCATGGCGCCCCTGTTAGTTTCCAACAGCACACCGATATGTGTAAATAGCACACAACCTCTGTCCATTATGCAAAACGCTATCAGCATATCTCGAAAAAGTGCATTGTGGTCCTCTTGTCTTATGTCACGACCGTCGAAATAAATTTGAGCAAACGTGACCCCACTGACTGCAGCAGTGATGCAGTGATGGACAACTGTGGACCGGTTTCGTCCTCATTAGGACTCATCAGCACAGTGCAGTCACCAGTGCTCAGTGCTGCACAGTGTGGAGTCACCACTTCCACATTATGGGTTGTAGAGACTCCCAAACATCTGCAGTAAATGCCGTTCGTGTCACAAGATTTATTATGATGAACTTATTATTATTTTGACGATGCGGGTGAAAGGCATTAATTACGCACTTCAGATGGCGGTCGACGTTCGAAGTGGACTGCGACCCTCAAAGAAACGGCGCTGCCCCCCCCCCCCATGGTTGCCCCCCCCTCGTGATCCGTGGATTAAAAAAAGGTCGCAGAGACGCCGGAGTACGGCAGCTCAGAGCAGTTAACGCGAACGCCGTCGCAGGAGCGGCACCACGTCTGGCGCAGCTCGTCCCTTTCTGACCGCGCACGACGAACTAACGAATTCATAAAAGGCGTCAGTTATTTTGTCGAGGCGCACCCCGACGCCAAAGTCAAGGACGCGCGCCGTGTTCCCGGGGTTGCCATCGATAACCTCACCGTCTCCTCCTCCTCCCCCCCCGCGCCGCCGGTGCCGCCGCAAGCGCCGTCCTCTGCGTGCTACGGCACGCTGTCCACCGTGGCGGCGCCCGTGCAGCACAACAGCTACGGGCGCAGCGAGGGCGCCTGGATGAAGGACCCGCTGGCGAGCGACGGGCGCATCTTCGTCACCAACTACTACTACGGGAACAGCATCGTGGAGTTTCGCGGCCTCGACAGCTTCAAGGAGGGTGGGTGGCCAGGAGACTATTCCCCCCCCCCCCTCTGTCCCCCTGAATCTAAGTGCCATAGCCATGCCGGCCATGCCATGCCGGCCGTGCCACAGCTCGCGCCGCGTGGCTCGGTGAGATTGGACCAATTGGGCGAGTTTCAACGAGTATCAAGATTATAACAACAACAACAACAAAAATTCTAAATATATTTTGGAGCTAACCCGCTCGTTTGTATGCGATGCTCTCCTCTCCACGTTGTTTTTGTGATTTCCATCTTGAATGATGCATTGGTGGTTCGCCACCCGTTTAAAGCCCTGAGCCATTGATGGGAATTTTTCATTTCTATTGGAGGGAAGGGGGGGGTTCGGGCATGAACCATTAGATAACCACTTTTGACTTTCCAACAAATTGGTAATACCACAGATTCAAGCTGAGCTTGCGTCGAACGAGGACCCGCATCTAACATAGAGGGCCCTCCATGCCTGTGAACATCTGGGAGTTCACCGGCATCTGTTCAAGAAAAGGTTGACTCTGCTGATGATGCCAGACCGTATCAATCTAAAAACCAGGACGTGAACTTGCAAACCTTCGGATCACGAGCCGCTCGCTCTGCCGCCTCGAGAACTCCTCCGGGAGTCGAAACGAACTCGACGTGATTGTTGTGCCGCCCCTCCCCCCTCCCTCCACCCCATCCAGGCCGCTGGAGCAACATCTACAAGCTGCCCTACAACTGGATCGGCACGGGCCACGTGATCTACAACGGCTCGCTCTTCTACAACCGCGCCTTCTCGCGCCACATCATCAAGTACGACCTGCGCGCACGCCTCCTCGCCTCGTGGGCCCTGCTGCCCGACGCCGTCTACGAGGAGACGACGCCCTGGCGCTGGCGCGGCCACTCGGACATCGACTTCGCGGCCGACGAGACGGGGCTCTGGGTCATCTACCCCTCGGTGGACGACGAGACGACAAGGGTGCGGTGGCGGTTGCCATGGGCGTGCGGGCGCGCGGGCGGGGCGATCCAAAAATAACGTCCCTCGCGTAAAGACACAAACACAAAGATTCCATCCCCCCCACCGTATAGGCTGAGCAGCCTGTTGGGGCAAGTGCTGTGAGTGAGCAGCGCCTGTGAAGGTCGGCACGGCACACGAGGGGGTGGGTGGCCAGCACCACATCCTGCCGCCCTTGTCTCCCCAGTGGCGATGTTTCTACACACCGCCACCAGGTACTCGTTTTGAAGCCACGTCGACTTAGGGGAGCCCCAGGACCGGTGCAGATTATCGTCACCGGTGTTGGTCGTGAGCGGGAATCGAACTCGGGCAGCCAGGTTCGTAGTGCAGGGCGCTAACGGCTACACCACCGCTCCCCACGTCCCCCACATATACACGATTACACCATCGCGCACGTGTTTAATTAAGCACAAAAAGCAGTTTTAAAAAAGTGAGTTGTCAAAGGGGCCTTCGAGAGGGATCAATGCATGTAGTGCTTAATTATCCGGGGTAGCTCGTATCAAGCTAGAACAGTGTATCGTGCACTTGGAGAGGTTCACGCGGTCTGCGTGCTCATCATGCGCCCGCGAGAACCACGCGGCGGTGCTGATCGCGACGCGCGGCTCTTCCCGCCAGGAGGACGTCATCGTGCTGAGCCGCCTGAACACGAGTGACCTGTCGACGCAGCGCGAGACCACGTGGCGCACGAGCCTGCGCCGGGGCCACTACGGCAACTGCTTCATGGTGTGTGGCGTCCTCTACGCCGTCGACGAGTACAACCGGCGCAACGCCACGGTGTTCTACGCGTACGACACCCACACGAGCACGCAGGTGGCCATCCGCATCCCCTTCACCAACGAGTTCGGCTACACCACGCAGATCGACTACAACCCTGGGGATAAAGTCATTTACGCCTGGGACAACGGCCGCCAGGTCACCTACAACGTCACCTTCATCTACTGAGCGTCGGGCGCTCGCTCGCGTGGCCTCGACCCCGGCCTGCGTGGACGCGGGGAGGGGTGACGGACCGCTTCTTTTTCGCGAGGCTCTGGCCACGCGACGTTCGATGGGAGCTCGAAAAGCCCATCTTCGCCGGTACTCTTTCCCCAGCGAGATCGAGGGCCCCGGCCAATGGAATTTGACTCTTCTGCTCACTGTGGCGCGCGACCGTGGCCACCGGGAACGGAACCATGGGACGTGTCACGTAGACTCAATGCCCGATTCACCAATACGAAGGAGGGAGGCGTCATCACGGCAGTAATTAGACCACTCCGCTACTCCTGACGCGGTCATCTAGCTCAACCACCTCAAGGCAAAATCATTATTGTTCCTCTACACCAATTTCATCCACATGAAGGAGAAGTCACAGTGGTGGAGCCAATTGCTCCGGGGAAGCTCCGTTGCAATGGACCCCAACGCTCATTTGGAGCCTCCACTGACCCAGATTCAAGCTCTGGACTGCATCGGTGCCCTTGCTGTCTCCATTGACACGCAGGCAGCGGTGCACTATGCAACAGACGGCCTTGGACATTGCTGATGGGGTTTAGGTGAGTGGGGCAGAATAGATGTGGGGCCGAAAACAGTGTCGTGGCTTTAGGTGCCCAGTGGCCCCTTAGCCAGCGCTGTCTGTGAGGCCACTGCGGGACGTGTGTTGGTGTTCTGCCAAAGACACTCTGCAACCCAACTGCCAATGCCATCGTTTTACAGATTTCGCACTGAGATCCAGTGCAGGTTTTCTGTGTGACGCGCACGGGGAGCGAACCAGCGGAATTTCGTTTTTTTACGTAAACAACGTAATTGGTATCGGCCAAATATCGCAATGCTAAAATGTAAAAACTTGCAAGTTGCAATTGGCATTACACGCAGCAGCAGCAGCAGCAGCATCTCGCTCCCCTACTGCGGAAACTTGGGGGAGGACCCCACCTGAGAATGAGCCTTGAGACTCAGCGAGACTTTCCTGGGTAATCAAGCATTGTAGTAGTCGTAGTTTTAATAAATACGTGGCTGACCGGCTTGTGGAGCTGGTAGCCATGACAGGGTGCCGAGTTGGTAACTGCCGAGATCCTGGGTTCGGGCCCTGAGACTGGGCGGGCTCTTCGCTGAGGCTGATGGCCATGGTCAGGGATCTGAGCCATCGCGCCCTCCTTCGAGTGCTTGGGTTCGTCAGTGGAAGGAAGCAGCGTGGCAGGGCGACAGGTTGGGTGGCGCAGTGATAGCCTGGGTTCGATTCACGTTTCGGGTTATTTTCTGCAAGGAGCATGTAGTTTTTTCCCTCTCCTGCATGCTTCAGCTTCCTCCCACGGCTAACAGAAAAACATTCAACCTAACTGGCATTAGCCAAACATCCCAACGCTGCAATATTACCGACAAATTACCTAGGTGAGATTACGAATAGCAACATCGGATTGCAGCTGCCCAGCCCTGTTAGTGCTGGCATCAACCTGGAGAGGCCTCTGTTCGGCAGTAGACAGAGAATAGCTGCTGCTGCTGCTGCTGCTGCTGATCCTGTGCTTTTGTTCATTTTGTGTAAGCGAGTCGTGCTGTTTCGTGCATCTTGCTCGTTCTGTTTTGTACCGTTTAGAACGAAGTGCAGCCGCGGAATTGTGACCCATCATCGTTATGCCTTCCGTGGGCCACGTTCGCCGGATCTCTCTCGTAGGCAATGCGGAAAACCTGGACGGGACTCTTCATGTGCCCTGGAATTCAAAGTTGGCCCATTATGCGGTGACTTTAGTGAAGTTGTGTTTTTTAAAGGTTCCCACATCTTTAGGGTTATGGTTTCTCAAGGGAGCATCGGCTATGTATGCACGTATGTTGAACTTTTTTTGCACCGCACGTAGACAACCGTGCTAATCGGAGGTGCGGGGCAAGGACAACAAACGAAACACAAAAATCAGTTATAAAGAAATGCATTTTAAACCTCGATTTAAAAGTGCATGGCTCCAGTGGCTTCCTAATATCGAAAGAAAGAGCGTTCCAGACGGCCGCAGATGTGCACACCGAAAGCGCCGTGCGACGCGGTCAACCGTCTTTCTTCGATGGTCAGTCCAAAGCCGCTACGAAAGCGTCAGAGCTCTGTTCGATACGCACTGCCCTCGCTGGACTACTACAGATCATTCAGGGACGACAGCCAGGGCCGTCCAGAGGTGGGTGGCGGAGGTGGGTGGGGAAGCAAAAGCGGCGATTTGACCCGGGTCACACGCAACAAGAGGTGACCCACCAACATGCCCGTTTGTTTCGTCATGTGGCCTCCGGGAACCTCTGGGCGGCCCTGGGGGACAGGCTAGGTGCTGTCATTATTGATATTTCATTTGTTTAATATTCACGACTCTCGTTTGCCTTTTTCACATCTCTGCTGTGCGGAAACTTTTTGCTCGGACCCACATTTGAGAGACGTTTCTCCATGTGTCGAGTCTCTGC
The DNA here is from genome assembly GCA_014621495.2 of Entosphenus tridentatus. Classification (NCBI taxonomy): domain Eukaryota; kingdom Metazoa; phylum Chordata; class Hyperoartia; order Petromyzontiformes; family Petromyzontidae; genus Entosphenus; species Entosphenus tridentatus. The sequence goes on from CM025656.2 coordinate 1,682,853, forward strand.
ACGTACCTATTTTAGTGTGTTGTTTTTTTACATGCCGAGTTAAAACGTCGAAAAGAAAGCCTCGTGTGGATTGTGCAAGTGTTGCGTACGTGAGTTTTAAATACATTTATAGTGTTCCACACGTGGCTGGGAGGTCCGGTTTGTCAACGATCACACTTGATCTATTACGTTGGCGACACATGCATAACATCGTGTAAGTGTTTGTTGTTTTAAGGGTTATGCAAATCGTCAGTAACTTATATTGCAAATGTAACAGGCTAATGGGACACAAACAAACGAGAAAACGATATGGTAGAAATAGAAATTTTACATGAACGAAGCGCAAAGAATTGTGGGATTCCACGTCCGATCGTAGCGGGGTGCGAGAGCGTTTGAGGTCAGGGGGGGCTGTGATCGCAAATACATGTTTGTCGTCGCGGGGATGACACCAGCGTGGCCACAGCTGAGGGCCCCTTCTGGCCGCAGGGCATGCCGTTATGTACGTACGTATGTATGTTGTGTTGGTAGGGCATGGGTTTCACGTTGTGTATTGGTGTGTATTGTGTTAGTA
>CM025656.2:1692732-1703061 GCA_014621495.2 Entosphenus tridentatus
AGACCCTGACACCGCCTTTATATTTGGAGTTTGCGTGTCTCTCTCTCATCATCACGGTGGCGAGATGTTAACTGCCTCGCCTGGTACGCAGGAGATCGTGGGTTCTATCCAGACTCTGACAACGCCTGTATATTTGGAGTTTGCGTGTCTCTTTCTCATCATCACGGTGGCGAGATGTTAACTGCCTCGCCTGGTATGCAGGAGATTGTGGGTTCTATCCAGACCCTGACACCGCCTGTATATTTGGAGTTTTCGTGTCTCTCATTAGAAATATAAAAAATATACTTTTTTTAAACACTTTTTTATGAAATGTACTAGTAAGGGAAGAAGTCCACGACTCCAGGAAGTGGCCCCGAAGCTTGCCATAACGTGAGGGGCCGTGGCCAAATACAGCCAACGTTATTCTACCATAGACAATTAGAGCCAAGCCGAAACATGACATATCAAAAATAACGTTTAAAAAAATATTTATAATTTTTAATGATAGAACATAGTATTGTCATCAGTATGACATAAGTATACCAAGTTTGCAGTCGATACCACATTGGGAAGTGGGTTAAAATTGAGTTACAAGATTTGAGGATACGACAACAACGACAAAAAACGACAACAACAGACAGAGTTAGTTAAATCAAAGCGTGTAATAAAATACCCCCGCCGCCCGCCACCACCTCCCATAATTAAAACCTCATGGTTCCTAGCAGTTTACAATCACCCAAAATCCCTTTTGCGTGAAAACATGAACTGCGTTCCACGGCGCAGCACGCAAGCAATTATCTCCGGCCCAATTATCGCACACAAGCGAGATGTTTGGATGAAATGTAAAAGGATATCTTTCCCACGCGGTTTCCCAAGCCATAGTTATTGTCCCCACCCACCCCCCTGCTCCCCCCCACACACCAACCCACAATTACTGGCGAAACGTCACGGCGCTACGATTGTAATTGTAGTTGTGTGTTTGCTATCCGACACATACAGGTGTGCCGAACTAGTTACGAATTGGCCATGTTCTGTTTACGTGACAAATATTACTAATTGGCTGCGTCGGGTAGTGGCGGGTTTAACGACACGTGTATATTTAAGCGATCTAACCCAGAAAAACATCCCTCTATTATGGTGAAGTACGGTCAAGCGACCCCATGGCTGGGTGTGGGAGGGCCTTGACACAGCAGTGGATAGACCAATGACTGTCAGTTCTTAAAAAGAGCTATACAGCTCAGTGGGCCTTACCTAGTAAAAAATAAAAAAAATTGTTGATTAATGTAGTTTAGCTTATAGTGAGTTAAAAATGTGATTCTGATTGTAATTTTTTTTTCGAAGGTCAGCCTTGCGGCGCATGCCGCCAAGCCGTTCGACGTTGCTTCTCTTCCAAGACTCGGGGGTGGGGGGTAGATGCGCCCAAGAGCTCGTGACCTCAGGTGACCTCGCGTGACCTCGCGTGACCTCGTGACCACGGCCGATGCGCGAGCCCGTCCCCTCATTACTTCCACTTTCCCCAATCGCAGCCAACGCCGGGGCAGCCGTTTCGCCTTGTTAGTGTGATTACGAGCGGCGCCGGTGATTATAACCTCGCAGGAGTCGGAGTAAAACAAAAACAAAAGCCATAGTAGAGGTTTTTTTGTTGGGTTAGATCGCGTAAATATATAAATGTGTCGTTAAAACCCGGCACCACCCGACACAGCCAACTAGTAAGGGTTGTCACGTAAACAGAACGTGGCCAATTCGTCACCAGTATAGCACACCGGTGTGTTGGAGAGCCAAGCCACAACATTTACAATCTGAGTACGACGTTTCGCCAGTAATTACAACCAGCTTCATCAGGTGACAGCCACATTTGACACGTTCTGTTTACGTGAATACCCTTACTATTTGGCTGTGTCGGGTGGTGGCGGGTTTTAACGACACATTTTTATATTAACGCAATCTAACCCAAAAAAAAGAACTCTTCCCCGTATAGCCTAAACAGGCTGTTGGGGCAAGTGTTGTTAGCGAGCACCTATGATGGCCGGCACGGCACACGAGGGGTGGGTGGCCAGCACCACGCCCGACCGCCTTTGTCTCCCTAGTGGCGATGTTTACCCACCGTACCAGGTACTCATTTGAAGCTGAGTCGACCTAGGGGAGACCCAGGACCGGTTCCGATAATCAACACCAGTGTTGGCCGTGAGCGCGCTAACCGCTACACCACCGCTCCCCCCACACACACACACACAACATACGCGTGTAACTCGGCGATCTGTATCTTCGTGCTGTTGTTGTTGAAAATGTGACTAGAAATAATTCAAGTCCGCGGCCTTGACCTCGTGAGACCTGAAGGGACGGTTGTTCTCTGCATCCTCGCGCACGAGACTCGAACTCCGCACCACGCGACGAACCTCACCGCGCAGGCCAACCCGCTCGCAGCGAGGGGCCTTGATCAGCGTGCGCGAGGCCCAGGGCTCCGACACCCGCTCAACAACCCCCCTCTCCCCTCTCCTTCGCGGCCCACCGACCGACCGCACTGAAGTTTCAACGGCCGCTGGCGTTCCCCACGCAGCGGTCCACGTCATTATTCACCCCGCGAGTCCTACAGAATGAGTTTGGGGTGCGTGCTGCGTGAAAAGCCCCAAGGTCCCTATATCCCCGCCCTCCCCCCGCGAAGGCTAATCCTATCGCTGACATTGTTCAGGGGCCACCGCGCGCACCCGTGGGGGGAGGCGGACGCCGATTTGTCCCTCCAGGGCTTTGACCCCCCCCCACGGCACCTCTGACGAGCACGGTTGGCTACGTGAGAGCCCCCCCCCCTCCTTGGTTCGCTGACGACACGAAACACGGCCCGTCGGTGGGCCCTCTGTTGTGCGAGGCCCTGGGGCAAATTGCTGCCCCACTGCTTTAGTTTATTTGACGCTTGCCCCTTGGCGGCCCTGCGGGTAATAAAAACCGAAGCGTCAGTGGTCACCACTGCGGGCTCCGAAAGCCAAACTACCATCACTCGGGTGGCCACATTCATGCGACATGTTCACTTTTTCAGTGCCCACGACGGAGGGAAGGAACGAGGAAGGGAGGGAGCTACATGCGCGTCGATAGTGCCAGCGGTGGCTGGCCAGCGCAACTTGCAATCATTCCCTCGGATCATCCAGACTCCCCCACCCCTCGTGGCAGAACGCATTCGCTTCTCTCCCTCTCTAGATGGGCCCGGTCCAGGGCCTAGCGAAGTGTCCAAAGAGCCGTTTTGAGTTGCGTCTCAAGATGCAGTTTACTCCATCTTGAGTTTGTGGTAGCATTTAAAAGCCGTTTTTCCATACATGGTGATGAAATTCTCTCTCACCCCCCTCTCTCTCTCTCAATGAGCCATGTCCTTTCTCAAAGACGTGGGCGATCACGGCCCTACCTTCCACTGAGCTCTTTCCATGATACCGACTCAAAGAACTTTGCATCACTCCCAGCTGCGTCCAATTGTTCAAATTGCTTATGTAACTTAATTCCGCTGCCTCCCCCGGCTTCTTGTCGTACCCTCGTAATGTTGCCCAGTCAAAACACGTTCACATTCAGCGTCTCGCTTTTCTCATTACACGTCCACGAAATCTCGCTGCAAAAATGTTTCCTTTACTTTAAATTGTCCGTGAAATTCCCACGAGTGTGCGCGCTGAGCCACGCAACCAAACGCCCTTCTTGAGATAGCGACCTGAAACGACACGGCCGGCGAGGTCATTGCTCTAATTTAAAAAGAAAGAAAGAAAAAAACAGTGAAATCCCACAAAAATATTTCGACCAGCAGAAAGCAACGACAATGTGTGCTGTGTTTGTTGGCAAAAGTTCAGTGAAAATTTATGCCTTTGAGGCTCTCGGAGTCCCGCGCATCGCGATAACGTATTCAGTTCCGCGCACGCAATGCGCGCACTCCCAGGGCCGCCCCCAGTTGTTCTCAAGAGGCCCAGGGCTGAATGGCACGTGAGAGCCCCCCCCCTTGCCCTTGATTCGCTGACGACACGAAACACGGCCCGTCGGTGGACCCTCTGTTGTGCGAGGCCCTGGGGAAAACTGCTGCCCCACTGTTTTAGTTTATTTGACGCTTGCCCCTTGGCGGCCCTGCGGATATGAAAACCAAAGCATCAGTGGTTACCACTGCGGACTCCGAAAGCCAAACCACCATCACTCGGGTGGCCACATTCATGCGACGTGTTCACATTTCAGTGCCCACGAGGGAGGGAAGGAGCGAGGGAGGGAGAAAGCCACGTGCGTGTCGATAGTGTGGGAGGTGACTGGCTGATTGCAGGGACAAATCGATATTCATGCAGAGCACTTGGCCAGCACCAGTGAGCTCTTGACTCGTGGGTTAGAAATTCTGGTCAAACCTCCAGAGATAAAGAAAAAACTGATTCTCATGCGGAGTGAGTTCATGGTTCCTCCAAGACCTATTAAGTGTAATTACTATGGCCATATCAAATATGTGGATGGCCCTCGCTGTGTTTGGAAATGGCCCAGTAAAATAGACAGATATTCGTGCACTTGTAGCCACCCTAATTAGAATATCCTGCCCTCTCAGTCAGATTGCCGTACTTTGTTAAGTCGGCAATTTATTTAAAATAGTTATACTAATGCCAACGATGGACAAAGGAAATGTCTGAATCAACCTCAAGACTTTTTTTTTTCTGGAACATCCTGTATTGTGGTGCTTCTCAACCCCCGCTCGATCTTCGCGGCACACCGAGCCAAAAAATAATAATCACTGTGGGCCTGTGTGGGAGTTGAGAGGACCGGGGGTGGGGGCTGACGGCCGTCTATGCCACGCTACCAACCAATGGAGAGGGCAGGTTTGGTGACGTGTATTGCCACCTGCACAGGTGTGCACGGCAGAGTGGTACAGATGTGGTGAGTGATCATAGCTGAGGTCCTGGGTTAAACTTCAACACAACCACCTGCGATTAAAGCGGGAGCTTAGGTGTAGTGAGTTGATGGGTCTCAGCCTGGCCACCAATGACTGCACGAAAACAAATTTAAATTAATTTGGCCAAGTCCCAGGTGTGAGAATGAAATCTCAGTTTGACAGCCATGCGATGAACGTTTCTCTCAATGGCAGAGCAAGTGGGACGTTGCAGTCCTCGGCTGTGTGTGGACCGGAGGGGGCTTCAACTATAACAGCTATAAACTATATTTTATTTTAGCAGGTAAGGCTCACTGAGCCATATTGCTTTTTTTGCAGAAGCGACCTCTGCTATCACAAATTATACCTCAACGAAGTGGCTTATCATGCGGACGTTTATAGCAGCCGAATACTCGAAACGCGTGTTTCTAAATGTGGAGGGAAAAACCGGAGGAGCCGGTGAAAAATACACGCGACTACGGGGAGAGCTTGCAAACTCGAAATATACAGCAGGCGTTAGTGTCAGGATGGAACCCACGACCTCCTGCATACCAGGCTAGGGAGTCAACATCTCGCCATCGTGGAATTGTAGGAATCTCAATGGTAGTTTTGTGATATGCACTTCCATGGGCCGTTATACAACATGAAGGGTTGCACCGCTGTATAGGAGATTCAAATAGAATCTTTGTATCATGACCTGGTACCGTTGCCAGTCCGCATCAAATGAGAACAAGATGAACACCATTTCCAATAATCTTGCACCGTGGATCTTTTTGATGACAATGACAGCCACGCGACAGTCAAAATGAGAATAAAAAAATCTCAGTCTGCCATGTGACGAACATTACTCCATAGCTGGATGGGTGGGAAAACGCTCCCCCTAAGTGTGTGGAGTAGAGGTCATTTCACGTGATCTTGGAAATAGTTTTGTGATGTATGCTTCTGCGGACGTTTATTGTTTTATCTGCCCTGATCTGCGAGAGTTACAAATGGAATCTTCATCTCGTGACGAGACGCAGATCGCAAGGTCGGGGTCAGGCTGTCGGAAAATCCCTAAAAAAAGTGCAGAATTTGCGAAAAGGCGAGGAGCATCAACCACCATCACGCGAACTCCGGCCATCCTTGCTGTGGCTTTTGACTCGCCATCGAACAAAGACGGCCACCACATCGCGCGCTCTCAGATGCGCTTTGACGTCTGCAACGTTCTTACTTCCGATATTAGGAAGCCAGTGGAGTTATGCACTTTTAAATCATCTCGACAAAAAAATAATTTCTTTAGAACTGCCTTTTGTGTTCAGTTTGTTGCTCTGATGAGCGCGGTTGGCTACGTACGGTGCGAAATAAGTTCAACAAACACACACACATACACAGAGAAGTTCAACATACACGCAGAGCGGAAGGTGCGTTAGAGGAGACGGCGGCCGCATGACGCAGGAGTCACAGGACGATTTCGGGAAGTCTGTGTTTACTCGGCCGGGCAGCCCGGCAGGGCGCCGCTGCCCACACTCAGCTCCAACCCGCAACCCCCTGCCGAGCCCCCCCCCCTGCTGCCCCCTTTCGAGCGTTGCCTCTCGGCGCACGCGAAGGTTCACGTGTGAGCGACGTTTCGTGCCGGTGCCGACTCGACGGGGCTCGAACACCGCCGCACTCGCCGAACGCATCGCGGGGAGCTTTCGGTGTGCAGGGAGTGGGCTCAGCGGCTCTGGTGATCGGAAGGGTCGAGAGTTCAAATCCTGCTGCGGGCGGGGTTGGCTCAGCCCGGACATCGTGCCGCTGCTACTACCACGGCCGCGCGGGTTTGCACTCCCTGCGGGGACAGGCAGTTATTGGGTCTCGCAGCCTCGGCCATGCACTTGAGGACTGCGGGCAACTGAGGGCCATGTGTTTGCAAGGATCTTCCGTGTTATGGCTTCTGGCTTTTCAAGCCCGTTGCCAAACAGACGCAAACTCTCCTCCTGTATCCTGGCCTGGGACGGGCAGACAAGGAATTTCTGGCGGAGTTATAATTATCAAGCCCTTTCTGAGGTCGATAAAATTGGTACCGCCTTGTCGGCGAGTCAACGGTTGTTGTCTTATGGGGGTAGACCCCCCCCCTCCCCCATCGTAGAAATGTAGCATTTCTTATGATGGCACCAGGTGCTTATTTTAAGGTGAAGTTGACCTTTGGGGAGGCCCAGGTCTGGTTTCAGATACGTGTCCCTCATGTTATCCTCGAGCAGGAATGAAACTCGTCTCGCCAGGGGTTCGTAGCGCAGCGCAGTAACCGCCACGTTACCACACCCCGCACATACAAAGACAAAGATCCCCCGTGTGGCCTACACAGGCTGTTGGGGGGCGGGGGGCAAGTGCAGTTAGCGAGCAGCACCTATTTAAGGCGGGCACGGCACACAAAGACACACAGGCACTCGTCGACAAAGCCTGGGATTCCCCAGTCTCCATAGCAGCAAACACGCAAGGGGGCTAGCCGCCTTCAGATCAACCCCATTGAATGGATATCCTTGAGCCTTTACACGTGCGTTTTATTTCAGCTCCAATGAATGGAATGCAATCGACGGCATGTCCGCACAAAAACACGAATGCTTATTTCAAGCAACCGATCACTGTGGGCGGACCCGCGGGGGTATTCGGTGCGGGGGCGGGGGTGGGGGTGGGCTGGGGGGCATTGTGACGTCACGAGGGTGGCACAACAGAGCTCGTGGGCGCACTGGTGGGGGCCCACGGGCACCACTTTATCGAGGTGCTGCCGCCCGATTCTGATGAACCAGAGGGGACGTGCGAGTCAATATCACTCACCACTCTACTGGCACCATTTAATCATTATTATTATCATCTATAATAGAGGTTTTCTTTTTGGGTTAGATCGTGTAAATATAAATGTGCCGGCAAACTCGCCACCACCCGACACGGCCAATTAGTAAGGTTTGTCACGTACACAAAACGTGCAAATTCGTTACGAGTAAACCCACAACATTTGCAATGCGAGTTCTGTGACGTAGTTACAACCAGCATCATCAGGCGACAGTCAGAGTTCAAATCCTCTGGCTTCATTCAATTCGGGATGTCACCTGATGATGCTGGTTGTAATTACTGGCGATACATCACGGTAGTCGAACTGTACATGTTGTGGGTTTACTCTCCAACACACAACCGGTGTGCTGAGCTAGCAACTTATTGACAAACCTTACTTATTGGTTGTGTTGGGTGGTGATGGGTTTAAGGACACGTTATTATTCATGCGATTTCACCCCAAAAATCTATTATAGATAATATTGGTCGCTAAAGCGTAGGTGTAAAACTCATTTTTATTATTATTCATTGTTATAATTGCTTACCGAAGGAAAGCCTCTTCGAGTCTCAAGACTCTTCAATTTTCATGTAAAGTACATTTTTGTCGCATTGGGAAATTTGACCAATAGCAATTCAATAGTATTTTTTTTGACGATTTAGTATGGGAGAAAACTGCACAACCTGCAGGACACCCTTGCAGACCGAGGGGAGAACACCACCGATTAGCACGATTGGCTACGTACGGTGCGAAAGAAGTTCAACGTACATCCGTTAAACAAGCTCGCGTCGGGAATCGAACCGAGGGCCTTTTTGCTGTGTGGCGGCGAGCGTTAGCATTACGCCACTCGTTGCCACGTGGGCAGGACTCTGCAAGGAACAATCGTGCAGCGCCCTGCGCTCATTTTCCTGTTGTTTCTTCCACGGTCAGAGTCATCGCTTTCTGATAATGACAGATGACAGATGTGGATGTTTTTACACCCAAATGACGGTGGCCACCAGTCCGGATTTGACCCGGTAGAGTCCTGGCTAAATTGACATCTGTGTTGGTGTGGCCGCAATTGATTTGTACCGAGATTTGGTGCCGGTCTTGTGCTGAACTTGATTCCAGCAGTCTACTGCACGGCACTGGTAGACCTCGGGCTGACTGATGCATATGTCAGGGGTTTGGTCTACAGTAGAAGATGTTCTGTGTTCATATTTTATTTGTTGCGGTTGCATCCGACTTAAGAGCCGCATGGGGTCACAAGGCAATACCTAGTCAATGAAACTTGAAGCTTGAAGTGGTGGCGGTGCTACCACCCACTCAGCCACTCATTTGTTTTGCAAAGTCACTCAGTTATCATCCACCCACTCGGGTTGCCACCCGTCCGGGAATTGTCGTCTGTGTTTGGGTGGCAGGAATTGAATTGTTTCGAGATCTGGTGGGATGTCTGTTCAACTTCGTGACAGTAAACTGCACAGTATCCATAAGGGCCTCGGCTGACAGAGAAATATGTTCAGGTTTGGGCCACAGTGCAAAAATTGGCAAGCCTGAGTCTAAATGTACCGTTTGGGCATTTGGACAGTTGTTTTGTTATTTTTGTGAGCTCTTTATAACATGAACTTATTTGCCCTGGAAAGTGACAGTGCGACGGAAAGACGAGTTTTTTTACGAACGTTCTGCATTGAGATGTATGGCAGACCACCAGTGCCACATTGTGTGTTTCTTAGCTACCTGGGGAAGCCGATGGAAATCCATGCGTAACTTGGGGGAGAAAAGACCTACAAACTCCGGACGGAAATGCACACGAATCGAAAATCGACGGAGGAAGCCAGAGCGCATGGAGAAACCCGTTAATCACACGGTGGGGACAACACCCACAAGAGATAGATGAGTATCCTACTTGCTGTACTCACTCATACATGCATCTTGTTGTCCCCCAGGTGGGCATCCCATGATTCCCCGTGTCGCCTTAACAGACTGGAGGGGCAAGTGTGGTTAGCGAGTAGCACCTATGAAGGCCAGCACGGCACACGAGGGGGTGGGTGGCCAGCACCACGACTGGCCGCCTTTGTCTCTCCAGTGGCGATGTTTACACAACGCAGCAGGTATTAATTTGAGGCTGAGTCGACTTAGGGGAGGCCCAGAACCGGTTCAGATAATCGTCCCTGGTGTTGACCATGAGTGGGAATCCAACCCGAGTCGTTGGGTTCATAGATGAGTGCGCTAACTGCTACAATCTGCTCCCCCACACACCATCTTTGGAATGTCCACCAACCCCATCTCCAAAGTTATTGATTGCAGGTGGCCACCACCAACTACCGCTGCCGCCACAGCCAGAGAGAAAGTGGCAGTCGAGTGACTCAAAGTCAGGTTAAAAGTCAAAGTAATTTCCTGCTCAAATGAACATTGAAGCATTGGTATTCATCTACCACTCGCAACCCTGAGCCGGTTCTGGCGCCTAACAGATCGCCTTTGCCTTTGTGGAGCTATATCGGAACATTTCTCACCCGTCCACACACTCGTTATGACCACTCAAACATTGGGGCCCACCCCAATGTGACCACCCCAATGTGACCACCCCAACATTGAGGACCACCACAATGTGGCCACCCCAACCGCCACACTCACCAAAACTGTGACGCCACCGCACTCACCACTGCTGCACTCACCACCACCGCCACACTCACCACCGCCACACCCACCACCGCCACACTCA
>CM025656.2:1703071-1716863 GCA_014621495.2 Entosphenus tridentatus
CCGCCACACCCACCACCGCCACACTCACCACCGCCACACTCACCACCACAACACTCACCACCGCCACACTCACCACCGCCACACTCACCACCGCCACACTCACCACCGCCACACTCACCACCACAACACTCACCACCGCCACACTCACCACCGCCACACTCACCACCGCCACACTCACCACCGCCACACTCACCACCGCCACACTCACCACCACAACACTCACCACCGCCACACTCACCACCGCCACACTCCCCACCGCCACACTCACCACCGCCACACTCACCACCGCCACACTCACCACCGCCACACTCACCACCGCCACACTCACCACCGCCACACCCACCACCGCCACACTCACCACCGCCCGCTGTCCCTGCCTGTTCCTGCACTCAAGCGAGCGACAGGCGGCGGACGCTGATCTCGGTCGATAGATCATCTTTCACATTACAACGAATAATGATATCATCATATGACCTTTTTTGGAGTATCAAAGTATATACAAAAAATTATGTTTTTATACCATTTCTGAAAATAAAGCAGGTGTTAAGATGTTTGTTTGCATGTTCACCACAAGCAGGTGCCGGATTAAGATTTGGTTGTAGGCCCCTGGGCTACGGGTACTGTGAACCCCCCAGTAATATTTTCAAAAGGAAAACAAATAATAAAAAAAAAATTACAAGGCTAACAACAAATAAAATTCAGCATTCACAAATGAAATCACTTTTCACTGAATCTCTGGAGGCCCTCCAGCTGGCAGAGGCCCCTCGGCTGCAGCCTCTAAAGCCCCGCGCCTTAATCCGGCCCGGCCCACAGTAACGGCGGGTGGCTAATGCGGACTTGATGCCTTGCAAAAGGTTTCTGTTTGGTTATTTGAACATCTTACCACCTCATGTTTGCTTGCTAGAAAGGGTAAAGTCTATTCTTATTTGTTTCATGATGATAATTAAAATGTACAAATGCGGATTACCTCGGTGGCACAACCACCGTTATGTAACCTGTCCTAGGCCAACTTTGGTTACGGAACATTTGTGTTGCCCAACATTCATTTGTGCTCCGTGCAGTGTTTTTTTCAAATTCGTGTTTCTCCTGTACCGCGGTTGTTTTTGTGCCGATGTCTATTCGCTTCGTGTGTTGTACGGTACTTTATTTTTAACGTGTTTTTGCTTCTGGCATTTTCGGTGACCCCGGTCACGCTTGCAAATGAGACTCAATAAAACTATAAATTAAACGATCAACTATTTTTAGTTTTACCAGGTAAGGCCCCACTGAGCGATAGAGCTCAATATTCAGAAGCGACTTGGCCACAAATGATGGCTCAACGAAGTGGCTCATCATGTGGAAATTCATAGCAGACAATAACTCCAAATAAATGCTTCTAAAGGTGGAGGGAAAAATCGGAGGAGCCGGAGAAAAATCGACGTGACAATGGGGAGAGAGTTATGCAAACTCCAAATATACAGGCATCGGTCAGGCTCGTGATCGAACCCACGACCTCGTGCATACCAGGCGAGGGAAGATATCACCTCGCCACCATAGCGAGACCATGTCCTGGTCTCTGTTGAACTTCTTTCGCACCGTACGTAGCCATCCATACTAATCAGAGGTTATGTAAACTGTCCAGGCCAAAAGCAGTTATAATTAAATGAGTTTTCAATCCACATGATTTAAAAGTACGTAGATCCAGTGCCTTCGTAATATCGCAAGGAAGAGCGTTCCACACGACCGATGCAGTGACCGTCTTTGTTCGATGGTTAGCCAAAAGCTGCTTGCGAGGATGACCGAAGTTTGTGTGAGTTCTCACCTGGTGAGATAAAGTCAACTTGAACCATGACACCGTTGACTTCCCACGGTTCATCGCCTGAGACTCCTTTTATCACCCCTCCCGGTACGATGAGCCAATGTGACTCCTGCCTGGGATCTGACCTGACTGCCAGATTAGCGGTCATCTCCATACCACCGGTCTCTGGTCTCCTGCACTCAAACGACCACCGAGACGTCGGGCCAGGAGACCTTCCACGGCTGTGGGAACCTCAAACCGTCGACGGCTTTCAGGAGGAAGAACGAAAGAAATAAAAAAAACCAACCGTGGCGTCCACTTCCGCAACGTGGATTGGAACAGAAAACAAACGAACGCACGCGCGAGCGAGCGAGCGAGAAGCTGCGACGATTTATTTTCACGCTGGTAGGGAGGGAGTGGTCGCATTCCCGGGGGGGGGGGGTGAGCTGGGGGGAAAGAAGAACCCAGAGGTTGGCTGAGAAACAAAGTCGGAAAGAGTGGGGGGCGGTGTGAGGTTACAATGACCCCCCCTCCTCCCCCCCCCCTCTCTCTCTCGGCGGGACTCCCAGAACAAGGGCGCATTTCCTGCGCGCGCAGCTCTGAAAGTCTCCCAGGCTCGGCTTAGCGGAATAGAAATATAAACATGTTCAGCCGTGGTGCTGCTGCTGCTGTTGTTGTTGTTGTCCATTACGCAAGGATCAGCCTGATGGTATAATGAGGCGAAACAACACCTCGGGCTGGATGGGTTAGGTAAAGTGGTTTTGGCTCGGTGACGCACGCAGATAAACAATTGCGCAAAAACAAAACAACCCATCACACTCGTCGACAGCACTGCGCTGGCCTTAGCGGCGAAAATATAGTTGGGCCACGTCCCGGCATGAAGAAGGGCCACTGCCCAAAACGTTGGCTATCTTTATCTTTTAAGGCCACAGTGTTGTTGAGGAATGTGTTGAGTGTGTTTTGTCTTCTGCGATGTTGACGCGCATCTGAAAGTGCTCGATGCAGTGACCATCTTTGTTCACTCACGAATGACTGATAACATCTAAATATACGTTAGACTGCAGCGCTTGTAAAGTAGATATTTAGCCCAGCGTCCCTACCAGCTGAAATTAAGTCCCGGTCAATGAGCCTCTATGTAAATCTACGAATCTCTGTCTAACTCGATGCCTTTCTCAGTATCGCTGTGTAACTCAGATCTGCAGAAGTGCGTACTGATAATCAGGCGATGTCAGCGGTCGTCTTAATCTGATGGTTAGCCAAAAAGTGCGGTTAGAAGTGAAGAAACGGTCAACTGGACATCTGTGAAAAAGAGCTTCATGGCTCATCGGATTCTTCCAGTAAAAAAAAAAATTCTGATTCTGATCCTGTCCGGTCGAACCGATTCCTCGAGCACGGATGGAGGAAAACAACAGGGCGAAGTTCGCGGTGCCGGTCGTGATCACGGTCAGGCGGCGCGCGATCATGGTCAGTCGATCATGGGAGTTCAAACGCAAACGGAACATCATCAAAGTTACATGCCGACCAAGTAAACGGCGGGCGGCCTCTCCGCGGCAAAGAATGTCCCGAGTCCGTCGGCTTCGTGGGGCCTTCCCGAACAATGTCGCACCGCTGCGTTTGCTCGAGCGGGCAAACCGTGGACCTGAGAGAACAACAAATAAATCACGCGGAGAGACTCGAACCCCATTTGTTGCCCAGGCGGCGCAAAATGAGATTTTGTGTTTAGATGTTTAAACAAGCGGACAACGCGCGCCTCCTTCGCCTGTCTGTCTCTCCACATTAAAATAAAAAATTATGTTTTTCTTTTAAACGCGTCCCTATCAGCCACGCAAGGCTCTGAGAGCACGCTCTACAATTGCTTGCTGCTGCCACTGAGGTTAAATGTGCTATTGCGCACTGGCCGTACGTGTTTGAAATAGTTGGGACTAACCCACTCTTTAACCCCACCGCATACGACCAGCCAATCAATCACTTATCTCTGCTGGGTGGGCGAGAGGCAGGGGGTGATGCCATCAACTTGCACCGCTGTTTCAATCGCTAGGGTAAAGAGATCAAACTGGCGACCTCTGCGTTGTAAGTCCAGCATAACACATTACAGAGGTTTTGGGGTTAGAGCGCGTAAATATAAATGTGTCGGTGAAAATTTTAAAATTTTGTGGGTTTACTCTTCAACACACCGGTGTGCTGTACTAGTAACGAATTGGCCACGTTTTGTGTACGTGACAAACCTTGCTGATTGGCTCCGTGCGTGGTGACGGGTTTAACGATGCATTTATATTTAGGCGATCTAACCCAACAGAAAACATCTACTATAGAAGCCCAGTGTGGGTGACCATTACACCGCTTATGGCAGTTCTCCTCTCCTTTTTGAACCGAGCGCTGAGTTTGTGTTCGGCTCCCCCGCCGATAAACCCGGCTCTCGGTTACTTTGGTAAGTTCCACGCGAATTGAAAACAGCTCCGCGCGAATACGACCGCCTGGCTCGGGATAAAGAGGGCGCGCTGGCTGTAAGAAGAGATCGCTCGAATAGGCGATGTTCGATCCGATAATGTTCCACCGTAACGCGAAGCAGCGGACACTAATACACAACAAAAAAACAAAGATCCCCCGTGTAGCCTTAACAGACTGTAGGAGCAAGTGCTGTTAGCGAGCACCTATGAAGGCCGGAACGGTACACGACGTGGTGGGTGGCCAGAGGCACGCCCGACCACCTTTGTCTCCCTAGGGGCGATGCTTACACACCGCACCAGGTACTCATTTGAAGCTTAGTCGACCTAGGGGAGGCCCAGGACCGGTTCAGATAATCGTCACTGGTGTTGGCCGTGAGCGGGAATCGAACCCGTGTCGCCGGGTTCACACGCACGCACGCACACACACACGCGCACGCACGCGCACGCAAGCGCACGCACACGCGCATGCACGCGCACACGCACGCACGCGTCTATGAAACAAATAGCACGGAGAAACCAAAAACAAACGGGGAACGTGAAATGTAGGAGATTGACCCACGGGAGGGGTGGGCAGGACACGGAGTGCGAGGTGGGATTTAGGGGGCCCCTAGGGAGAAAGGAGGGGGAGGGGATGGACGACTTTTTGTCACGTTAAATTTGGCTTTCACTTAATTTGGTAACATGTTTTCGATGTGATTGCCATGCAATGTGTGTATGTTGAACTTCTATCGCATTGTACGCAGCCAACCATGGTAATCGGAGGTGCGCGGGAAGGACAACTAAACACAAAAAATAAGTTCTAAAGAAATGAGTTTTCAATCTAGATTTAAAAGTACATATCTGCCAATATCGGAAGGAAGAGCATTCCAGACGGCCGCAGAAGCGCATCTGAAAGCGCCGTGCGATGATGCGGTGACTGCCGTCTTTGCTCGATGGCAGCAGCCTAAAGTCGCCGCTGCTGCTGCGAGGATGACCACCGGAGTTGTCGTGATGATGGTTTATGCTCCTTGGCAAGATCGGCAGCGAGGTGTCGTGGTTCATTCGTGGCTAGCGCTCACTTTGTTGCGTAATTAGCGCCACCTTATCACGTGTTCAGAGCGCACGAGGCATTGTGGGCCAGGCTCAGTGGGAACGTTTCGTCCGGGACAGTTTTGGTTTCTACCTTCTGCAGTGCGGCAGTGGCCACCTGCGCAAAGAGGGCATTACAATATTATAATTATAAAGAGGGCATTACAATTATATTATTGTAATTCATTACAGTAATATTATTTTAAATAGAGCATTACAATAATATATAAGAGCCCGTACGGCAGTGAGAGTGAGCCGATTGCGTGAGAGTGAAATTCACGTTTTGTTTACAACCCTCGTGATGATATGGAATACAATTTACATCAACACGCTGCGTCTAAATAAAACCGCATCTCCGAACGCTTCACAGGGGGGGGGGAGGTGATTAGCTCTTTAACAAATGAAAGCAAACGGAGGTCTAAACAAGGGCAGTGGCGGAAGCAGCAGAGTCTCCACTGCACGTAGTTCCAGAGGAAGAGAATTCCAGGAGCCGAGGAGGAGCGACCCCCGCCCATGTTACCGAGGTTGTTGACCGCGGGCGGTTTTGTAGAAAGCAGCAGCTGGTGGAGGAGGAGGCCTGCTGCCGGGTTGCTGCTCGGGTGGAGGCACCGAGTCGAAGAGGGGAGCGAGATGAGCGAGGGGGAGCGGGTGGAGAGCGGTAGCAAGACCATGAAGAATTTGACGAACAATTATCGGCAGGATTAAAGTGAATGCGAGACTTGAGAGGAAGCCAGTGGAGAGATTGTGGTGGTGGTGGTGCTGGAGCGATGTGATCACGGTCTCGTGTCCGAATGAGGAGCAGGGAGGGGAAATTGGATATTTGCCCTCCCGGTGTCTCCCACGTACTGGAGGAATCCGATGAGCGATAAAGCTCTTTTTCACAGTTGTCCAATAGTAGCGGGTCAGAACGTTACAACAACAACAAACAATACAACAAAAAACACGACAGGAGTGCAAAGTACAAGAAAGGTAAACAAATCACCCAAACGCATACAAATACAACACTAAACGATATTTGTACTTTACCATGTAAATCCCACCGATGCATTCACGTATTTCTCAGCAAGCGACCTGGCCCATTTTTTTCATAAGCGACCTGGGCCACCGATTCAACCGAGCCGCACAGCCAAGTGAGGCCACGGTGACTGGTGAGTCGATGCCTTGTTTACCACTGATCTCATCGTTAATACCACCCCCCTCTCCACCCCCCCCCCCCCCTTCAGAGCAAGACTTGAAACAAACGTTCCACACAAAGATGCGTTTGTTGTTTTGATTGTGCCGGGAGGGATCTTATTCTTCTCCTTCTCGTGTGACGGACATGCACTACTTGAAAAACAAATCTGCAAAGTGTAAATGGAGCTTTGTGTTAACAGCAGCGAAGATCAGTGCGCGGTCATCTGACCTTAATACACATTCCTTCGGTGTTACTTCGATTGGCACAAAGCACAAATAACAACAACAAAAAACTCAACACATTGGTCAATAACACTGTGGCCTTAAAAATATTAATATATAATAGGTGACGTTTCGGGCAACGGTCCATGTCTGGCCTCTCTATGCGCTATGAAGAATCGCTGCATCACCACCACCACCACTCCCCACTTAACAGCACTTGGCCCAACAATCTATAAGGCTATATGGGTAATATTTGCTCTTGTTTATATTGTTGTAATTGTGTATTTCTGTGCGCTTATGGGGAGCAGTGGTGACCTGGTTAGCACACTCTGCTCTGAACCTGGGCACCTGAGTTCGATTCCTACCCATGGCCAACATCGGCGACTCAAACTCGAATGAGTACCTGGTGCGATGCGTAAACATCACCACTTGGGAGACACAGGTGGCGGGCGTGGAGCTGGCAACCAATCCACTTGTGGGCCGTGCCTGCCTTCATACGTGCTCGTTAACAGCACTTGCCCCATCAATCTCTTCAGGCTATATGCGGGGATCTTTGTATTTTGCCTTTGTATGCGCCATCATTCTTATCACCAATACCAATGCCCGCCATTCGCCACCAAGTGATGGTGACATCACCACGGTGCCTGTGCCAGGCCATGTGCACTTTGAGGCCACGTGAAGTGTCGAATGCTCGCCGACAGGACGAGGTCTCGGGACAGACCCAGCGGGTGCCATGGGTTGGCTGACCGAGATGACCGGTAGATGCTCATCACCACCACTATCGTCACCCTCATTGTGACCCCGTGTGCACGTGGTGCGGAGGAGCGTGCAATACCATCATCATGTCCCACCGACGCACACTCCACACCGCATTAGCGGCATCGACTCGCGGCGACCAAACACCGCAGCGGCGTTCGGTCACGGAGACACAGAAGCCAGGCAGACCCCGAGATGAATCAGCAGCAGCCGCCCTGCTCATCCCATGAGCACCACCACCCCCCACTTTCCTTCCCGCCCCCGAGTGCGTGAGACTAAAGAAAGAAACTCCAATTAGGAGCTGTAACTCAAGACGGCGCCCGAAACGGAATCGCTCCGATGATGAGCGCGTGCCGGGCTCCTGGTTTTTTCTCTTCTTCTTCTTGACCTGAGCGATGTTTTAGGTGGTGGTGCCGCGTGGAGGAGGGGACGGGATCGGCGCTGCGGGGATCGTGGGGTGGTGGAGGAGGGGGGGCAGCAGGGAGGGGTGCCGATTGGCTCAGTGGGAGGGGGGGAGAGCGTCTCGGTGCAGTGGAGTTCATGTGCAGCCCTGACACCCACTGCCCCAAATCGGACCCCTCTTCATGCCTTTGCCCGGCATGAAGGGAGAGGCGGGCGGGTCCTTGGCATCCAGACAACCTCGCTGCCAAGCGCCCACCAGCTCGCAGACAAGCCGAGCACAGAAAGCACTCTCGTGGCTGTCCGGTCTGCAATCGCCGGCTCGCTTAGGCCGCTGTTGGTGGAAGAGCCTCCGCTCAAAGAGGAAGCTCTGGGGAGGCCCTCTCCAGACGGCATTTGACTTAAGCTTCCACACTGGCTCGGTTGTCTTGGAAGAGGTGGGAGAATACCCACGCTTTGCCACACCACACGCTTTTGCTGATCATTCACACCACTGGGTGGACAGAGGCGGCGGTGGAGGGGGATTTAAGAAGCCTGCACCGTTGTTTTGACCCACCATGCCGCGAGATTTTCATTCGTTCGTCCATTCTCACGTAGTCCTCCTAGAGGCTGGAGAGGTAAGCGCCATTCGCGAGCACCTATTAAAGGGAGCTAAAACGAAACTATGTTTTATTTCACCAGGGAAGGCCCACTGGGCTATATAGCTCTTTTTCAGAAGCGATGTGGCTATCACAAAAGATAGCTCAATGAAGTGGCTAATCATGTGGAAATTATTATCAGTCAAATACCGTAAACGCACATTCAATCTAAATGTCGAGGGAAAAACCGGAGATCCCGGACAAAAAAACACGCGACCACGGGGCGAAAGAGACAGACTCCAAATATACAGCAGGCGTCAGAGTCGGGATCGAATCTACGACCTCCTGTATACCAGGTGAGATAGTTAACATCTCGCCCCAGGGAGCCTCACTACCACACAACCACAACAACCGCCACTCACCGGTGGTGACATCACCACGGCGCTCGCGCCAGGCTTGGTGCACTTTGCAATGTGGATTGTTCAACAACACCCCGCGGCTCGCGCAAACGCGCTCACGCACTGCGGCATCCGTGATCGTCCAGACTCTCTGTCTGGCTCGCCACCTCGCTCACATCATTCCCCTCGGGCTAGATGGGGGGACAGCTGCCCGCGGACGTCAGCTGAACACGATGTCATCGCTTCGCGGCGTTGGCACGAGACAGCGGCAGCGGTAGCGGCGGTCTCGGCTCTCCACGTGGGCCCCGCACGCCTCGGCACTGCGGCGGTGGTGGCCAGGTTATTTATAGCCAGGTGAGCGCTCGGTGAAGACCACGTGGCTCTCCTTCTACTTTGCATGAAGGAGACACGTTTAATGGGCAAGGGTCGTTGCTGTTGTTCACGTTGGGCATCGTGGGGTGGGGTTTTCTCGCCTCGGGTCTACGAGGGCAACATTATAGTTGTTGTAGTAGAAGTAGCGTTCTGACCCCGTGCCCCTACTGGACATCTGTGAAGCAGAGCTTTATAGCTCGTCGGATTCCTCCAGTAAAAATAAATATTCTGATTCCGATTCCCCTTTCCGGGGCTAATTGTGACCCGGTCGAGGTAGCTCAGCGGTAGAGCGAGCGGCTCGCAATCAGAAGGTTGTGAGTTCAACTCCTGGTTGGGTTTTCACTCAGGCCATCTTCGCTCTGTGGGATTTAATAAAAATTGGTGTCACTTTGTGGGATGTCAACAGTGGTTGTGGAATTTCCACCACTGGTCCAGGATTACAAACAGGAGAAGAGCACTCAATGGCGGAGCCAGGATTTTCAGGTAGGGGGGGCAACCCTTCCAGCAATGAAAAATGATAGAGGAGTAGTTAGTAAGTAAGGACTTGTCCTTTGCTTTTTATTCGACGCATGTGCGGCTATGGCGCAGCCATCGATCGAGGGTCGAATTCGAACCGCGTTGTGTGATCGGCATCGCGCTCGCTGAAGGTGAATGCCTTCAGGGAAGTCGTGTAATGTATACGAAACTGCGCACAATTCTGAGTCACTTATAACTGCTTTGCCGTTACTTATTACCAATTATGGACTCAGACTATTGTACTATCATCTCATAAAGTCTTTGGCACATAATAATATGCTACACAGTAGCAGTGGGGGTCGCAAAATGCCGATTTATTACTAATAAACCCCACTCCCACTGGCTCCGCCAGTAAGAACACTGCCTCAATGCTGATTTGAGTCAGACCTCACCTTGACTTCCTCAGATTAGATTTGAGCTCAGAGCTGTGCGCGAGTGAGTTATTTCTTTTTTCACGTGATAAACATGAACAATAGGTTCAAACGTCACTATATTCCTGCGCCAAACATCCACATATAGGATTACAGAGCTTGGGAAATTATTGGCGCTGGTTTTGGCTGCTTTTTCCACGTGTCCGTGGTTTTCCCATGATTCATTGTCTCTCTAATTCATTATCTCTCTGTCTGTGAATCATTCTCTCTCATGAAGAGTGAATGAAATCTGTACAAATTCTGCATTCATTATTATTATTATTATAATTCAGGGTGACAGTGCAGTGGTGTCACTTTGGCCTCACAGCAACAAGGAGCTGGATGCGATAGCTAACGCAAGCGCCTTTCTGCGCGGTGTTTGTAGTTTCCCATCCCCTTGGTCTGCACGGGTTTCCTCCCGTAGCAAGCAAAAAAAACATACAATGTAACCGGTATTGGCCAAAACACGCTGAAGGATGACCGGTAAATTACTCGATTGGGATAAAACAAAGCAACATCAACCCTACCTCCTCCCCGCTACTGGAAAAAAGAAAACTTGGCAGGATCATCCTGAGAGCAGAGTCTTGAGACTCAGCCACCCTTTCCTGGGCAAACAAACGCAGTAACAATAGCAACAATAATGTACGTATGCATGTTGAACTTCTTTCGCACCGTACGTAGCCAACCGCGCTAATCGGAGGTGCTACATCCCGCACCCCTGAATGATCATGTCAAACGCTCAATGCGGAGCGTATACACAGTCCGCGCACCTTTTGGCGAAACGGGGATTTAAATCTCCGACAGGCTGAGAGCGCCTCCTCGCAGAAGAAGAAAGAGAAGCCAAGCCGGGTGACAACGTCCCCCCCCCCCCCCGCTGGCTCTGCGCAAGAATCAACCGAGACAGGGAGGAATGCGCTGGGGCGATATGAAGTTGCCGCTGGGGCACTCTGCGAGGCGGTTGTAACCCCTTGCGGGCACAGCGGCGTGCGTGATAATGGATTTTTATCGGCGCCATAGGATCATTCACTCATCACGCGGCATCTGGGCAGCGCTTGTGAGCCCCTCGCATCAGTCCTCACGCGTTCATGCCCCCCCCCCGTCGCCGCTGTGATTTGTGGCCACGGGTTATAATTTTAATTTATTTTATTTTAATTCCACGGGACACGCGATCCTCGGCTCGCGGACTCTTCTTTTGCTGCCTCCCTCCGGAGCGCCGCAGCAAGTGGCCTCGTCGGTGAATTCCTCGCCACGGTGGAACGCGAAACTGTCATGGGGTCAGACGTGGCCCGTGCACTCTTCGCGAGATTCCAGTCTGCGGGCTGCGTCCCTCTCGGCTCGTGCGGCGGCGTCGTGGTGGAATGGCGGCGTTGAGCCACAAGTGAAAGGTGATTTCCTTCTCGAATGAGCAAATGAGGCCGTGCTTAAGCTCATGTTTGCGGCCCTGAACCAACAGTGGGAAATTCCACATTCCTTTGATCGGGTTGAGTCTACTGCCCCCACAGGGCAACAAATGTTGACTGCGCCCAAACAGTGCTTCTCATTTTATTGACTCCAAAGGCTGCCTAAAACTAAACTATTTGTATTTAGCCAGGTAAGGCCCACTGAGCGACCTGGCCACAAATGATAGCTGAACGAAGTGGCTTATTAAGTGGAAATTTATAGAAGCCAAATACTCCAAACGCGTGATGTTGATTCTAAATGTGGAGGGAAAAACCGGAGGAGCCGGATAAAAATCCACACGACCACGGGGAGAGAGACACTGCAAACTTCAAATATACAGCAGCAGGCGTCAGGGCCGGAGTCGAACCCACGCACTCCTGTGCACGAGGCGAGCTAGTTAACATCACGCCACCTTGGGATAAAAAAGCAACATCAACCAGGATTAGAAGTGGCAACCTTCTGATACCAATTAGGAACTTCAAGGACTGCCATGGCGCATGATGGGGTCGTGTAGCCTGCAACAAGCCCAGCCTCTTTTGTCTCCCCGGTGCCGATCGATGTTCGAAGACCGCGGTGAATACTCGATTAAGTGTTGAGTTAATCTCGCGGAGGTTCAGGACAGGTCCTGCTATTATTTGTCATCTGTGAACCCCTACACGCAGTCGGAGCAAGCGCTGTTAGCGAGCACCTATTAAGGCCAGCGCGGCGGTGTGGTCGTTTCAGGCTGAGTCGACCTAGGGGAGGCCCAGCACCAGTTCCGATATTTGCTGCTGATGTTGTTGGCCCTGACCGGGATAAATCTAACTCAGCTCGACAGAGTTCACAGCTAACCACTATGCCACCACTCCACTTGTAACAAAAAAAATATTGTCGCATTATATTTGGCTTTCACTCAATTTGGTGAAATGTAAAATTTTGTTTGCCATGCGGTGTATGTAGAACTTTTGTCGCACCGTACATAGACAACGGCGCATATCGGTGATGCGGTGGAAGGACAACAAATTAAAGACAAAAAGCAGTTCTAAAGAAATGCGATTTCAGTATAGATGATTTAAAAGTGCATAGCCTCTGGTAGCTTCCTAATATCAGAAGGGAGAGCGTTCCAGACGGCCGCAGAAACGCATCTGAAAGCGCGCGATGAGGAAATGTTTGCTTTTATTGCCATGCAATGTATGTAATGTTAAACTTATTTTGCACCGTACATAGCCAACCGTGCTAATCTAAGGTGTGCGAATGTAATCCCATGTCAGAGGCAGATCCCAGAAAGACCTCAACATTTTAGTATTGTATTGATATTCAGCAGAGAAAGTACAATTTTGTTTCATCAATGTAGGTGCGTCCCATTTAAAAATTAAAGTTTGACATTTCTGGGCACTCTACGGAAGTTTCTCGATCCGTGTCTGCTCCATCGCAAGGGGTCCATGCCACAGATCTCTCTCTCTCTCTCTGAAGCCACGCAGCCCAAAGAGGGGAAGGGAAGAATATCTTCGAGAAAGAATAAAAAACCTTGAGCTCGTCTTAAAATGAAAGCAGATGGGGCCCTGGGTGCTGCCCCTTGGCATTACTGCGCCAGTCGCTCCCCGGGGGGCTCGGCAACCCTGTTAATTGGCATGCAGAGAGAGGTCAAATGCCGTCCCTCTTGCACCGTTTATATAATGATGACTGGCAGCACTCAACGGAGGTCTTTACACTTGAATTTGTGCTGTAGAAAAAAAACAGTCTAACGGCAGCCGTGGGTGGAAGTTTTCCGTCTCGCAGGTGCCACTGGCGTTGTTCCCGACGAGCTCCTCGGATCGTTCGAGAGCAGTGGAAGGAAATCACGGTGCTGGCGAGCTGCATGCCACACTGGCTCCAGCAATCGATATATATAGAGAGACTGTTAAATTTATATTACTTGAAGGTTAATCGACTGACAAGAACTCGGTAATGTTCGTTGACTGCTGGTTGAGTTATTGGTGGTCTTCTTGGTTCTTTCGGAAAAGTCACGTAGAAGGGAAATAATCAAATAATAAAAATAAAACATAATAAAATAATTCTCACGACGTTTCGGCCACAACGCAAGCAGCCGTCCTCAGGTGAAGAACGCAAGCAGCCATGAAACAGGAAGGACGAATAATTATTGCGAACAAGCTGACAATGGCTGGGTAACAATGGCTGGGTAATAATGGCTGAATGACAATGGCTGCGTGACAATGGCTGCGTGACAATGGCTGCGTGAAAATGGCTGGATGACAAT
>CM025656.2:1721863-1736396 GCA_014621495.2 Entosphenus tridentatus
TCATTCACTCACCACACAGCACGCCACCCCACTTCTCTTACTGATTCTTCCCTCGCGCTGATCCGCTTTGGAATTCCCTCCTCCCATCATCGCCTCTTCTTTATTGCATCCCCAACCAAGCTCGCGTAACAACGTGGTTCAATTTTACATGAAAAAAAAACACCGTTACACTCTATAACACGCTGAGCCTGTGCTCAGCAACCGCGATTTAAAATTACAAAAAAAACGCAGAAAAAACTGACAACATAACAGGTGGTGGTGGCGGTGGTGGTGGTGTTAACACCGTGAATAATGTGGGAAATACATCGACGTGACACGCTCAGCGAGACTCAGCATGGTAGAGATGCGTCTGTGGCGACGTTGAGGCCTGGCTGCTAATCTACCCGATGATAGGGGATCTCCCCTCATGGGGCACACGCACAGCGTCACGGGTGATTTTAACACGCACCCCCGACTTTCCCGCACCTCCCGATCAGCGCGGTTGGCGAGGTACGGTGCGAAAGAAGTTCCGCGTGACATGCGTACGTGCACGCACGATTCGCCACGGACCTCGGTGAGGTCCCGCGAAGGGCTGCACCAAGAAGCCAGCTCAGCGTGGACTCCCTCTCTCCGTGCGGCAGATTTATATCGAGTTGTCTGACAGCTGCTGCTGCTGATGTTGTTTGATGTATCCCAGCCGATGCTGATATTAGTCACCAACAGCAACAGCAGTAGCAGCTGCCGCAGGCAACTTTTTTCTTCTCATCGATAGACAACGTCAGTCTTATCACGTTAGTTCCTGAAAAAGCTCCCAGCGTGCAGAGTGAAACGTCGGACACCATGCCGAACGACACGTTGGGCAACCCAAAAAAACGCATCAGAGGGCGAGAATGGTCTTCCGTGAAAATGTTTTTTTGACCTCGAACCGGATAACACAAAAAAAGTTAGTCCTCAACAGCCAGGCCCATGGTGCCTACGCACGCCTGTAATCCAGCACTGTGGAGGCCAGGGTTGGTGGATCACAGGAACGTTTTGAAACTCCCTCCCTGTGGGCATCGAGGTGCCGTGCCCTGGCTTGCCAGGAGCAGGCGGGGTACAGAAACATGTGGACTCCACCTGTTCCGTCTGTGTGGGATCGAGTGTTTCCCCCTCACTGGCGTGGGTTTACTCCAAGCGCTCCAGTTTCCTCTCACATGTAAGGACTCATTAATTGGCTAAAAACATCTCGATATACAGAAGACTGCAGAACTCTGGCAAATTGTTGGCTTCGGCTCACTGTCTGGCTGCTCATATCCTGCTGAATGTGGAATTTCCACCGCTGGCTGAGAGTTGCAAATGGGACATGAGCACTGCTTTCCATGTTCACTTGATACAATCACAATAAAAAATTACAATAATGCTATTTATAACGCCCGGAGTATTTAGTGGAGATGAACGACCCGCGGCTCTGAGGTGCGCGGTCCAAGTTCAGCGTCGTGAGAAAGCCGGGCGAGAGAGAGAGGTGTGTGTAGTCGCCTTCAGTGCGCCACGGTGGCTAAGAGATGCTAACTACCTCGCTTGGTATACAGGAGGGTGTGGGTTCGATCCCGACCCTGATTGCCTGTATATTTGGAGTGTGCGTGTCTCTCTCCCCGTGGTCGCGTGGATTTTTCTCCGGGTTCTCCGGGTTTTCCCACCACATTTAGAATCAACGTCACGCGTTCATAATATCGTGGCTGCCGTACTTTCACACGCGGTAATCCACTCCGTTGAGTTATCACTTGTGGCCGAGTCGCTTCTGAAAAAATAGCTACAAAGCTCACTGGGGCCTTACCTCGTGAAATAAAAATAATAATTGTTTCTCAGAAAGCGGACACGCAGTGTGACGTTGTTCCAGAAGCCGGGGAGAAACGACGCCCAGGCAGTGAACTGTTCTGCACCTTCGTATCGACAGGAGGAGGCAGGTGGTCAGTCACGCTGCAGAGAATTCCAATGTATTCGTACGTGTTGTGTGAGATGCACGTGTGTACGACATCTGGTGAAAAAAGGACAACATTAATAAAACGCTGAAATAAAAATGCGGCGAACCGAGAAATTAAGCGATGGAACTCACCACGTGTGGGAGGACGCGGATGGGAAGGCTGCATTCCGCGCGCGCGGGGGACCTGCGCTCACCCGCATTTTCATAACACTGGCAAAAGGTCATCATTCCTGACCTTTCGGCCGGCTTCACCATGGCTCCGAGATCGAATTAGCGAGCGTCGCCCCGGCTGTCACCGCGGCCCTGAGCTCTGGCCACGGGGACGCTTGCCAGAGAGGCTACCAGAGACAGCTGAGAGGGAGCCATTCATCTCGACGGCTCTATTTGATCGGTTGAGCAATGTTATCCGCAAAATAGAGGTTTTTCGTTGGGTTAGATCGCGTAAATATAAATGCGTCGTTAAACCCGCCCACCACCAGTCACTAAGCGTGGCAATTCGTTACTAGTTCAGCACGCCGGTGTGTTGGAGAGTAAACCCACCACAACACTTACCATTCGAGTACGACGTTTCGCCAGTAATTACAGCAGCCTCATCAGGCGACGGCCAGAGTTGTGGATAAATCATCCTCCTGTGTCGGTTTTTAATCGAAGGATAGAAGTGATGTCGCCATTTGTGAGCTGTACTAGTAACGAATTGGCGTGCTTTGTTTACGTGATATCACCTTACTCATTGGCTGTGTCGGCTGGTGGCGGATTTAACGACACATTTATATTTACACGATATAACCCAAAATAATCCTCTATTATGAGCTTCTATATGATGACAGCCGGGGGTACAGAAGCCGCATCATCCGGTGTGATGCATCGCTGGTAAACCGCTACGCACGTTCAGTTCTTGGAAGCTGTGTTTAAGTTTGTTGTCCTTCCTTGTTTAGTTTATTGTTGGATACGTACGGTGCGAAAGAAGTTCAACATACACACGTACAACTGTGTAGTGGTTAGCAAATTGGAGGTCGCCAGTATCGATCCCACCTCGTGGCGCGCCAGTCGCAAAGACGCTGCAAGTTTCTAAAATCCCGACGCCTCTGAAATTGCAGGGCTGCAACGTTTTCGTTTTTTTTTAACACACCTTTACACGCAGAGAAACCCTGCGGCCACGATGAATACGCTCGCAGCATTAACCGGGGGCGGCGTGCGGGATTCAAACCGCGGGTGTAAAGACGCGAGAGAGGAGGGAGGAGGAGGGGGCACGCAGACGCGCGCCTCTGAAAGCGCCACGCGATGCGGTGATCGCCGCCTTTGTTCGATGGCAGCAGTCAGAAGCCACAGCTGCCGCTGCTGCTGCGGGGATGACCACCGGGGTAGTTGGCGTGACGGTGGTTTACGCTGCGTGACGAGATCAGCAGCGAGGTATCATGGGGCGTGGTGGTGGGGTTGGCGGGGTGCTCGCACACACGCCCAGCATTCGCTACGCTCACTCTCCGCACGCCCGGGCCACTTCCCCGGGCCGTTCCCCCACCCTTGGCATCCGCGTATTATGATCACCCGCCCTTGGCATCCGCGTATTATGACCACCCGCCCTCTGCATCTGCGTGCTTCCGCTGTGGCGTGAGGTCGCCACTCAGTGCGCACGAAGTGCTCGTCACAAATGAACCGCGATGCCTCCTCGCTGGCGATCTCGTCAAGGAGCTATGAACCATCATCGCGCCAACTCGGTTCGTCATCCTCGCAGCAGCAGCGGCGGATTTTCGCGACGCCATCGAACAAAGGCGGCGGTCACCGCATCGCGCGGCGCTTTCGGATGCGCTTCTGCGGCCGTCTGGAACGCTCTTCCTTCTGATATTAAGAAGCCAGTGGAGTTGTGCACTTTTAAATCATCTAGCTTGTAAACTAATTGATATAAAACTGCTTTTTGTATTTAGTTTGATGTCCTTCCACCGCACCTCCGATTAGCACGGTCGGCTACGTACGGTGCGAGAAAGGTTCATACATAACGCTGGCATGTTTCCACGCCTAAGTATCACATCGAGGCATCATGACAGACTTCCACGACAAGGCCCACAGATGTTGGCCATCGCGTTGCGTTACGAGTCGAGAGCCTTTCGCGTAACCAGGAGCAGAGACATCGACCCGTCCTGGAAACGTGAAGCCGTCGCCTTATTTGCAAAGGGCGTTACGAACTCGGCGACCCGAGTTCAAGAATTCCTGGCCCTGGCCCGTTCACTAACACGCACTGTCCAGCGAGGTGAAGTATGGTTAAAGAACCCCCATGTTGACCGTAAAGGCGCCGGGGAAGCCTCAGAGCCTAACGCAACGAAACGTTCACACAAATATAACAACAATAGTAATGGTGCGTGACGTCATTTATGTCGGTCCCTAAGATCGCGTAAATATAAATGTGTCGTTATACCCTCCACCACCCCACACAGCCAATTAGTAAGGTTTGTCACGAAACCAAAACATGCCAATTCGTTACTACAATTGTAAATGTTTTGGGCCGAATCTCCAACACACAAGCGGTGTGCTGAACTAGTAACGAATTGGCACCTTTTGTTAACGTTACAAACCTTACTAATTGGCACGTGACGGGCGGTGGCGGCTTTGACGACAGCTTCACAATTGACGCGATCTAACCCTCCAAACAAACACCTCCGTCATGTCCGTGTCGAACTTCTTTCGCAGCGTGCGTGACCAACCGTGATGATCGGAGGTGTCCCGGAGGGAACGGCAACGCGCACGCGCGCGCACACAAGACGACCATGCCCCCCAACTTCGCTTCGCTCTTTGTGAGGTTCAGCCCAGCCGCGTGCTACTCACGGCCACCGACGTGAGCGCCGCGCTGTCCCCGCTGATTGTTTTTTGACGTTGGCGAGTCGTTGTCGAGCGCGTCAGCCCGCGATCGCACGCGAAGTATGCCTGGGACACGCGCAGAGTTTTTTGTTGTGTGTGTTTGTGTTTTTTTTTAATCCCAGCTGGGCCCATCTCACTCTACACTTGAAGTACAATCGCAATAGTAGGAATGGGGGGGAATAGTGGCGTTTCCAAACGTTTTCGAAATGTTTTTTTTTGTCACGCGGCCAAAAGACGTTTTAGTCCATTGGCCCTGTTTGTACGGCATGCGCTTGATGGCAATGTTTCGGTAATCCCAGCAGCATTTGCTTTAGCAAGCCCTGAACTTTGATGATGAGAGTCAGAAGGTTGAAAACGGTCTCGCTTAAACAAATGCTGCTTGATAATATTGGTCTGGAAAGCCACTGGCTGACGGACTGGAACATTATTATTGTTGTTAATACTTGGAGATTTGCTTTTTTCTTGGCGATGCTGTTGCAAGGCGACGTGTCATGAGTTTGTGAAAACGCCAATGAGTCAAATTAATTATTTAAAAAATTTAATTATCTTAAATAAACACAAAACCCCTTTCCTAACACAATATAAACAATGCTTATATTGTGTTGGTTGCACTACAATGGCTCATGATGCAATTGTAAAAAAAAAAATGAATGTTTTTTATATTCTTGGTTCTTTCGGTAAAGTCACGTAGAAGGGAAATAATAAAATAATATAAATATAAAACAATAAATAATATTTATTAACAATAATATTTTATAATTTACCTTCTACGTGACTTTACCGAAAGAACCAAGAATATGAATCTCTGCAGTCACGAAAGCTTTAAATCAGAATGTTTTTTACTTTCCTGGAAGATCACTACGGTTTTTTTCGGTTCTTTGTCGATCCACTGCTGGATGAAAGCCTCCTCACCCCGTGTTGGCAATCGTGGGAGTTGTTTGCCAACGATTTTAGCCACAGCCAGGAATTAAACCCCTGGGTTGCCAGGCTCAGATTCACGAACATTTTCCCCTCTTTACTCGCGGGGTCGTATCGAAATCGATCTTGGCTTCAGGAATTTCAGATTAAGTTACAAAAATATCTGTGGGTTTTTGTTCTTGTTGCATTTACTCAGCAATGGAATGAAGGGATGGATGCCGCATGAGTCACGGATTCCAGTCACGAATTTTTCTTTATCTCGGCGTGGATAATGGGAGGAATGAGCCGAGCAGATTTGGGAGCCACGGGTCGATTTGGGGAGACGGGAAACAGGAGCGGCGGATGATAAGAGGAGTCCAGAATGTGATCATATTTGATCTCAATTACATTTTAGTCAAATCCACAGCAACAGTAGTTAGTTGGTCGGCAGGCCACGTGCGCTGGGGTGAAGTGTGAGCATTTCCACCTCTTTCAAGGCAATTGACCAGCGGGGAAGAGTAGGCCAAATACCCTTCTGTAGGGGCTCTTTCGATCGTCCTCTGGGGGAGGTCATTTCGCCAGCAGACGCACGATCCAGAAATTGCAGGGCTGCACCTTTACCGGCGGCCTATGTCATGAAACCAGACGACAGATTGCCCACTTTTCATTGTCACGTTTCTTTTTTTAATCATACTTTATCATCAAAAAAAGAAATGCTCGCTTCCTTCCTGGCTGGATTCCTGTCTGCCTGCCGGGCTGCAAGGGAGGGACAAACAGATGGTCACGGCCAAAGGACGTGTGGGCCGCTAGTTTTCCCGAAAACAATATTCCACCAACACCATGGATTTCGTTGTATTTATTATCAAAAAACAACGAACATTCACTTAAAATAATTAAAAATACACTGCACAATGATAACGACGTCCAATCACCCCAAACACGAAACCGTCGGCCGCATTTTATTTTGGCAGATGTACAGAATATGTTAAAAATATTGAATGCTCTCATTTCTTTCCACCGGGAGATTTGGCTCCTCTCCCAACGACAACGCCACGGCAACGGCACGCGACGAAGTGGTCACTTCCCATCGCTTCCCGTCGGCAACCGCGCGGATTTCCATCGGAGAGCGGCGAGACGTGGCCGGTTAGAATCCGCAGACGTTGGCAGCCCCCCCACCCCGACCCCTCGCCCACGTGACGTCTGCCCGGACGGAGATTCGTGTCATTAATCAAAGAGATGCTCAACAAAACAACGGAATCAGATGGCGTTTTCAAATCTTCATCAGCAATTTTTTTTTGCTTTTATAATTTTATTTATTAGTAGCAATGCTGCTCGTTTACGCAGGAAAGCCTCGCTGAGCCTCAATAATATTTTGTTGACGCGTGGCCAGCTACGTTTTGGCAAAAGGTGTTTTTGCTATGTGTGATCCCAATTGAATAATTTGCAGGTAATGTCGTAGCAATGGGACCTTTTGGCCAATACCAGTTGCGCTGTGTGTGTGTTTTAGCTGTGAGAGGCAACTCGAGGACCTGGAGGAAACTCATGCAGAGAACAGCGGGAAAGCAGCTTACACATTCCGCACAGAGAGGAGGCCGAGTCGGATATTGAACCCAGACAATTGCTGCCATGAGGCACGAGAGTTAAACTAAAACTAAACTATAGTAGTAGGTTTTTACCCTTTAAACTGGTACAAAAACTGACACCTTTATACAAGGCATCATGTTTGCAATAACCACAACACAAGCAGTCAAAATGCAAACATAAAGAAACAACTCTGATGATGATAATTATATGCACTGTCCTTGAAGTTGATTGCTCCACACCCGAGACAGCTTTTCTTATTTTATTATGTTTTATTATTTTTATTATTTTATTACTTCCCTTCTACGTGACTTTACCGAAAGAACCAAGAAGATGAAGCCTAGTCTCCATTGGTGTTGGACCAGATGACGCCAAAAGGCGTACAACTCAAAAACAGCGCACTATCAGAGTATTGAGAGCTCGGGGTAAGCATTTGCATTATGAGACCTCCTTTACCAGTGGCAAAATATAGTAGTAGGTTTTTACCCTTTAAACTGGTACAAAAACTATCAACTATTTATATTTTACCAGGTAAGGCCCACTGAGCTATACAGTACAGCTCTTTCATCGTGGGACCTCCTTTGCCAGTACCAAAATATGAGAAAAGGTTTCCCCCTTCTTTTTTCAACGAGCACTGGCTGAATCTGATGAACGACACATTGGGGGCTCTGTCACCTGCAGCAGCGCCGCCAACGACCTCCACGAAGATCTGGCCTCTCGTCGCGACGCATTTGTGGTTGGATCCTCTCGTCCCATCTTGTGACTTTCCTTTCCCCCATCGCCTTCCCCTGCGCTGTCGCTGGCTGTCTATCCTTTTTTTTACGATCAGAGGAAACAAGAAGATGGTCGGTGTAGTCGGTACTTTGCTTCGTTCATCATTTCAGTTTTTTGGGGGTTTTGTAATGCTTTGCTTTATGTAACCTCCCCCCCCCCCGTTTTGAAGGGAAATTTTGAACAAAATATTTCTTCGTCTGCTCTTCATACCCCTTCCCTCTCTCTCTACCCCCCTCTCTGCCCCCCACCCCTCTCTCTCTACCCCCTCTCTTCCTACTCCATGTCGCTCTCTGTCCCTTTGCTCTCCCCTCAATGTTCGTGGCCTTTCTGTTTGTTTCCCAGGTCGTCGCCCGGGGAACAATTTGTACGCTTGTTTGTGACGGTCGTTAGGATGTCGTTGGAAGAAAGGAAATGAATAAAATAAACCTTCATTATATAATCACGGCAATGTAAGAGCAGCCTCTAACATTACCTGACTATTGTGGGAGATTACTGAGTTATACAGAGGATGGGTGGCGCACTGATCAGCACACTGCACTGCAAACCTAGGGTCATAAATCGATTTGTAGTGGCACGGTAGCGAGATGTTAACTACCTCGCCTGGTATACAGGCGGTCGTGGGTTCCATCCCGACCCTGACCCATGTACATTTGGAGCTTGCATGTTGTCTCTCTCTCCTAGTGGTCGCGTGGATTTTTCTCCGGGTCCTCCGGTTTTTACCCTCCACATTTAGATAGCATGCGTTTAGAGTATTTGGCTACTATACATTTCCACATGATGATAAGCCACTTCGTTGAGCTAACATGTGTGGCCAGGTCGCTTCTGAAAAAGATCTATATAGCTCAGTGGGCCTTATCTGATAAAAAATAGTTTATAGTTGAGTTTAAATTCCCCGCCATGTCTAACATCGGTGGCGAGTGATGTCTGAATCAGCCCTGAGGCCCTCTCGTTCGTCAATCTGCACTGACCAGCGCGGTGAAGTATGGCGAAACAACTCCCGAGAGCGACATAGCATCGAGAGGTCTTTGAAGGGCTATACACGATTTTTTTTTATCTGATTCTTGAACTCCACACGCACACTTTGGTTGGTTGGAAGCACGCTGAACAGCTGGTTGCAAGCCTGCGGTCTCGGCGGCATGCAAGGCATGCTCGGGTTTTTTTTCATGATGCC
The DNA here is from genome assembly GCA_014621495.2 of Entosphenus tridentatus. Taxonomy (NCBI): domain Eukaryota; kingdom Metazoa; phylum Chordata; class Hyperoartia; order Petromyzontiformes; family Petromyzontidae; genus Entosphenus; species Entosphenus tridentatus. The sequence continues at coordinate 1,731,076 of CM025656.2, forward strand.
TCGAGATCTCTCTTCTTGGTTCTTTCGGTAAAGTCACGTAGAAGGGAAATAATAAAATAATAAAAATAAAGCAATAAAATAAAATTCTCACAAATGTTATTTTTATTCTCACAAATTTTATTTTATTATGTTTTATTTTTATGATTTCCCTTCTACGTGACTTTACCGAAAGAACTAAGAAGATGAATCCCTGCAGTCACGAAAGCTTTAAATCGAAATTTAGCCTCGAGATCTGTTATGACAGCGTGGTGCGTATTGTGTCAGCCTGTTCGCAATCATGATTTGTCCTTCCTGTTGCATGGATATGATCATTGTGATCATTGGACTCGTGTTATCGCGATCTGTCCAGTGGAACTTTCAAGAATAAATAAAAACGAAGTGATTTTATAATCAACCAAGTATTCAGTTGGTGGACCTCTCCCGTTTACAGCTGTGGGCCAGCGGTGGGAACTCCACATTCCTATGGCACGATCAAGTATACCCATAGGACAGCCACCTTTCACTTCCCCCAATGGTGGTACTTATTTTATCAACACTGGAGGGATGATTGGCCGAGACAAACCCCATCTAGGATTCGAGCTCGCAACCTTCTAATTGCGAGCCGATCGCCTTCCCACCTCGCTGTCCTCAACTTGTCCACCAATTCTGTTCCAGCTATGCAAAATAATGCCCCTTGTCATCATGAGACCTTCTTTTCCAGTACCAAACTATAAGAATAGGTTTTTTCTCTTTTTTTCCGGCAACAAAACTTAAACCTTTTTACGAGGAATCATGTCTGCATTGACCACAATAGTTGTGGTCAGAATCCCAACAAAAAACACACTCTGATAATATATGCATTGTCCTTGAAACTGATTGGTCCACACCAGAGACATCTTTCTTTTGAGCCTCGTCTCAAATGCCTTTTGGCGTCCTCTGGTCTATCAGCGTTTGAATGAGAAACCCTCTGCATCGCGACATCACCCCCTCCCCTCTGGAGAACGAGGCCGCTGCAAGGTTCGTTGCTTCCACAGTCTAGCACGAGACCCCCCCCCGCAACTCGCTCTTCCGTCTGCCGTCCACATTGGAGTAAGGATGAGGACGCATAAGGCCGCAGGCGGGGCCAGGGAAAGTGGGTGCCACATGGGCTGGCTACGTTGTGATCCCAGCTGGAACGCGCCTTCAAGAGCATCGAATTGACGTCGTTAAACATTCATTACACGCGACGTCGCAACATCTTCGCCACTCACCGCTGTCGCCTGTTTCCTTGTTGCCGAACTTGCCAAATGTCGACCGCAGAGCCACCAAGCTCCGGCAAGTTGGCTGGGGGAGAGAGCAAGTGGCCTCCGACCGCAAGGGTTCACTTTAAATCCTGCTGAGGGGTTGACTCAACCCATCATCCCTCTAGGGTCGATACAAGGGTTTCCGCTTTGTGTTTGTATTGGCTGTATGTTGAACTTATTCCGCATCGTACGTAGCCGACCGCGCTGGAAGTATAGCAAACAAAGCGCAAAAAGCAGTTCTAAAGAAATGGGCTTTCAATCTAGATGATTTCAAAGTGCATAGGTAAAGTGGCTTCCTAATATCAGAAGGAAGAGCGTTCCAGACGGCCTCGGAAGCGCATTCGAGTGCGCACGATGCGGTGACCGTCTTTGCTCGATGGGCAGCTACGAGTTGCTCTGAGCATGACCGGAGTGCACGTGATGGGCAATGCTGCCTTGACGACAACAAACCAAACACCAAAACGCAGTTTTAAGAGAAATTCGTTTTCATCCCTCGACACTGCGCATCTAAATATAGATCCTCCCATGTGGCCTGTTCACGGACAAAGCTCAGAATCGTCATCGAATGAAGGAACCGCGGACACAGACAAAGGGCAAAACGGGGGCGACAATGCTCGGACGCCAAGGGGTTAGAGGGGGCATTTCATACTTTCGTGTGGATGCTCCTCAAGCACCTGCAGAGCCTTACGACAAATCCCCCACAGAGAATCAATAAATAAAAACTTGCCCGTGACATGTCATGCACGCCCCGACTACACCGATTGATTGGGACCTCCTAATGCCCTCCTGAAAGAAGCAATTACAACTTGTAACGCGCACGGCGTGCGCAGAGGGAGGGAGAACGACGCGAGGATGAACCACCGGCGGCCACGTGGTGATAAGGCGCCAACAATTGCCCAAAGCTCCGCGGTCCTGTGTATGTGAAGGTGGTTCTCGGCCAAGTTGACGAGTGTTCGCAAGTGGGAGGAAAACCAGGAGAACCCGGGGGATCGCATTGCACATCGGCGCGATATTCACACCCGCAATCTTTGGGCATGTGCGCGCTAAACTTCTTTCACACCGCACACAGCCAAACCGCGCTGATTGGAGGTGCGGGGAAGGACAACACACGACCGTGCGATCTTCCTCGGCTGTTCCCCCCGAACACAGCGCATGGCCGCGCCTGTGGTGAGAGCGCGAACGCCGGACAAGCCCCTGGGCGCGCACGTGCCACACACATTTTGGTCGTGAAAGTTTTTGTAAATTATTTTTTTTAAAGAGGGAAATTGTAAAAAAAGCCAAAGTGATTTCTTGCCGCTGCAAGCGAGAGCAGCACGAAGGCGCTGGCGCTCACCTCCCGTTTACAGCCCCCCCCCCCTACACCCGCGAGAGCCAGTCGTGGAAATTCCACATTCCTACAGCAGTGGGCGAGTTTATTTATTGGACATCCACCGTCGACTTGCCCACAACCGCTGTTGACTCGTGCGGTGGCACTCATTACACACAAAGCGCTCGACACAAATGAACCGCGATACGTCACTGATCTCGTCAAGGAGCACAAACCATCATCCCGCAAACTCCTCCCGTCGTCATCCTCGCAGCAGCAGCAGCAGCAGCAGAGACTCGTGGCTGCTGCCATCGAACAAAGGCGGTGGTCACCGCATCGCACGGCGCTTTCAGATGCGCTTTTGCGGCCGTCTGGAACGCTCTTATTTACGATATTAGGAACTCACTTGAACTGTGCACTTTTAAATAATCTAGATAAAATGTTTTTTTTTTAGAACTGCGTTTTGTCTGAATCCCTGCAGTCACGAAAGCTTTAAATCGAAACTGCGTTTTGTGTTTCGTTTGTTGTTCTTCCCCCGCACCTCCGATGAGCACGGTTGGCTACGTACGATGAAAAATAAGTTCAACATACAGTCCATACATACACAAAGCGGAAACCCGTTTATCGACCCTCTAGGGATGATGGGTTGAGTCAACCCCTCAGCAGGATTTAAAAGTGAACCCTTGCGGTCGGAGGCCGCTTGCTCTCTCTCCCCAGCCAACTTGCCCGAGCTTGGTGGCTCTGCGGTCGACATTTGGCAAGTTCGGCAACAAGGAAACAGGCGACAGCAGTGAGTGGCGAAGATGTTGCGACGTCGCGTGTAATGAATGTTTAACGAGGTCAAGACGATGCCCGTGAAGGCGCGTTCCAGCTGAGATCACAACGTGCCCAGCCCATGTGGCACCCGCGTTCCCAGGGCTGCTGCAGGAAATCATAACCGGCATCTGTCTGATTGTTATAGCCAACAGGGGATGAGTGAGCATTTGAACCCACGCGCTTGTATTGTTGGCGTGTGTGTGTGTGCGTGTGTGATTGTGTTTTTGTATGTGGGGAGCGGTGGTGTAGCGGGTAGCGCGTTGCGTTACGAACCCGACGACCCGGGTTCGATTCCCGCTCACGGCCAACACCAGTGACGATTATTTGAACCTGTCCTGAGCCCTCCTACCCTAGGTCGACTCAGCTTCAATCGAGTACCTGGTGCGATATGTCAACATCGCCACGAGGGAGACGAAGGTGGCAGGGAGTGGTCCTGGTGGCCACCCACCCCCTCGTGTGCCGTGCCGGCCTTCAGAGGTGCTGCTCGCTAACAGCACTTGCCCCAACAGTCTGTTAACGGGTGCATGGGGTATGTTTGCCTTTGTACTAAGGCAAAGCTCGCCTGTGTAGCCTTTAACAAACTGTTGAGACAAGTGCTGTTAGCAAGCACCTATGATATGAAGGTAGGTAGCGCACACGAGGAGGTGGGTGGCCAGCACCACGTCCGTCCGCCTTTGTCTCTCCGCGGTGCTCGTTTTTATACATCACAAGGCTCAGTCGAACCTAGGGGAGAGGCCTCGGTCCGGTGCAAATATTCACTGCCACTTTTGTTGGTCGTGATCGGGAATCGAAACTCGGGTCGCCGGGTTCGCAAGCGCCTCGCTCGCCAAGGTTGAACGTTGGCAGCGATTGGTGGGTGGGGGAGGGAGGCACAGCAAGCAGATACGCAGCACAGAGACGTACACCGCGGTGGACAAACAATAACAGCAGCTCAGCACACCCATCAAGAACACAGCCTGAATGGAACAACGTACACAGTAGGCGACGTTTCGGGCAACGGCACCTCCCGTGCAGCACAATGAGAAAAGCCACTGTCATCTCTCTCCACGTGCCATGGGGAAGGGGAGCCCCCCCCCCCCATCGATCTCGCTTGGCGAGACCGCACGAGCAGCCGCTGCGGAATTGTAGCAAAAATGCGAATTGTGAATCGAGGCTTGTGGAAAACTTCAATCGCGAGACGACAAAGTCTCTCGCTCGCTCGCTCCGGAGACTCAAGGGAGGCGTAAAGGGCGGACATCATCGCAGGTGCGACGGAACGGGGAGAAACAGCCCAGAATGGCGCGAGACAAAACAATCGAGAGCTCAACAATGCACCGGTCGACCCAGGCGCCGTCCCACACGTTGTTACGTGACAACATCGAGACAGACTTTGACTTTTACACAACTTTTATTGCCGCCAGCAGCAACAGCACTGGAGGCGATTCCGATACGAAATACACAGTCACCAGCAAACAAATAAACGAACGCACATAAATCCACGCGCTGTGGCGCTAAATGCACCGCGCACAACACGAAAGAAAAGTCACGTGGTGGTGTTCGTCGCGCACGCCACGGTGACGAGCGAGCGCTTCAGAAGGTGAACACGTAGGTGCGTCCACGCTGATACATAAGGGTACAACAGTAGCATAAATAAACCCCTGGCTTGGGACTTGCCCGCGTTCTTACACCAGGTCATGTTTACCAAAGGGACACGATCATCACGAATGGCTCAACCGACTGTGCACCTTCCGATCTCCCCGGTCCTCTGCACTGCTGGAGCCACTTCGTCTCCTGGTATAACATGCGCTGCTCTCTTGTACCCCTCCCCGCACCTCGAGGAGACAGGCAGCCACAGTTCAAATTGTCAATTTTGAAAAAGAATGGCAGGGGAGTCAGCCTGCAGTGCGAATGGACTGGTGGCCACTGGAGGTAATGACAGGGGAGTCAGCCTGCAGTGC
>CM025656.2:1816572-1837149 GCA_014621495.2 Entosphenus tridentatus
TCTCTAACCCGTGCCTCCTCTAACCCGTGCCTTCCCTAACCCGTGCCCTCTCTAACCCGTGCCTCCTCTAACCCGTGCCTCCTCTAACCCGTGCCTTCTCTATCCCGTGCGTCTCCCCTTTTTCACGTCTCTCAACGTAACTCCACGCTTTTCCATTGCTGTTGCCACTGCACGATTTTCAGCCTTTGCTCCGATGTCTTTGTCGGTAGAGACATCGTCCAAACTGGTAAGAAAAGTAAGTGGGCTTAGTGCAGCGACGCGTCGCTAGAATGGATGGTGGCCGCTACGTACATGAATGGAATAATATTCCAGAGGTATAAGTTTAACTGCAGTGTGAGTCTCCATATGATTCCATTAATTGACGCGATTTCAAGGTCGCGACCAGTTGCAATTAGCAATTATTTTATGAATACATTTACAACAATGACACTTTATTTTACAACGTATCTCTCTACGCGTGATATCATTCCTTGCATTTAGGTCTGTCAATGATATTTACTCAACTGCTTTTGTATTCGATACTCTCAGTTGCATTAATTTGTTACAATTATTTACGTGACTTAAATCACTGCCTTTCCTGGCTTCTCGTGCTATGCAGAACTTTCCCAGTAAACAAAACAACACTCATATCCAGCCTCTTGTATTCTCACTACCCGTGCAAGAAATCCAACCCTTCCTTTCTCTAATTATTCTCATGAATGCTCTTGTTGTGTGTACCCTGCTGCTATCCATCACTCATTAATGGCTGTCGTGCATGTACTTGTGTTGAACTTCTTTCGTACCATACATAGCCAACCGCACTAATCGGCAGGTGTATCATCACATTTGAAGACTCCGTAGGCGCGATGACGGCCTAGGCAGGGCTTTCCATCGACGAGGAACGCCCCGCCCACCACCCCACGTGAGCTGTCACGTCACAAAAAAACGATCGCCCCTCCCCCCCACGTGAGCTGCACGTCACAAAAAAACCGATCGCCCCTCCCTCCCGTTGCAGGCACCAGCACGGCCACTCTGCAAGCGCAGACTCACCTCTTCATCACCAGCCCTCACCACGCGCCCCACCACTAAACAAGAGGGTCGCCCTGCGTGAGGAGGAGGAGGAGGGGCACCCGAGGGATTGTCTCGAGGCCCGACTGATTGCGTGGCTTCCTCCCAGCGAGCACCGACTCTGTTCCCCGGTCGCTCGACAAACGCGAGCCGCGAGCCCCGGGGGGGGGGGGGGGGGGGGGGGTGGTACGACGCCTGCGACGCAGAGAAACTCTCAGCAGCTGCGCTCCTCCGAAGCAAATCGCGACGCGCCTCTCGCCCAGAATCATCAATCGTGATTTAATCCCGGAGAAATCCGGCGAGCCTATGAGGCTCTTTAATTTTGTTTTGTTTCGCAGACGTCCAGTTCAGGGGGCGGGTCAGAAAGTCACCCGGCGGCGCGTCGCAGGCGTTCATCCGTCGGGGGTCGTACGATGAGAGAAGAGGCGCGCCGATTGCGAATGTGGCGCAGTGCCGCGCGTGCGATCTGTTCGACGCGTGCACGGGACGCTACGACATCGGGCACACTGCCGACGACGTCGAACGGATTGGCGCGGCTCGGTCGGTTTGCCGATGCCATGCGGAAGACGAAGACCAAGACTTTGCTTTCAGGAGGATCCTGTGCATGGATCATAGACAAACTCCTCTCTGAATTTTATTTCATGAATTCGTGAAGATTTAGGTTTTTTCTCATTTCAAAATACCGTGAGTGCTCATGAGTCAGACAGGCACGTGTCACAAAAACGTAACATATTTCGTCAATAACACTGTGGGCCTGAGAGGAACAATCCAGAGAGTTGGTTGATGCTTTGGGCGATGGCCCTGTTTAATCGCTTCATTATTGCCGTATTGTTGTTCACGTTGTTACGCTCATTTACCCAAGAAAAGGCCCTCGCTGAGTCTCAAAACTATTTATCAGGAGGGTCCTGCAAGGTGTTTTCGCAGTAGCAAGGAGGGAGAGGGGGGGGGGCGATGTTTCAGCTGTGCGTGATTCAGATTTGAACAACTTGCAGGCACATGTCCAGCATTGAATCATTGGCGAGTGTCTGTCGTCTCTGCTCGTGCCAACGCCGCACCACGGATACTAAACACCGCGCACGGGACAGGACAACTTTCCCTGTCGCTGCGCCGCGCACTGCGGAGGTCTTGAAATCTTCGCTGCTTTGCCGATTCGGACTGGAAGGCGAAGACTCGCTGTCGGCGTGGCCGAGCGACCGCCCCCTCGAAGCCGCTCATCGTCATCCGGCCGAACGCGATCGAACGTCCACGGCACGTTCGGCATGCGCTCGCGTGGACCAGCGCCCACGTTACTCCGCAAGCGCCAGGCCTCCCACCGAGAGCCCGCTGGATTCAAGCCCAGGGCTGGCGCGAGGCGGCTACGGCGCGATGCATCATGTGATTGAAAAGCTCCACCGCGAAAATCGTGCTCACGGACTTGAATACTCACCTACTCGCTCTCCTCGGCCAATCACTGTTATTCAGTTGTTTTTCTCTCGCACGCTCGCCGACTCGCTCGCTCGGCTATGAACTCGTTCACTCGCACAAGACCTGGATTCCCTCCTGTAGCCTTGATCGACTTTCGGAGGCAAGCGCTCTTGGCGAGCACCGCACACGTGGCGTTGGGTATCCAGCACCACGCCCGGCCGCCTTTGTCTCCCGAGTGGCGATGTTTTACACACCCCCACCAGGTACTCGTTTGAGGCAGAGTCGCCCGAGGGGAGGCCCAGGACCGGTCAGATAGTCGTCACCGGTGTTGGCCATGAGTGGGAATCGAACTTGGGTCGCCGGGTTCGTAGTGCAGCGCACTGACCAACGCTCCACCGCTTCCCACGACCACTCGCTCACCCACTCGATATTTATTTTTGAGAAAATATCGCCGTATCTGAATTACCCTTTGCATTCCCTGACAACAACAACAAAATACTGTATATACTTTTTTATTGTACAAAAGCACGGCAATTAACGTTCTAAGTAAATCTCCGTAACGCTTTAAAGTAGCATTTTGCAAAACATAAAATCCAGAGTAATTGGCAGCATGGTGGTTATACGACCTCATCATTTTCACAGCTCACTGAGTTAACTGGCTTATTTATTGCGAGACTGACGGCGCGTGTGCATTATACGCGTTACAGGTTTGTGTAAAGTTGCGACGATTGAAACAAACCTACTTGGCTGGAGTCAAGTGGCCCTTGCAGGACGCTAAAAGTGATCGTCATGTGCACGTGAAGTCCGCCAAAAACATAAAAAAAAACTATCAACAACGAAATTATGAAAACATCTACCGACCACGAACAACTGAAATCGTGACAACCCTCGCATCGTGAACGCTCCCAGGCGTGTCGTGCCGCTCCTCGAAAAACGATTTCACGGCCGCGCCATCGCCGGTGATGCGGAGTGGCGTTGAAGCTCCCTCGTCTGTCGCGTCTGTGCAGAATTTGGGGCATGATCAGCTGTGAAGACGGCGTGACCGCACGCACACCAACGACGCCTCCAATACGACCCCGCTCGCTATAGCAAACGACGACGCCGTTTTTTTATTTTTGTGGCGCTGCATTGACACGAAGCAACCAACGACGGACGGTCGGGTCCGTTCGTCAACAAACCCTGCCCACGAAAGACAAGAAAGCATAACGGGCGACGTTTCAGGCAATGGCCCTCCTCCATCGCACGTCGCCACTTGCATCCTGTATATATTTATTGGTTTTCAAGGGCAGTGTTATTTGACGATCGTGTTGAGTTTTACACTCGTTTTAGGGAAAAAAAAAGTTACCGTGCCGCAGAACGCGCATGTGTGTACATTGAACTTTTGCAGCAGACTTGTTTTGTATCGAACTATTTATGAATCATAGACGCGTGAGATCGACCACCGAGGTCAATGGCGACTTTTGGGGGTGGTTTGGAACAGGGCACTGATAGAACAGAGGTCTGGCCTGTCACAGACAACTGTGCCACAGCACTCGACAATCAACAACTCTCTCGTGTAACATTGCATCCACGTCACACAAGTGGGTGGCTGCTGCTCTATAATGTCTGCTGGCAAAATAACAGCACTGGCTTAACAGGCCTGACTTCTCTGATGAGACCCAGAAACGTTTAAACCGGTCCAGAGTTTGATGGGCTTGAAACAAATCCTGGCAATGAGGAGTTGTCTGAAAGACGTGTTGGTTTAATGGCTTAAGTACTATAACGTTTCGTTTTTAATGGAGGCAGACTCTTGTCGATAATGATCTGGCCAGATGTCTCGAGCAAGTGGCTTGTGAGTTCACATCCTGGTCGGCGAAGGATTGTCTGAGCCCAGCAATCCCTCCTCACATTGTCACCTTGTGGCGTCAGGTCAAGCACGACCTCTGGTGACAGCCACAGCCAAACTCTGCCACCCACGCCGCGTCTCTCGCTGCCTCTCGTTGCTGGGTCAGTGTGGCAAGGCCGGCCGTGTACTTGATGTCGTCCATCCCACCTCCTCCGAATTCGACCCATGCCCCTGCCACTTTCTCCATTCTCAATCGAGGCCGTTTCCTCTAGGCCAGAGATCATCATTACGTGTCCAAAGTTGATTTTAAAAAAACGAGTACCAGTGGTTGTCCTGTGGATCGCCTCGCCGCCCCCGTCACAGGAATGTGACATTTACCACCACTGGCCTAGGGTTGTAAACAGGAGATGAGCGCCAATGCCTCCGACGCTCGATGGAGCAGGAACCCACTCGGACCTGTTTGACTCGTCCACAGCGTACGGCACGTGGTGCTCATAATCACATCGGCGATCTCACGTGAAGCACAGTTAGGAAAACAATAGTATTCTGCGTGTCGTCGTTTTTGCAGCATGTGCGTTTTAAAATAGCCATACGATGTCGGTGAAAAGCTACGTTAAGTTATTCTTAATACATTCCGTGTTCATCAGGTTGATGTTCATAGCGCGCGTAGTGTTACCGTTCGTAAGCTGCATTTTTGGCAGCTTCTGTGAGTGCCTGTCATGTCATTCCCTCTGCACCTCCGATGAGCACGATTGGCTACATACGGTGCGCAAGAAATTCAACATACAGACAATCGATCGGTGTGAAATGTATATAACGTTCCATAATTCAGCGATAGCGCCAGACGGAAGCGGCCGGCGGCACATAACCAGACGAGTTGCGATGGTCGCCGGAGATTGAGAATGTTTTTTATTATTATTCAGGACTTGAAAGCGTCGATTGTTGGAGGTTGACCGGACTTGAAAGGGGGCCGTGCCGTTCCAGGCCACTGGGGACCTGCCGATGAAAAGGCTCCCCGTTCCCGTTGGCTTCAGCCGAGCGGGTCTGACACACGGCATGTCCCTCTCCGGGCGAGCGAAGGTTGTGTTGCGGCCACGTTGGGTCGATGACGATGCTCGCGTCGGCTGCTGGTGTGTAGACGTACGTACGTTGGGGATTTCTTTCGCGCCGTACGTAGCCAAGCGTGCTTATTGAAGGTGCCGCGGTGTGGAGGGGGGGGGACAACCTCGAGACAAAGAAAAAACGTAACTTTTCGGTTGGCCGGTTTTCTATATTACTGTCCATCGAATAATTAATAATTCTTCAAAATTGTATTTCCACCACGCGACAAACTCTACTCTTAGGTTTTTTCGGTTAAGTCACGTAGGTAAAAAATAAAAATACAAAATAAAAATAATAAAATAAATAAAATAAAATAATAATAATAATAATAATAATAATAAATGAAAATAAATCAATAAAATCACGACGTTTCGGAGGCAACACAAGTCTCCGTCTTCAGGTGGGACCGTCACAGCTTAATTTACTGTATCAAGTGAGGAAAAATCCAAGAGACAAGCTCTTAAATACAAGTTAAGGGGGAGGGGGGAGGAGCTTATCTACTCACGGTACCGCCCGCCCCTGTGTTCATCCACCGACTGTCAATCCACACTGCGTGCGGGCCGACGTGGGGTCAATCGACCACACTTCACTACGCGCGCGTCAGTGTGGTTTGGTGAAGGTGGGACCCGTGCCGGATTAAGCTAGTGTGGGGCCTGTAGCATATGTTATAAAGGGGCCCTAAATAAAAAAATACACGTAAATATGTAAACATACAAATGTTTGTGGCTTGCATCGTAAAGTAATTGTATTTTTTCATTTGCTATACAGCCAGATAATACCTTAAACACCCGGTCGTTCATAAAAGTTGAAGGCTGTATGGTACTATAGTAATAGAGAAAGTGCAGAATCACTGAACCGTAATTGATAGCTTGAAAGCATTTAGCGCGGGGCCCTTGAAAGTGCGGGGCCCGTCGCTACTACATATGTAGTAGTAGTAGTAGCTACTATATATGTAGCTACTACATATATAAGTAGCTACGTATGTACATATGTAGTAGCTACATAGTAGTAGCATCATATGTACATATGTAGTAGCTACATTTGCTACTAGGATCATCCGGCTCTGGGTGGGACCCACATAGACGCGGGAGTGCAGGGCAGCACAGCGTGGATTTCTGCTTGCAAACCGCGCCGCCCCGCGCCTCCGACTCGCGCAGCTGGCTACATGCAGCGCGAAATACGCCCAACGTGCGTACGTACATTCTGTGAACGTGTTTATTTGCTGTATTTATTCCGCTCATTTACCCAGGAGAGCCTCGCCGAGTCTCGAGGGTCTCTCCATCAGGAAAGGCTCCCGCCACGGCTTCGCGGAGCAGAGGTGACGATGTCGCTACGCGTTAAACGACGCGTTAATTTACTGCGTCGTTTTTTGTGCAGAAAAAAAAATCGTTGCCGCTCAAGACCAACTTGATGGGCCCCGCTCGTAGTTTTCTTTTTTGAGTGACGTCTTCACAGTGTCCGCTGTAACGCAAACGGCGTCTGACTTGAACGGGGGGGGGGGGCAACTCACCCCGCACAAACATACCGAGCACCGCATCCCGTGTCGCTCTCCCGTGAGCTCGTGGTGGAAATTCCACGTTCCTAATGCGGTGCGAGCCTCATCCGCAGGACAACTCGGTTGACTTATCCTCACGAAGTGGTTCCTGATTGTATCAACGCCCATCGGAAGGATGATGTGCTGAATCAACCACACCACCAATCACCCACCACCAAGCCGTCCCCCCTTCCGACCGTGAGCCGCTCGCTCTACCGCTGAGCCAACCCGGTTTGGGGCCCCACGGGTTAGGGCCTCAAGCCTCTTTTTCAGGAGGATCCTGACAAGTTTTCGAGAGCAGAAGAGCAATGATTGATATGTATATATATATTCCAAATTGACTAATTTGAGGGTAAGTTTTCAAATTTGGACCATGACGCCCGGCACATACAGAGTGAGTGGTCCACTCTGACGAATGACATCATGGGGATATTTAAAATCCACATGCGGCATGTAGCATTTCTACAATGAATGTCTTATGGGCCGTGTCACCGCCCTCATCCTGCCGTGTATTGCCATGAAAACCGAGCTCGATTACGCTGGATAAGGCACAACATGGCTTAAAAATATCACCAGTGCTCCGTAATATTGGTCGCGAAAGCCTACGTGTTAAACACCAGTGCTACTGTTTTTTTTCTTTAAACGTACCCACCCAACGTGTGTTTTCGCCGTCCCTTGTAAATACTGCACGTGGAACGGACCTGTGGGCGGTCATTGCGCCGTTATTTATTTGCTGAAATGTCAATCGCTGTCCATTGTTTCGCCAGTGACATTGTACGTGTTGCGAGAGAGAGAGAGAGAGGGAGATTAAAAAAAAATCGCCGCTCAAATAAAACGTGCAGTGCCAAGCACAGGGGTTGGCTGGCTGGCGTCGATTGCACACGCGCACAAGCTCGCAGACGACAGCTGTCGACGGTGGGGATGACGGCGCGCACACAAAGACCCCGACGACCTGAACACACCGCTGGGGCGAAGTGCCGTTAGCGAGTGGCGCCTATGAAGGAAGAAAACACGCCGCGTGAGTGCGAGGTGTGAGACAGCACCTCGCCTGGCCACCTTTGTCTCGGTGCTGATGTCTAATATCAGGTCTGAGTCGACCTAGGGGAGGCCCAGAACCGGCACAGATATTCATCAGCGATGTTGGCCGTGAGCAGGAAGCGAACTCGGATCACTGGGTTTGTAGCGTAGTGCACTGCGCCCCAACAGCCTGACCAATAACAATACAGCCGCCATTCGCCGCTAAGTGATGGTAATGTCACCACGGCGCTTGTGCCAGGCTAGGTGCACTTTGAGGCCACGTGAAGTGTCGAAGGCACGCTGACAGGAGGTCACGGGACAGACCCAGGTGCCATGGGTTAGCTGAATGAGATGACTGGCAATGCCCTGCTGTGCAAACTCGCTGTATTTTATCTGCCCGGCGCATCGCTCGTTGTTGTGAGCGTCGCTCCTCTGCCCTCCGTTGTTGTTGGAGGGCGACAGCCTCCAACAACAGCCTTACACGCACGCACACTGGGGAACTGTTACAGTCCAGATGGCACAGCCAAAGCAGACTCACCACTGAACCTCAAATAAAATCATTAGAACGGTTGGTCTACACATCATTCTAATAGCGCAGGGCTATGATTGCGAAGGAAGGCACCGCTGTGTTTCACAGACATCATCTGCTGTGGTTTGTCGCAGTAGGAGGCCGATGTTGTTCAGCGTAATCCCAAATTGAGTAATTTGCGGGCTGCTGTGAACCTCGGGCAAACTCGAACCACGACGCCAGCACGCGACTGGCCTCTTTTCGAACGAACGCCGGACTTCTTTCGCACCGTGCGTAGCCAGCCGTGCTAATAGAGTGACACCACGGGACCCATATCGTCCACTGCGCAAGCGGGCGCGGCACAGCCAACACGCCGGGAGTGGTAACCAGGGCGGCCTGTCTGATCCGAACCACGAGCGGCAAACGCGAATCCAGCGGAATCCAGCGGACGGCACAGAATCGGAGTGGGACATCTCGGGCCGAGGCGGCAGCCTGAGTACTGCTAAAGCGATGGGAGACGATGGGAAAGTCCATGCTGCGACTGTGGATGCGAAACCAGAACGAGCATCTTTATTTATCCAGGAAGATTCCAATGAGCTATGAAGCTTTTTTTTCCACAGATGGAGCGCACGGAGCACATCATCCACACTTGGTCTGTCGGATTTTTTTTATATTTGTTTCAGTTTCATAGCTCATCGTTATTCGTGCAAATTGCACCTCACAATCGCTGAGGAGCCACAGATAAGCTGGAAGGTAGCCTGGTGGTGAACCGGTGGCTGCCAACGATTGACCAAGCTCTGCAGTCCTCTGTGTAGTAAGATGTTTTCAACCAATTAATTCGTTTATTCATTTCAAGAGGAATAGGTCGTCACTCAACATCCAAAATATACTTTCTCGTGACTAAATTACTCAGATTTATGATCAATGCTACTCACACACAGACATATAAAAAAAAAATGCAGCAGTGTTTTTGTACCAAGCCTGACTGCTGATGAGACTCATAAGGTCAAAACTGTTTCAGAGTTAACAACATGGGACCTTTCTCAGTATCAAAGTGTAAGAATAGGTTTTACCCTTTCTGGAAATAAAACAGTTGTGCTAAGATATTCTTGGTTCTTTCGGTAAAATTTCGATTCAGACGCTGTCGCCTCGACAGACCTGGTTTCACCTGAGGACGGCTGCTTGCGTTGTGGCCGAAACGTCGTGAGAATTATATTATTATGTTTTATTTTTATTATTTTATTACTTCCCTTCTACGTGACTTTACCGAAAGAACCAAGAAGATCTTTCGGTAAAGTCACGTAGAAGGGAAAAAAATATATAAAACAATAAAATTCTCACGACGTTTCGACTGCAACACAAGCAATCATCATCAGGTGTGAAATCCACAGCAAGAAAATGTGAAAAAAGTGGCGTTTTTTTCTTAACGTCAGCACCACGGACAGCGATTTGGCAGTTGATGATGATGATTGCTCGTGTTGCAGTCAAAACGTCGTGAGAATTTTATTGTTTAATATTTGTATTATTTTATTATTTCCCTTCTACGTGACTTTACCGAAAGAACCAAGAATATGAATCCCTGCAGTCACGAAAGCTTTAAATCAAAATTCATGGGTTAAGATGTTCAAACACCAAATAGAAACATTTTTGCAAGGAGTCATGTCTGCAGTATTAGGTTTTACCATAAAGGATATAAAACCTTCTCTTATACTTTGATACTGGCAAGAAAGATCGCATGTTGTAGCTGTTCACCCCGAATTATAAATGTCCTGATAGTGCATTGTCTTTGCGCTGTTCGGCTTTTGGCGTCCTCTGGTCTAAGACTGATTGAGACTAGGCCCTAAAGAAGTCTGTCTCTGGTATAGACCAGTTTCAAAGACAATGCATATACTACCTTAGCATGTTTTTGTTTGCATGTTCACCGCAAGTACGTGTGGTTAATGCAGACCATGACTCCTTGCAAAAGGTTTCTGTTTGGTGTTTGAACATCGTAACACCGATTTTATTTCCGGAAAGGATAAATCCTATTCTTATACGGTTTTAGAGTTCGCTTGGTTAAGCAAATGCTGCTTGGTCTGGAAAGCCAATCACTGTACACAGTTTTGGGTAAAACTATAGAACACATAACACAAAAGAAAGAACCTGACGATTAACGATTATTTGGCATTATAGTTACGTGTCGAACGAGGACTCATTGATTACACAAAATATCCCTTGCCTGTGAACATTAATCAGTTCGCCAGCATTGCTTCAAGCAGACATGACAATGTCTATTTAGATCATGTTACAAACATTTAGATAATTTTGGCTGCTATAAATGTCCAAATGATAAGCCACTTTGTTGAGCTCTCATTTGTGGCCAGGTCGCTTTTTAAATAAATAAGTTAATACCTCAGTGGGCTTTGACTGGTAAGGTGTGGCTGGTTGAGTGTTGTATTTGTACGTGTTTGGGTGATCTGTTTACCCTTCTTGTATTTTGCACTCCCGTCGTGTTTTTGTATTGTTTGCTGCTGTAACGTTCTGATCCCGTGTATAAATAAATATTCTTATTTTTGAATGCTGACGTCACGCGTGTAAAATACTCATTGACAGAAAATAATTATTCAAACGTATAATGCGCATTCCATCCTAGGACCCCGCATCGCCGAAGCATTCCACCGTCACCCCAACAGCATCGCACGGGGACAATTGCACGCCTATTTCCCCAAGGTAATCGTCGGTTTGTAACGAAGTAAAACAAGTCGCTCCTCGCGCTCAAGGACCCGCGCGGACGGCTTCGCAGCCATCGTGTCCGTTCGCTGCGTTGGCCCAACAAGCCAGTCACGGGGGGCCCTTTGCCGCTGTTGCGTATTTTTGTTTTGCGCCACGCAGGTCACGGAGCGAATGCGCCCGGTTTTCCAGATAAGCAAAAGGCAAAAAAAATTTCGACCACCGATCACAGCCGCGAGAAGTTTTGCTTTGCAAACGCGCCCACAACGGTGATTAAGAAAATTACATTTAACGTTTAAATCATCCCCCACCTCCCCGCTTTGTGAACGGGAGGAAATATTTTAAACGTGACAATTTGCGCCGGGTTGAGGTGTAATTATCCGGTGGCTGGTTATGTCATTTTCTCGGCTGCCCCCTCATTTGATTCACAAATTACATTTTAAAGAGTGCGGAGGTAGTATGCCTTGACAAACGGCAATTACTCGGACGCTTGCAGAACCTGTCATTATACGTGAATGCCAAAAACTGTTGTGAAATCAATTAAACTGTGCACCACATTGCATCGAAATCAATCGTCTGAGCGGCGTTTGTAACAGCATTGCATAGCGATGTAACACCGCTTAATGTTCTCACATTTA
The DNA here is from genome assembly GCA_014621495.2 of Entosphenus tridentatus. Lineage (NCBI taxonomy): Eukaryota > Metazoa > Chordata > Hyperoartia > Petromyzontiformes > Petromyzontidae > Entosphenus > Entosphenus tridentatus. The sequence continues at coordinate 1,828,356 of CM025656.2, forward strand.
TTACAATGGAGATCGCAATAACAAACATTTCATAAATAAACCAATTCAACCGTGCATATTTTGGTTTTAAAACCAATTAAAACCAATTGGTAGGGCAGTAATGAGCACAAGTGCTATGACCTGGACGTTAACTGCCATCAAAGGTGAGTGATATCTGCACAGGATCAGCATCACCCCATCGCCAACCTGCACTGACCAGTGTGGTGAAGTATGGTCAATCAACCCCCCACTACCAACACGGGCATGAGGAGGCAGACCTTCATCCAGCAGTCGGATTGATTCGAATTGTGGATCGTGAGTGCATTTCTTGAAATGATTATCATCCTATCGCCACTGTTATTCCCAGCGCTCCCATACAATAACATCCCTTCCAGCCTGAGATTAATCCCGTAGGGAAGGAATAACTGGCAGAGGGGTCCTCTCAAATCAATTACAAACACCATCGGTTGGGCTAGGGATGGAGCGAGGATCAACTTTGACTGGGGGGTGCCGGTAGAGAGCTTTGGTTACTCAATAACGACCGCGCGCATTGTTGTGTTGTCTGTGCATCAGAAGGAAGAACAGTGTGTGTGCACAGCGAAGCAACTTGAAACGGAATGCAGCTTTCAGCCTTGTCCATTTATTCACCCGGTTCTGAAGTTAACCGCACACCGAAGCCCATTAAAAAACACACACACACACACTTGCTTTACACGCGGGATCTATCACAGAACGGTGATGGGAAACAAGGTGGATTATACGTCTCTTCAGGGTGGTGACATAATCCAGCGGTAACCTGTTCGTTGCTTGCTTCAGATGTTCGTGTTTCGAATGGGCAGGTGGCCGTGGGTCATACTGAAGGTGTATTAACCGTGGTACATGAGCCGTCTGCTTAACAGTGGGCGTCAAAGATCCCGTGACCTTATTCGTAAAGAGTAGGCTTTTGTGTGCCGGAGTCATGGGTCCAAATTTGCCGAGCTAAAGACATTACCTGCAAATCAATCAAGTGGGATTACACACAGGAACACTGCTCCTTACTGTGAAACTACTGCACACGGTGTCTTTTATGCAGGGCAACTTCGTGAAAGCCCTACACTATAAGCATGGTGCGAATACCAAATCTAGTCAGTTATTATAATTATTATAAATATGATAATTAATGTGGATTTTTTTTTCATGTGTATTAAGCCCGTTTCACTTCTTAGGATATATTTACGATGTGGGCCAGATCCACGTGTTGGCGAATGTTCCTTTCTGACCGATCTTTTGTAAAAGTGCTCCAACGATTCCATCACTAAACAACAAGGCCAATCTCCGGGCTAATGTGTTTTAACTGTTTTGTCAAGATGTGAATCTGGTTCTCTGTCCTGACTTTTATTATGCACTGCGGTTTTTTTCCTCTCCAGATGATGGCATTTCTGGCTGGCTGGCGGGAGCCGTAGCTTGTTCAAGGCTTGTGGTGTAGTCACGGGCTTTGTTCGAAGTACGGTCATCGTTCGAATAAACTCTTCGATCCAGCGTTGTCGCTTGTCGGCGGCATGATGTCCCACGAGACGCCAAGCGGACCGCAGACGCGCTCGACCGCAAGCTACTGCTCATCTACGATGCGCACTCCCACGTTCTCGTCCCAACCCTTTCGGCAGTTCCGCACAATCCAGTCGTGCTCATCGTCGTCTTGAAAACAAATCGACAACAACAGCAAGCGGCAACGTATTATTAGGGGCACGCTCAGTATGTTGCACGTGACGCAAGTTTCTCGAGCGCAGCCCCGTGCATCACGCGCACAGCTGGCATGGCGCCCTTTGAAGCGAGAAAAACAATGGACAAAACTCACGCGGTCAAAAGTTTTGTACTTCAGGATCGCATAGCCCTGGCAAGACGGTTGTGTTTGCGACAATCGCGTCAAATCGTGCGAGGTTTTTTTTTTAAGAGTCAGAATAGTTCTGAGGATGCCAATCTGACACGGGTTGCGCCCATGCTGATTGTGCAGGGTGGCAAGCCGATATGAAGGGCACAAAACGCTCTTAAGTTAAACACCCACATGGGGGGTGGGGTATTACGTAGCAGCGATAAAGTCGCCCAAGGAACACCACACGGATTTCTCACCACATTGTTTAGCTTCATTAACATTTTAACAAACTCTTTGTCAAGCAGAGAGGGATAATAAGAGTAACAATAGCAGTTTGTTTTTCAGTGCCTGGGGCGTCTCGGAGCAAGTTATGCGCGTTAAGTGAGTTACATCACAAATAATCTCAGACATTCTAAGGACACCCCCAATGCAAGCTGTTCTTGTGCGGCACCATGTTTCTCAGCGCCTAGCCTGCAGGTGGGCATTCGTCTGCCAGTAGGGGGGTGGCGATGATTGCTGCTGTATGTAATTCCAATTGAGCAATTTTCAGGCTATTTTTCGAATTTGGAAAATTTGGACCGTGACACCCAGCACACAATGGCCTCCTAGTTTCAAGTGAGATCCGGTGATCTACGTTAAAGCACATGGCGCGTTATTCGTGGTTCATACACCGGCAGTGTTAACCAGGGCGGCCTTCCGGAGCCCAACCACTAACTTCTGCAATGAGTGGATAACGCGCTACTGCTGGCCCATGTCACCGCCCCACAGGTTTATACGGTGTAGATTAAAAAAATATTTAAGTTGATGATGTCCTTTAAACTCTTACACTTCACGCAGTGTCTGTCATGTTGTTCTATCACCCCACATGCTACTTAATTACCAAGCACATAATTGGTGCTGTTCGTGAATAGTGATACGATATACATTTTGATGTAAAATGAGTCACTGGTTACCCAGTCTCACCGACATGAGACTGGGTAACCAGTGTTATGTATTATATGAAGAGATGCAAGATCCTTAGCCAATGACCTCAACAGAAAACCAACTGCATACAATTGGTGAATTATACAATGACCAAACACAGAATGCTCTGCAAGCCACCGCCAAAATGCCTAAAAGGTTGCAGGTGTACAAGATGGTTAATTTACACCTCCCATATGTTCTAAACGTACCAGATCAATGGGTGCAAAACCATCCATTTGTAACGTTTTAGTAAGAGAAAGGCAAGCCTCCGGTCACACTCCCAGCTGGCTGACCAATTCAATATCGCATTGATCCCAGACACTGCGTCACAGCCCCACAGCCTCTTTGGGTGCAAATTTGCATTCATCAACCCACGGCCAACATGAGAAAATCGCATCTCCTTTATAACGTTTTCACACTCATCGGAACGCCATTGACAGGTCAGGACTGTTTAATGCACCTTGAGACAGAGGTCAGGCTTTAAGGGATTTAATGTCATACCATCGGAGTGACAGAGTCAGACTCGAGTGCTCAGGGACAAGCGTGGGGAAGGTTAAAATCGGCCTTTCACCTCTGCAATCGATACGAAGCCTGCCAAAGCCATCAGCAATAAAGCAATGCTCTTACATTGGCATCGTTCAAGGCTCTCGTGAAAACATTCAGCCCCGGGTGAAGTACACGACCGTGTGATTGAAAATAAACCTATTCCAAAATTAACAACGAACGGAACAAATCCGTCAATAACACCGCTTTAACATGAACAATATATAACAGGCGACCTATCGGGTAATGACCCTTCCTCACAGCACACATGCACCATAAATTCCAGCAACTTAAACAAACGCAATTAATAACAACAGAAGATATCCCCCTGAGAGCTGATCCAATTCCAGCGTCACAGTCGAACAAACCAACCGTGGCCGTGTGCTCCAAGCGGACAACACAAGACCTCTCGTTGAAAGCGACAAGGCGAAAGTGGACGGCCAAGGGGTAAGTTAACATCGTTCATGAGCAACGGATGCGGCAAAGCCCGACGAGACAAATCGACGAGGTGGTAGGGCAAGCACAAGACTGTACCCAGTGCGAGCGTACAGTACGCGTGCTGAACTTCTTTCGCACCGTACGGAGCCAACCACGCGCTGATCGGAGGTGTGGGGGGAAGGACAAAAAGCTAAACACAACAATCTATTGTAAAGAAATTAGTATCTAGAGTGTTTGGTTGCTATAGATTCCCACGTGATAAGCCACTTCGTTGAGCTATCATTTGTGGCCAGGTCACTTCTGAAAAAGAGCTGTAGAGCTCGGCGGGCCTGGTCAATTAAAATAAAAAAAACTGTTTAGTTTTAGTTTGTATGGTTTATTGCGTAGAGACGGCAGTCGTGAGGATCGCACCTGCGTTGCGGAGGAACTCGTGATTGTAGTCGGACACCACACGGGTCCCCGGATCATAGAAACCGTCGCCGCAGTCGTAGCAGCCCGGCGGGATCTCCCTCGGGGGGTCGATGTTTGTCAGCTGTGAACGACCTGCGCCGTCGTACACGTGTGCATACCCACAGCCACGCAACGGCGCATTGCTTCATCGGTCAAAATCTATCCACGCACTCACAATACGCGCACATTGCAATCGATTAGAATAATTTTAATTCCTATACGATGTATATTAGAACGGACTGGGAGACTCAAAGTCACTCAGCGAGACCACAGGGATATGGAAGAACACCGCAGTGGAGACACACTCTGCCTGGGCTTAATCAGTTTCCGCTGTCCATGTTATAAGATGATGCTTCTGTTGTTGGGGTTCTTCTGTGGATGGCTGAGCAGCCCAATCCTCGAACGGACAGATCCTTCCACAACTCGGAGGCAGGAGCTTCTCCAGAGGGGATTACCCAGATGAAGTTGGCTGGTACCACCAAAGGTGCATGATTGGCTTCGTGCTCAAATGAATGCCGAGCTCGGGACCACTACAGCGCTGGAAGCTCACGGCGGTGCACGCCCTGCGTGACGCACCTCCGGTGAACGGCGACAACGATGACCTCATCAGTGGCATGGATGATGAATTCGTCATTCACATTAAATCCTGTATTTAAAATGCATGTTTTTGTATGTATGTGACCAATATTATCCATAATAGAAGATTTTTGGGTTTGATCGCATAAACATAAATGTGTCGTTAAACCCGCCACCACCCGACCATCCGCGTCAGCATCACGGTGTCTCTGCAGTGAAATAGTGACGCCTCCAAATCACCTTTCTAGTCATTCCAACATGCAGATGTTTTTGCGAGTTCCCTGAAAAAGTGAATAATATTTGTTTAAAATTAATTCATATTTTATCGTTGAAATATTTATGTTCTTTTTTAATTATTGTTGTATTGTGAAAAGTGATGCAGGTGTGTATTTTCAGGTTAGGAGTCGAGTTGGAATGACTGTCCGAAACACATCCCTAGGTTTTAGCATTAAATGAATGTGAAAAGTCGTTGCGACTTACGGAATTTAGTTTTACGTCGTGTTTTTTGAAGAAAGCATCGGGGGCTACCTGTCTCTGTTCCACCGTCACTGGACATGACAGGGTGTCTGCAAAGTGTCGTTACCCTCAAGTTACCTAAGCGTGCCGTTTGTTAACCTGTGCTTGTCACGCGTGATGTAACGCGGGATACAGGTTGTGCCCGTCGCGTGGAGCAGCGAGTTTTGGCGAGCGCTTGTCAAGAGAACGATGGTGCGCACACTGACTGACCCTCCTCTGGACAAGAGTGCAAAGTGAAGGCCGTGGGGGCTGTGATGCTGTAGAATTTGTTGTAAGTGACCCATCGCAGTTTGTATTTCAGAATGTAAATAATTGTAATTCCATTCAAATGTAGCGCGCGACATGTCATTTGTGTTAATCGCACGTTACTGATAACGTGACTGGTACTTTGACATTGTAGACCCCCGTGTAAAGCTCTGTATCGTCCAACAAAGTGAAATACCGCCATCTGCTGGGATACCTCGAAATTCCACTTGATTTGAATGGACAATGTGCCGATACTGCTTCTATTTGTCCCATAACACAGGTTTACAGGTTATGGATGATATTGGTCGCGAAAGCCTGCGTCTTAAACTGCTCCTATTTTACCTTCATTACAGAAGTCCAGGCTCAAAACTGCCCTTTTTTACTCTTCCTACTTTTGTATATTTGTCTTTATAAAAAATATCAATAAATATCAACACTACACTTGCGTGAAGACCTCCAGACTCACATAGATACCCATAGACCCACGTAGAAACCCAGCGCTGTCTTTCTCGTTATAAAATAAATATGCACTGAGTTTCTGACGGTGACTTGAGATACAGCCGCATTTAGACGCTGTATACATCCACATTGTATCGTATCAATTCTTGACGGTGTGCAATGCAAGAGAGAATCATGATATGCTTGGTAATAACATTTTGTGTTCTAAGAAACACCACTGCCGTGTGCGTGTCCAGGAATCAATAAGCTGACATCAGCGGAATGATAACGGAGTGCTTTAACCACTACGCCACCGCTACTGACTACACGCTCGAGTTTAGGCCATCAAGTGTGCATGTTTGGAGGACAAACCAGCTGGTTTGAGGCCGTTGCAGATCTCCGTGTAGAAGCGGCGATCGTCTCCAGTGCAGTACGACCAGCCTTCTTCTGCGTACACCAAACCATCTGCGAATATGTATGTCCCCTGGCAAGATGCATGGTAAAAAAAAAACACTTAAAAAAAGTATAGAATGGCAATGCAGGAATTATACGATATATCATAAAAAAAATATTCATTCATAATAGAGGTTTTTGGGTTAGATCACGTAATCATATAAATGTGTCGATAAAACCCGCCACCACCCGACACAGCCAACTAGTAAGGCTTGTCACGTAAACAGAACGTGCCAATTCGTCACTAGTCCAGCAACACCGGTTGGTTCGGCCACAATATTGTCACCTTTATCAAGCTGTTATTTCAACGTGCCAATGTACTGATCGAATTCTGGCCCGATAAAGCTGCTCACTGGTGGCGGCTTAATGCTCTTCGCCATGTTAAATTCAGTCGAAGTAAAATAAAACGTTTAAATGCTAACAATGCAAGTTGTGCATGCAAGTGTACAGCAGCTTGTGTATGCTCAGGAATACCAAGGTCTCACAATCACAGCTCAGGGCTGCCACCTGTCCGGGTTTTGACCCTAGAGAGTCCGTGAATTGGAATTTGTTGTGTCGAGTGCCAGAATTAGATTTTACCGACATCTGGTGGTGTTTGTGTTTAATTTAATTGCAGTTTGCTACCGCGTTTTCAATGCATTAGGCTGACATGAGAATTTCATCCGGGGAGTTGGCCTGCAGTGGAAAAGGTTGCAATACTAATCGGATCTGCTTAACAAGTAGGCTTTCACGACCAATATTATCCATAATAGAGATTTTTGGGTTATATCGCGGAAATATAAATGTGTCGTGAAACCCACCACCAACCGACACGGCCGATTGGCAAAGGTTTCTCATGTAAACAGAACGTGCCAATTCGTTACGAGTTCAGCACACCGGTGCGTTGGAGAGTAAACCCACAACATCTACTAATCGAGTACAAAGTGACGTTCCGCTGGTAATTACAACCAGCATCATCAGGCGACAGCCAGAGTCGCGGGGAAATCCTCCTGCCATTTCGGTCTCAAGTCGGATCCACCGTACCTCGACCACTCGCCCATTCTCCCAGGTAGCCTGATACTTTCCCCGTCCGGGAAAGTGCATGGTGCCCTGCCCATGGGGGAGACCATCCTTCAGCGTGCCTTCGTAGCGCGACCCTGTGCAGAACGTGTAGCAGCCCTCGCCCTCCATCCTGCAAGCTCAAGACAATACGCCTCGGGTGACATGGAACACGCGCGCGCCCGCCGTCAGCTGTGGGTGTCAGCTCGTGGTGTCCCATGTCAGACAGGGACAGCTCCCGTCATGTAGAGTATACCGCAAGGCCGTAATTATAATATATATTGGGGGGGGGGGAACACATCAATATTCAAATATGCTCAAAATGTCCCCCCCCCCAATATATTGCTATAAAATAGATTTCTGTTTATATGATTGTGGTTATGGTTGTACTTTATTAATCCCTAATCTCTGCCATTACATACAATGAAACAAGAAAAGGTAAAAAAAACAGAGCAATGTAATACAAGACACAATGAGACATTATTGTACAAATAAATAAAAAGTCCATCCTATGTGTTAGTGAATTTCATTTAATATTTTAGGCAGGAAATAGCAGGAAATGAGCTTTCAAATTTAGATTTTTTTTCTGGGGGGGGCCCAGACCCCCTGGAAGATTTGGTCCCCCCAATGTTGACTCCATGGCTACGGCCTTGGTGTACCGATACCCCTGGACGTGACGGCTCATGAACTTATCTTGACATATGATACATAACACTCGTATACACCACACCTATATAAATATCACACCAGATACGTGACTTTTAAAACATTATACCTGCCACGTCTTCTGTTACATGGCACCTGGCACAAATCTTTTGACAAATGACGTCTGACATGTCACTCCTGCCTACACGGAACCTGCTACTTAACTCGTGCGTGGTGAGGGGGCAGCCAGGTTGGGAAGTGTGGTGAGTGATGACTTTGGTAAGCGGTGAGCATGGCGAGTGGTGAGTTTGGCAAGTGTGGTGACGGAGATGAAGGGAGTCGTCGGTTTGGTGACGAGTTGTGGTGAGGAGTTGTGGCGGTGGTGAGCGTGGTGAGTGTGTGGTGGGGAGTGAGCAGTGATGAGAAGTTGTGACGATGGTGAGTGGTGATGGTGAGTTGTGACGGTGATGTGCGTGGAGAGTGAGTGGTGGTGATGAGTGGTGGTGGTGAGGAGTTGTGACGGTTGTGAGTGGTGGTGGTGAGTGGTGGTGAGTTGTGATGATGGTGAGAAGTGACGGTATTGAGCGTAGTGAGTGAGTGAGCGGTGGTGAGCGTGTGGTGGTGGTGAGGAGTTGTGAGGGTGGTGGTGAGGAGTGGTGA
>CM025656.2:1837338-1855225 GCA_014621495.2 Entosphenus tridentatus
GTGGTGAGTGAGTGTGTGGTGGTGAGGGTGGTGAGCATGGTGAGTGTGTGGTGGTGGTGAAGAGTTGTGAGGGTGGTGGTGGTGAGCGTGGTGAGTGTGTGGTGGTGAGGGTGGTGAGCGTGGTGAGGGTGGCGTCTCCTCACCGCCCGTTCTTCTCGTCTCCCCGGTATTCGCTGCCGGTGATCTCCATGCTTTCCCGTTTCCACGGCAACCGCGGACGCTACGGCGGCCGCTTGGGACGCACACGTGCGCAAAACGCGTTTAAAAAATCAGTTCACTCGTAAGCGGCGATGCAAAGTCCAGTGGTAAAAAATTAACCCGTAAAAACAAAGTTTTCACTATAAATCCTTTATATGCGTGGAGGCTAGAGTCCTCTCTTCCTCTGGCTTGAGATGGCTGCCACCTATGTGTCAGATGATTGCGTGCCACCATTAAGCAATTGGTAATTAAATATAAAAATAAATTGCTTAAAAAGTGTACAATTTAGGAAAAACATTTTCACGAAAATAAATTGTCACGCCAAACGAGTCTGTGTGCAAAATGTCAGCTCGATTGGATCACGGGAAGTGGGTTAAAAAAACGACCGAAAGATTTGCACGGTCGTAAGCGCGCAAGCAAGCAAGCAAGTGAACTTAATATAAAGGATTTTAAAATAAACTAATCAGGTAAGGCCGACGGGAGCTATGTAGCTCTTCTTCAACATGACTTAGCATGCGGAAATGTAATCAGCCAAACACAGCACAGGGACTCCTCTACTTACGAACTTGTTAGGTTCCAGAGGTCTGTCTGTAAGTCAATCTACTCTATAGGACTACCCACTGTTGAAATCCCTACAAAGTGGTCTTGACTTGAACATGTAGCAGTTACTACGCACAATAGGTGCATTAATAATGCATAGAAGCGTCTTGTGTAAACCAGGTGGCACGTGCCGAGTGTTTTGTCAGGTCAAGGGATTCCTTTCCCAAGCCTCGATCACGACTCTGGGACGGTGGGGTGTGATGGTTGTATTTTCTGGAGCTCAGCCACGGACAGCTTCGGCTGAAACGAAGCCCTCTCGTCTGGTGTTACGCGTGTGTCAGGTGTGATTTTTAAACATGCAGATTAATCGTTATTCCGGTTGTTAAGTGTAACTAAATGCATTGGGTGTACATTGCGTGTACACGTGATACAAATTTAGCCTATTTCCTGCTGTATGCAATTACGGTACTCAAATAAAATTATTATAAAATCTGGCTTGTTCAAATATTAAAGCCCCCACCACACCCTCCTGTTAACGCCAAATACTGAAGGATATTTTGAGCAAAACGTCCGTACCCAGTTGCTGGTACCGGTACTGTGCCGTGTTGCAGGAAACTGCACAGGTGTGACAATATCCCCCGTGCTGACGAATATAAAATATAGGAACCTGAGTCTGATCTACAGTTGGGAAAGGTGGGGACCCGAGAGAGAGTACACGGCAAGCCAAAGGTTGGGAAGGACTGCTCAAAGTAAAAACAAAAACATGCCAACGTTGCCACGTGGTTGGAACGTTGAGCCTTGGCCCGGTTTGACCCAGTAACTTGGTGATTGTGCAGAGTCCTCTTTCCTATGATTGCTTTTTCATTGCTTTCATGGATTTATTTGGGTGATTTCGAAAAGTGTATTGGTTTAGCCATGTTTGTTTGTTGTAGTACAGGGTTAGACTGATGGCCTTAATCTAAGTTGTCTTATGGTTGTTGTTTTTGTTGTTTGACTTGCATCCCACTGGGATTTTTGCACACAGCGTTAGTGTACGGTGTTTTTTTTCTGCAATATTTTGCTGTCTTTTTTTGGATTTTTTGTTTGCACTTAGTCACATATTCACTTTAAGATGTTTTTTGTTCATGTTTTTTGTTTTTTGTTTGTTGCGGTTGTACCCGATTCAAGAGCCGAATGGCTCACAGGGCTATACCTAATAAATGAACTTGAAATGAACTTGAACTTTTCCCCCCAGCGATGCCAAGAGTGTAAACAGTGGAGATGACCCAATGACAACCCAAATTTCGCTTCTCACACAAGGCAGTTCTCACTTATTTCAGACCTGTCCCACGTTTTTTCCAGCGTTCCCAGGCTCGCCGCGCCAGCAGGGATCGTCCCAGGGACATTTTCCACGGTTAGTTTAGCTCCTTTACAAAAACACACCATCACAAACAGCAACCAACAACTCGCGCACTCTCTAAAGGCTCTCATTACACCAGTGTACAGTAATAGTATCGTGCAGCTTAGCAACATATCCACGTGATATCATTGCAGCGCAGTGGTGTGCCATGTGTCGTTTTTGTGCAAGACTGGAGTTTTCAGGGAAACAAACAACACGTGTATTATTATTTCTACTCTTTGGTTCTTTCGGTAAAGTCACGTAGATATAAAATTAATAGATCACGACGTTTCGATCGCAACACAAGCAACCGTCATCAGGTGAGACAATTTTCTACCTACGTGACTTTACCGAAAGAACCAACGAGTATGGATTCCTGCAGTCACGAACGCTTCAAATCACATGTATTATTATTATTGGCAAGTAATCATGCACCTCCTGGGTCATTTAAGTGTGGATCGAGATGGTCAATTGATTTCTTTTTTTAAATATGACTTCGTTTATAACCGGGCGGTGGTGGATATGTAACATGGCCTGTAATTTAGCACTGTTGGAGGCAGCAAGCATTAGTGGATCGCACATATGTTTTTAAACTCCCTTGTTTTCAACGTCGAGGTTTCCATACCCTGGCCCGCCATGATAAGGCAGTAACAGCAATTGGACGAGTCGCCATCTCTTTCCATCTGCATGGGGATAGAGTGTTTCCCCCTCGCACGCGAGGGTCTTCTCCAGGTACTCCAGTTTCCTCCCACATGTATAAACACAACTCATCATCAATTGGCTGAAAATATCTTTAAAAAAAACCCACGATGCAAGACCCTCCTGAAAAAGAGCCATATGACTCGGTGTGCCTCTCCTGGATAACCCCCCCACCCTCCTCTGCATTGCTTGGGGAGAACCGCATGCAGCAGTGAATTGACAGAGTTGTACATTGTTATTTATTATACAGTTCACAAGGGGCTTTACTGCCTGTATATGTGAGAAAATAGTGGACTCCACTCTCATCCCAGCGGAAAAAGTAGCATTCTTACAAATGATTTGGTGATACTGCGTTGTCAGTGGTGCACAGGGGAAAATGTCAAACACGCAACACATTTGTCAATAACACAACCTTGAAAGAAAAAGTATGAAATATATAAATAGGTGACGTTTCGGGCAATGGACTTTCTTCATAGCACACAGAGGCCAGAGAGGTCTGACCAGAGAGGACTGTCATCTCTATGTGCAATGAAGGGCCATTACACACATCATTGTCATCATCATCATTGCCGTCTCTCTCGGGACAGTAAACATAGCGCTGTCTGGATTAACATCGCCTGTTGTATTAAGGGATCACTGGTCTTTGCCATATGAATATGAACGTTCCAGCTCTGGCATTCGATTGCCCAATCCAATTGGAAAGCAATGCAATGCTATTTAGACTGTGTGTGTGTGAGCACAAGTCAATTACTGCACCACACTGCCACCTTGCGAAAGGCACAACGCAGAAGATCCCCGGCTTTGATCTTCAGCGAAGCGCATGGTCCACCCCGAACCGCATGCCATCCACTGCACAAACCATGGCAGATGCTGATACCTGATGCACAAATGTAAACTTTAAAAACTCTCCAGTGTGCGACTGTTGGTCATCCAGAATGAACCATGACGTAGTTATTATGACGCAATGCCCGATCCATGAATACGAGGGAGACATCAGAGCGATGCGCGCCGCCACTCCTCACACGCTTGCCTGTAAATGTCGTGGATTTCGTCTCCAACACACAAGCGGTGTGTGCTGAACTAGTAACGAATTGGCACGTTTTGTTTATGTGGCAAACCTTTACTAATTGGCCGTGTCGGGTGGTGGCGGGTTTAATGACACATTTAAATTTGACGCGATCTAGCCCAACAAAAAATATTTTTTGAAGGGTTGTGTGGCTTGACCCCATGAATGTGAAATTGTGAGCTGCCTGCTCTGGCATCTCCATCGGCCGTACGAAACAAGACTGACACCTGCTGGCACGGTGAACATTTCTCTCCGAGTCGAAGTGGTTTGATCATCAAGTGAACATTGACGCGGGTTGCTCATCTCCCGCTTACAGCCCTGAGACAGTGGTGGACATTCCACATTTCTATGGCGCGGGCAAGTCTATCCATTGGACACATTTTGGTAAAGCTTGCGTTGGAAGTGCACAAGCACAATTGTGCTTTTAGATATAAATGAGTGTACTTAGCAGTACTTTTCTAATAATTATTGGAGGGTTTGCATGTTAATAGCTATGAGGTAAATATTGATAGGCCAATTTAAAAACCGGTCATCAGTAACACATTTTAAAATTTAATTCTCATTATGTCCCATAGTGTATAAGTGCAGTCTACAGCTATTAGTATTATCCACGAACATCTCTCTGCCTATGCGCTATGAAGAAGGGCCATTCATTGCCCGTAACGTCGCATCCTGTATTATAGATATTGTTGTTCCTTGTTTGTCGAGTCTGTTTGTGTGTGTTTATGTGTGAGTGCTTGCCTCCACGCCTTCCGGGTGTGGCTGTCCATTAGTGGGGCCCTCTTATCGCACACCACATCAGTCATCTCTCCCCATTTCAGCCACATCCAGACTACGATATGCAATTCACATATCGGGGATTTAACTCAAGTAAAAATGTCTTCGTGACGATGCTCAATACTTGTGCTGACTGATTCAGGACACGCGGACTATTTTACCGACCTTTCCACTGGAACATCCGAGCCGAGCCAGTGTGGGGCCGTTCACGGCACGGCCGGTTTTCTACTGGCTATTAGCATAAACCGAGCTGCAACTAAACCGTGATGCGCCGCCGGCTTCATAAGACTTTGGGGGCCAAGCAGGGCCAGCGGCGTTGCTAAGGAAGTGTTCATTATGTATGATGTCAGTCGGTACGTTTTGACAGCAACCGCCGTTCCGCACTAAGTGGCGGCGACGTCACCACGGCGCTTGTGCCAGGCTATCTGCACGGTGGCGAGATGTTAACTTCCTCGCCTGGTATGCAGGTCGTGGGTTCGATCCCGACCCTGACGCCTGTATATTTTGAGTTTGCATGTCTCTCTACCCGTGGTCGCATGGATTTTTGTCCGGGTCCTCTGGTTTTTCCTTCCACATTTAGGCTCAACACGCCTTTAGAGTATTTGGCTGGTATACATTTCCACGTGATACGCCACTTCGTTGATCTATAATTTGTGATAGCCAGGTCGCTTCTGAAAAAAGAGCTATATAGCTCAGTGGGGCCTTATATAGTAAAATAAAAAGTTTATAGTTTAGTAATAGAACGGTGATTCGCTTGAACATCCCCCTTTTTTCCACTGGCACACTCGAGCCAAGCCAGCGCGAAGCCCCTCGCAGCACCACGCGATGTTTCCCCCCCCCTCCCCCCCGACTGTCGATTTTCCCGAGCCGAGCCAGCACCGGGCGGTGATTGGCTGGGACTGACTCGGGGCCAAGCAGCGCCAGGAGCGGCGCTAATATAACGCGTCCACAACACGTCAGTCAGTACGCCGTGAAGGACAAGGCATCACCTCTCCATCGCGAGTGAGGTCGGGAGAACGGTGCGCCTTGTGTAGGCGGGTCGGGCCGCTTCAGCAAGCCCTGGTGCGGCTCTGGTGTGCAGTGGAAAAAGCGGTCCAGCGTAGTCGTCTGCAAGTTGAGCGACGCGATGGATTTTTTGTTTTGTTTTATGAAAGCACCGCGCGCATTATTAATGTGAGGATATGCAACTGCGTCCACCTGCGTGGAGTTGATGGAATGAGGCTGTAGGAACGGGGCCTGTACTAATTTAGGCGACTCCACACAGGGTTTAGTCCACCCCTGGTTTATGCAGCAGCTGGAGTCAGAATTTGTTTCGTTAATAAAAAAGTTAAGCTTTTGAAAAGTAAAAAGTATATGATAAAATCCGTAAAACAAATGTTTATACATTTTGGGATGTAAAACAAAAGTCTCTCAGAATATATTTTAATATTTTACATCGGCACATCTTAAAACGCAAGTGTAAATGTTTACAATTTTAAAATGATAAAATCCACAAATTAGTCATTTTTTGTAAAATGTTATGCAATTACATCCCTTTAATAAGATATGATTATAACATTCAAAAGGAACGCACACTCACATGATAAAAGCAAATCGGCCGAACTGAAATTCAAAACACAACCATATATTTCCTTTTAAAACATCTTTTATATGTTTCCATTAGCACCAGTGTATCAGTTGAAACATTGCAATTTATTTCTAAAATACAATCAAAATAACACCTTAATGAGCTACAGAACTTATATTATAGCGCAATATGGCTTTGCAGTGCGGTCTCTAAGCAAACTGCACTCACAGAAGCTTGCTAATACATTAAAAAAACCATGACATTTTGACCTGTGTTAAATAATATATATTTTAAAATGAATTTCAGAGGTCAAGAAGCATGCCATGTCACCTCTGAGTAGAAATGTGTACAAAAAAAACTATTTAGCAGTGTGGGTGTAATGGTTAGAAGCTTAGACCACCCTGGTAAACCATGGCAACGTTGAGCCATGTGGTTGGAACTGTTGTAGAGCCAAGGTTGGCCCATCAACCTTCCATGCTTACTTGGGACTTGTCCTTTGAAAAGCCTCAGCTGAAGTTCAACAGTGCATCACTCTTGCATGCAATTTTGTTTCGATCTAACTTATACCGTCCAACATTGCATGGCACACGTTGCAACATTTACAATTTGCGCTTTTTGCTTGCTTTTTGATTGACAGCACCCTGTACTGCAGTGATTTGTTATTTAGCCACCTATATAATTACGTCTTTTTTGCGTCATTAACATAAGTTCATACAGTATAGGCCCAATAACAAAAACCTCAGCACCCCCCCACCCCCCTTATTTCTTAGATGTCTCGGCTGAAATGGCTTAGTCGATAAATCAACGCAAAATATCGAGACATGGGACTCGGGTCTACTTGAGCTTATTCAGGCTGTGGGAAATAATACAGGGGAAAAGAAAAACAACCAATAATTATATTTCAAATAACAAAATGGATGTGACTTCAGATTGAAAACGTAAAGTCGCATTTACAGCAACACAAATAGGTGTGCACACCTTGGCACGGAAAAACTTTAGCTGCCATTATCTTCACAGCAGCAGCAGCAGCAGCGGCGGCGGCGGCGTTAACCCCGAGCAGCGCTGTCAGTCAACCGCGGGCCATCCCCTCTCACTCCCACGAGTCGCTGAGATGTTACGTGCGACAACCCCGCCGCCCTCTACAATCCCACCAGTGTTGCAATCCCATGATAATAATAAACGGACCCGGTTCGTGAGGCTGCCAAATATTTCTGGGAGGCTCAACGGAGACGCGTGGTGAGAAGCACCGACACCCCCACGCCCCCGTCCCTCCATCAGGCCTGCCCACTTTTCCAGTGAGCCAGGCTCACTCAACAACTATCCTCCACCCACCACGGGTGGCTCGCTCTGACACTACTGCCCATAGGCCCTGGCTTAACTCTTGCCATCCTTGTCCACTACTTTGGTGATGCCCCATCCCTTTCCTTGTATGATGAGTCAAGCGGGAAGCCAGAACGTTTCATACCGAGACGAAATACTTATTTTTGCAAGTGCTTCGGTACACCGGGAGAGCTCTTCTGAAACTAGAGCTTCCTCGGCCAAACACCAGGTTACTTTTGGGTAGCTTTGCGAGCATGAATCTGCATGCCGGAATTGTAGTGAGCAATAGTAGTGTGAACTGAACAGCGTTTAACTTCAACCTTTGCTCTTCAACTGGACAATGCGCATGGGGCAGTAAGTATGGTGGAAATGTACGCAACCTCTCAGCTTGCTATTGTTATTAAAAGGCATCATCTATAACGGGGGTGGCCAAACCTCCTGACCCTACGATCAATACCTTCACATAGCCGTGAGCCACAGGAGCAGATGGCATGAAACTAAACAAATGTTTATTTATTTATTTTACCAGGTAAGGCCCACTGAGCGATATAGATATTTCAGAAGTGACCTGGCCACAAATGATAGCTCAACGAAGTGGCTCATCACGTGGAAATGTATATCAGCCAAATACTCCAAACGCATGATTCTAAATGGAAGAAACCGGAGTACCCGGACACAACTCCACGTGACCACGGGGAAAACACCGCAAACTCCAAATACACAGCAGGTGTCAGGGTCGGGATCGAACCCAAGACTCCCTGCGTACCAGGCGAGGGAATTAACATCTCGCTACCGCGGCCGGTTCATTTGTGTCAACTGGCCGTGGGGCAAGTGCCCCATGTCAGCCCTGCTTCTGCAAATGTCTAGTTTTACTGCTTAAAGTAACGTTACGTTCAAGAGTCAGACGTGGTAAGCCGCGTCTCTACCGAACCACAAACCGACCTGGCGAGAGCCGCACATGACTAGGGAACCCACGGTTTGGTCACCCTACATCTATGAGACGCCACTCAGTTTGCTGGACATCACTCCGGCCGATGCGTGAAAGAAACAGCGAGTGGTGCGCGAGTTGCCAAAAGAAGATCGTTTCAGGTATAATGAAAGCTGATTCCATGCACGTGAAGGTGAATGCGAACCTAGATTGTTGTGAGCCGCATCGCAAGCGTGAACTAAAAACTATACACGTGATATCTCAACAAAACACATTTCATTAAAAGACCAGCTTTAAAACGCAATTTGTATCTTAGAAAGGGTCAATTGGAGTGCGGAGCACTCTCCGTCGACCAATATAAAATCAGCGCCACGATCGGACCACCAAAAATGTGAGTTGGAAAATGGCGATGATTGATCAATTCACTGGCGGTCACAGAAGGTGGACGACTTAGCCTCCTCAATGTCGATAGATCTTTGGGCCACTGATGGCATCCTTAACAATGACACATCCTTTAGCAACGTATAGCTTAAACAACGACAATAGATTCCTCGAGCAACATATGACCTGCACGACGCTGACGGGCGAAGGTCCCAAAAAGTAAGGGGACACTTTAACCTCTCGTCGGTGCTTTTTGGTAAAGATTGTGGGCTGAATGGGGCATAATTTCCTACTCGAGGACGAACGTATCACGTGATCACAGATGATGCTTCCCTTGCTCACATGCACATTCGAGGGGCAGTGAGCTCTGCTGGTTTCTCGTTGTCCTGAGAGTGCAGAGACGAGCAGACACTTGCCGAGGAACAACGCAAGAATATGGCCACAGCCTTGAAAACAGATGGAACGGCTGCAGTTTGCGATGTAAACATCACAGCAAAAGACGTGTTGCACGAACAATGACACGTCAATATTTTAACCAATTGTACATTGCGCGAGGTTATCCTAACGAGCTAAGTGACCGCAAGCGAATAACGACAAAAGTCACCGGACGCTCTGCATGTGTGACATACTTTGTTCGCGCTCGCTGCTTGCTCTTGCAAACCACTTTTGTTTGAGATCAATGAGTTGAGAAAAGGTCTTTTACATCGTTGTAGGTTACCACATGGATTAAATTGTATCGTAGTTATTTTACGCTGGCAAGATTCGTACGACATGATCATTATTCGCCAATGACTCTCACGTGTGATATAATTTCACACATTTGTAAATAACTTCACGTACCCCCTGGGACATTGCCACGTGTACCCCCGGTTGAGAACCACCGATGTAAGGTGACCCCGTGTGGCACATTAAGCCCCGGGGCCTGGTGTCTTCCCAGGCCTCCAGGAACCTGTGGGTGTCCCTGGCGGTGTGCCGTGGTTTTTAGATGGGACTGTACCACTTTAGCGCAAAGAGATGGACGAGTGGTCAATTTCTTTGGAGAAAGGGGTTGTTGATTTTAAAGACCGTTGCCTCTTAAGTCAATCGGCATGGAAAAGAGAATACGTCCCATTCAAAAGGACGTATAACTCGGTGCAGAAGAGCCATGCCACGATAGCATAGGTGATTAGGTCTTAAATTATAGAATGTGGTGATATGATGATGGTCCACTCTGATCGCCCGACGTGACCTGTGCGTACGAGGGATGAGTTTTAGATATCGGCAAAATGATGTCAAAATACGGCGGTTTTGGTGGGGAAAAGCGTGGAAGTGAAATCGCTTCATGTGACGTCACACATTCTGATCAATATTTCGGAGCGATGTTCGATTTTTTGACAAGTCAGATTAATCCAAAACATTTGGGAACACATCCCTCGCACATACTCGTATCAATTGTATTTGTAGCATCGCACCTTTACACCGTCACCCGCTTTAATTTTGGATCGAGGCCGCTTTCACTTATAAATAACGAGGTTAAGCGCTGGAAATATAAGCATGCAGGGGCATCTTCCCTGCATTATGTTCGAGGCATATGCTACGGAAATATTCACGGGTAAAAATACAAAAGATAAGGAGCACGAACCGCCCTTCACCATGACAACAACGTTGCCACCACAGAGACCGTATTTCAAATGGCACCATATGAATCGAATTAGAATCTTCAGAGACGATCAGATAAGAGGAAGAATGAAGAGATCCACGACTGGATGAATCGATCAGAGGGTCGTGTGTTGTATTTTTAGACAGTCTATGAGGGAACGAGCTCAACACGTCGGCCTTCGCGATGTAAATGTTGTCGTGGGTTTTACTTGTATAATTGTATTATTTCCCTTCTACGTGACTTTACCGAAAGAACCTAGAAGATGAATCCCTGCAGTCACGAAAGCTTTAAATCGAAATGTAAGCGGTGTGCTGTGCTAGTAACGAATTGGCACACGTCTTGTTTAGGTGACAAGCCCTCTTACTAATTGGCCGTGTCGGGTGGTGGCGTGTTTAACGACACACATATACTTACGTGATCTAGCCCCCCCAGAAAAACCCTCTATTATGGATACTAAACAAAACTTAAATCCGGGCGCGCTGCAACACACCGTTGGTCTAAATTTAGTGCTTAAGTTGAATGAGGCAACTTAATTAACAGAAGTAACAGACGCAACAGCAGCAGCAACAGCAGCAATTGAAGCAATTGCAGCAACAGCAGCAATTGAAGCAATTGCAGCAACAGCAGCAACAGCAGCAGCAACAGCAGCAACTGCAGCACGACGCCTCTGCCAACTCTGCCTGTGGACGGCGACACAGAAACGCAAAGTGAAAGTTGCATGAGCTTGCGGGGCAAATCGGGCTCTCTACATCAGAGGTCGCAAACGGGTTTTGATTCCTTACCCGTACCTGTACCCGGCCGCACCAGGGTCGCAAACGGGTACCCGTACCCGACCGTACCCGTACCCTACCCGTTCCCGGCTGGGTACGGGTAGGGTACGGGTATCGGGTACCTGATTGCGACCTCTGGGATGAAGCCATGTTGCAGGCGCGGGTGGGTTGATTCTAGGAACTTGAATTGTGAGAAGAGACAAGACGTTGGGAAATGAGTGACAAACAGTTACTCACCAGTGACTCACGGTCTACCCGTACCCGGCCGCACCAGGGTCGCAAACGGGTACCCGTACCCGGCCGGGTACGGGTAGCCGGGTATCGGGTAGGGTACGGGTATCGTGTACCCGGTTGCGACCTCTGCTCTACATCCCGTCGTAAAAGCCCCTTTTTTTACCCACCGTAGTGTATAGTGTACGCATATTTATGATAAAAAAACAACCACACGAATTGTTGTTTTTAGCAGAAAATTAAACTGGGCACAACACAAATTGCAACTTTGTAGAGAGAAAGAGTCGCCGACCTGCTTTGCGACTATCACACTTTTTTTTCTTTTTTGCGCAGTGCCCCGACCTCAATGTGAGCAATGAGATCGAATCCCATCTGAGAAGTGCAGCCCATCATCCCCCTCCCGCGGTCAGTAAAATAGATACCACGTTGTGGGCAGTCGCAATACCGTGACATGCCGGTGAGAACTGGCCAGCAGGCGAGCGGCATGTGGTCCAGTGATGACACGGGCTGCGTGTCGCATCTTGACGAAAAGCACTAACAGATTTCCAGGGACACATTTGATAAAAATGATAAGAAATGAATGCTAAAATGTTTCCGTTGTCGTGTATAATTATTGCATTCATAATTTTATAGATTTTCATAGTTAATGTTATTATTGTTTGGAAACAAGGCGGCAATACGTGTTTAGCGCTAATTAGAAACAAGCCACTGTATTGGTTTATATTCAAATGGTGATTTAATATAGTTTTTTTTTTATCAAACACTTCGTGGATTTAAATAGCACGCATGCCATTTAACAGTAAACTCGAGGGCGAAAATTGACACCCAATAGCCCAGGGAGCACTTTCAATCTTGTGGTGCCTCCTGAACGAATCAGACTCGCCGTTCTAGGGACCAGCAACTGGCACACCACGGGCAAAATCATCCTGGCCCACGCGAAACATCAGCGCACAAGATCACCGGGAGGCAAAAATACCGCAGCTGCCAAGCTGTCTCCCGCCTTGAAAATCCACAAAGTAACGTGGGTTGTGGGAACATGGGTGCAGGGAGGGTATCTGCCCCCCACCGACTTTTGAACAAGCGGAGTCTGATTCTGTTGCCCCCCCTCACGGTACAACCTTCACGATTCCTCGATTACTCGACATAAGGGGCCCATGGCTACCTGCCCCCACGACCTCCGGATCTGTTCCACGCGCCTTGCAAGAAGACGAGTGATAGTACATCTCTTACGGTTGGGCCATAGCCAATAAGCAGAGTGCAGTTGGCATCCACGATCTGTTGGCCTTGCTAGGGGGTTATGGGTTCAGGCCGCATAGCGCCGTGGGGAGTAAATACGTTTCGCTTGGGCGTGCGGTGTGCGAGTCGCTCTCAATCCCGCACGTAATACTGCCGCGACAGCAGCAACGCCTCGTCGTATATCGCACGTCGTCTGAGCGCGCTGGCAGTTCAGACGTAGCGAAAACGTGGCAGCACTACCCGAAAAGACGTCGGAGGGCGCGACCTCAAGCGCTCGCGCGATCGAATAACCGACGGAGGTGACAAAACAACCTCCCTTGTAATTACCGTAAAAGTCGTCTTATCTGCCATCCCTTTTAGCTGAAAAACCCTCGTGAAGGCAGAGGCCATGGACATCCGCGATCTCTCCCCGATATCCGTGGACGGAGGATGAGAGAAAGACTTCCTTGTCGCGACGTCTACTCCACTTAACCGTGATTCCTCTTGTCGCACGAAGCCACCCCTCCCCCCCCCCCCAATATTACCGTGGAGGGGGGGGCAGGGTTTGCGACGGTGCGCTTTTATTTAAAAAACAGCGACCGCCCTCGCTCCATCGCGACGTCAACCTTCGTAGCCGGCGTTTTTAAACGAAAGCGCGAAATCTGTCCTCCTGACCCCGCGCGACCTCCACCGAGACGCGAGCCCCCCCCACCCCCACGTGGTAATTCCCGGCCGCATCGCTTGCACAATAAAACATACAAACACTGCGTCCGGATGCAATCGCGTTTTAATACTATGTCAAAAGAGCGCGCGACAATTGGATCCCCGCTAATTAAAAAATATAGTTACATTTATTCGGCTTCGTCCCCGACAATATATTTTTCACTCATCCATAATTTCCCCCCCCCCGCCCCCCACCCCCTCCCCCGTATTTCGCTGTGTTTTTTCATTGCAGGTGGCGGTCAACGTGACGTCCCAGGTCGCACTGCGGCGCTCACCGCGGGCTCGACACAGTTCACGCGATCCGGAAGCACCCACATATATATTTTTTCTCTCTCTCTCTGTCTGTCTTCTCCGTGATTTTGTCCGTCGTTAATTTAAATTAGTCGCCTCTCGTCGTGACATTTTCTTCGACGCCTCCGCCTCAAGCGGGGGGGGGGGGGGGGGGGGGGGGGCGGGGGGGGGGGGCCAAGGCTTAGGGCCTCTCGATCTCGCCGGCGTTGAAGCATCCCTGCGGCAGGGCGTCGCGGATCTCCTCCAGGTTGCGGATGTCGGCGAGCGCCTGCTCCACGCTCGCGTCGTAGCCCTGCAGCGCCGCCGACTGCGACGCCACCGCGTCTTCCAGGCGCTTCAGCCGCGGCTCCAGCTCCCCGCCGCCCGCCAGCGCCCGCTCCGCCCCCGCGTACTTGCGCTCCAGATCCTGCAGCCGCCCCAGGTCTACGTCCTCCAGGGAACCTGCCGGGCGCACACACGCGAAGGTTCGACCCAGGTTTAGGCTTAACAGGCTTGTGGGGGCAAGTGCTGCGAGCGAGTAGCACGTACGAAGGCCGCCGCGTACGTACACGTGCGTATGTTGAACTTCTTTCGCGCCGTGCTAATCGGAGGCGCGGGGGAAGGACAGCAAACTAACCATAAAACTTAATTCTAAAGAAGTGAGTTTTCAATCTAGATTTAAAAGTGCATGGGGTAGGTATGGCACACGAAGGGGTCGGTGGCCATTGTACCTGAAACTATTTCTGCTACCGCTGTAATTTCCTGTCACTGCTGCAAAAATTGCTGCTGCTGCTGTTACTGCTGCTGCCACTGTCAGTCTAACTTCCGCTGTCGCTGTTACTGCTGCTGCTGCTACTGTGATGCTGCTGCTGCTGCTGCTACTGTGATGCTGCTGCTGCTGCTACTGTGATGATGCTGCTGCTGCTGCTGCTACTGTGATGCTGCTGCTGCTGCTCACCCAAGTCACGCAGGAGCTGCTCGATCTGCTCCAGGGCTCCGCTGACGGAGCTCTTGGCTCTCCTCGCCTTGTCCTCGGCCTCCTGTGCCGCCTCAGCCGCCTGAGCAACAACAAACAACAAGATGGTGCTGTTGAACACTGGCAACACAGAGATGGAGGAGTGTGAGCAGAGGACAGAGGTCAGAACGCTGAGCCGGCACTGTTGAAATCCTGGGTGTGATTCCAAGTTTCAGCCACCTGTTAATAAACCAGCTTATCCAGTTTCGTGAGTTAAAATGAAGTGTTTTTTTAATTTTACCATGTAAGGCCCACAGATATGTTTTTCAGAAGCAATCTGGCCACACATGATAGCTCAACGAAGTGGCTTATCATCATGTGGAAATGTATAGCAGCCAAATACTCAAAAGGCATGTTTCTAAATGTGGAGGACAAAAAACCGGACGATCTGAAAAAAATTCACGTGACCACGAAAACTCCAAATATACAGGCGTTAGGCTCAGGATCGAACCCACGACCTCCTGTATACCAGGCGAGGGAGTTAACATCTCGCTACCATGAGTTGATGTTCTTGCCCCAGTAACCAATGATTGCACACAAATAAAAAAAACATAACATCTCATCAAATTACTTTTTCACTTTATTTGGCTGACTTCAGTGCTCTGCGGTGGAACATAAAAGGTTTGTCCCTCGCGCGGGTTCAAAGGTGACTGAGGCGACTTCAGAGGTAGTTCTGTCACGTCACCTTCTGGGGGCATGCTCTGTGACACAGGGCGGATGATGCATTGCTCGCTGAGAGCCGTCACAAATGAATATTCCACCGCCAGAAAGATTGTAATGAAACTGAAGGGGTGAGGGGGGAAAGTAAAAGTGATGGCACTGAAATAATAATAATAATACTACTACCCGGAAGAACTCAAGCATCAAGTGTCATTAGCAAAGCACTGCAGCTGACGACCAAATCACTCGGAATGTTCGCCAACTCGTCAGATGCCGGAAGCCAAGCAAGGGGACTTGAGCTTGGATAGCGCACGGGATGGGCAATGGGCAGCAGAGGGCAGTGCGACAACATCCACCGTTGCACCACACTTCTATGGCCCTCACGATTACCGCTCCCTGCTTTTGTCAAACAGGCGGCGACCGTTGCGGTGAAGTATGGTCACGTGACCTCCACGACCTGCACTGGCATAGCGAGGCCCTCGTCCCGCGGCCGATTGAGAAAGGAGCACTCCAGTTAAAAGGTAAACGCCTCCGCCCCCCCCACCCTGCCCCCCTCCCTCCATTTAAGCAACACACTTTACCCCTTTGTCATAACGCGCCCAGTTTATGGGAATTCACGGGCCCACTTCCCCTTCGTGTCAACCCCCCCCATCTCCGAATAAATGGTGCAGCAGTTGCGTCGCGAATGCGCCGCTCGAACGGCGGAGTCGGAGCGAACGAGTCTGGCGGCGCGCTGAAAGGGGCCTCGCGCTTTATTCAATTAAAAAAAAAATATTTTAAAGGTAAAGGAGCAGCCCTGCAATGGCTGGCTCACGCCACCGCTGCCAGAAGTGCCTCCACGAGAGGGGAGCTCTGCGGAGACGGCCCCTCCAGAGGGGATTTGGCCGGCTCTCGCACGGCTGGCGAGACGGGGGTTTGGGAGAGGTGGGAGTCGCCACACTTGACCCCATCACACTTGACGACCTGCCAATCGCTATGTGGACGGCGGCGCCGGTAGGGTGGGGGGGAGGGGTGGGGGTCGATGGGGGGGTTGGGGGGGCGGCGGTGATTTAAGAAAGTTCACCGCCGCACCCGGGGAGATTGAATCGACCCGGCGATCTCGGGATCACGAGCCCAGTCGGCGCGCCGCCGGACCGTCAAAGCACCGTCGCGGCGGTGACGGCAACACTGGGGGGGCGCGTGACGCGCACCGGCTGCACCGGCTAGGGGGGGGGGCGGCGCTCACCATGTTGGCGAGGTCCATGTCCCGCGCGGCGTCCTGCTGCTTGCGCGCCAGCTCAGCCTCGGCGCCAGCCAGGCCGGCGAGGAGGCCCGCGGCGCTCTCGGCCAGGCCCGCCGCGTCGCCGTATGCATTCTCCACCTCCGTCTTCAGGCCGCCCGCCCGCTGCGGTGAGACAGGGCCCCAGCGGACAAGGCGGTTAAAACTGGAGTAAACACATTTTTTTTTTTGACCAGTTGAGAAGGTCCCACTGAGCTGTGTCAGCTCTTTTTCAGAAGCGACCTGGCTATCACGAATGACAGCTCTACGAAGTGGCTTATCGTCACGTGGAAATGTCCAGCAGGCTAATACCCTAAAGGCGTGACGTTGATTCTAAATGTGGAGTGGAAAAACCGAAGGACCCGGAGAAAAATCCACACGACCACGGGGAGAACATGCAAACTCCAAATATACAGCAGCAGGCGTCAGGGTCGGGATCGAACCCACGACCTCCCGCATACCAGGTGAGGTAGTTAACATCTCGGCACCGGCGACGCGACGGGAGTTGCTGCACGCCGGATTGCGGTCATTGGTGCCCATCTTGCTCTCCACAACCACGAGCCAATGGTGGAATTAAGGCCCCAGTCCACCGTGTCCATGCCTCTAGTCAATGCGATGCCAGTAAGGTATTTGGTTCACGTTGTGTATCGGTGTGTTTCTCTTTGGGAAGGCGTGTGATGCGTGGTAAGCTTTCGCGTGATGCATTCGTGTTTTGCCGCTGCGACAGAGCGCCGACGTTCCCCACGCGCATCCAAAGTTTCTCCTGCACGGTATCCACGCCGCAGCTTGCGACCTCCTTGCAAAACCGCCCGCACGCACGCGCATATCTATATTTACACTCGAACAGCGAACGACGGCACGAAGCGACTCCTCGCTGCCGTGTCCATGGCACCCGCCCGCCCGCCCCCCCCCTACCTCCTGGGCGCGCCGCGCGATCTCCTCGGCGTCCTGCGCCATCGCGCGCGCATCGCGGGCGTCGTTGGCGGCGTTGCCCAGCGCCTCCTCGGCCTGCCGCGTCTTCGCGTTGGCGCTCTCGATCTGCGCCTGCACGGCCGGCACGCGGCGCAGCGCCTCCTCCGCCGCCGTCTTGTTGTCGCTCACGCGCTTGTCAAAGTCTGCGGTGGGGGGGGGGCGGGGGGGAGTGTGCCGTGCGTGCGTTAGGCAGGGTGGGTGGCGGGGTCAAGTCACAGCAACGGTGGCGGTCGCAGCAGCAGTAACAGCAGCAGTAACAGCAGCAGCAGGAACAGCAGCA
>CM025656.2:1881507-1927493 GCA_014621495.2 Entosphenus tridentatus
TCCCATGATCCAAGTTTCATTCTCCCATGATCCAAGTTTCATTCTCCCATGATCCCATGCTAGAGCATTGCCCCCTCGAATGAGTGGGGTTCCCTCCGGGTGCTCCAGTCTCCTCCCACACGTATAAACACTACCATCAATCGGCTGAAAACATCTTAAAATAGAAAAAAACCTGGATAAATAAGTAAAAATAAAGTAAAATTAGGTTCTCAGGGGGCATGGAATTTTATGGTCTCAGCACAGACATCATTGACTGCTTAATAATAATAGTAAGAATCTTTATTTAACCTGGAAAGCCTCACATAGCTTCAATACTCTATTGAATAATGTCCACAAATTTTTTTTATAATACTGTAATCATAATTCTGGCCTTGTATAAATCCACTGCTGGATGAATGTCTTCCCACACTGTTCCAGTCACAGGGAGTATTGCAGGTAGTGTCACAGCACCAGTTCATATATCACTCGTCACTGATGTTAGCTCGTGGCCAGCACTCACACTCAGGTTGCCGCGTTCATAGCGCAAGTGCGCTAACCACTGCCCCACCGTCCGCTATTCCTCTGGCTAATCCCTCACTGGTGCAGCATGTAGTAAAAACTAACTGTTAACTATTTTTTATTTTTACCAGGTAATGCCCGCTGAGCTGTGTAGCTCTTTTTAAGAAGCGACACGGCTACAAACGATAGCTCAACGAAGTGGCTTATCTTCGTGTGGAAATGTTATAGCAGCCAAATACTCTAAACGCGTGACGGTGATTATAAATGTGGAGGGGAAAACTGGAGGACCCGGAGCAAAAATCCAAACGACCACGGTGAGAAAATGCAAACTCCAAATATACAGGCGTCGGGTTCGGGATCGAACCAACAACCTCCTGTATAGCAGGCGAGGTAGTTAACATCTCGCCACCGGGGCGCCCCAAGAAATTAGAGTAACTGCATAAAAAAAGAAATCCAAGCAACCATGCGGCCTATTCGCATGACTGCAGTCAGCCACGAGATCTCCGACGTGTCAGCATGTGGCTACGCTCGGCACTCGCAGCGCTGGTGGGTAGCGAGTGAATCGAGAGTACCGATTTGTGCGATAATCAACAGACACCGTCTTATGGAGAGACTGGGCCCTGACATTGGAAGATGGAATTTTCACCACTGGCAAAAACCCCCCCAACCCCTCCCCCCTTCGAACCCAAAGGAGATGAGCCGCGCCTGACGCTCGCTTCAGCCGGGAGATACCGACCAGTCTTTCGGAAGGGCCGAACGAACCCCAATTTTGACATTTCCCCCTCGAATCGTAGCGGATCCGCGGTCGAGGCCACCCATTCCCCACGCGGTCGCCGCGGCCTCGCTCAGCCGCCACCGCGTAGACTCGGCAGCGGTGGCGTCAAAGTGCAACGGTCTTCATCCAGCAGCAGATGAAGACTGGCCGGCAGTGGATGACCATGTGCGGTGGTGCAGTGGGACCCGGTCATAACTCTGACATCAGCGGTGTACGGCTCCCCTGTCTCCCCATCTTTATCGCCTTCTTCTCTGAGGTGACGTCAATTCAGGCCAAGCAGCATGTGTGCTGTGATGACTCAACGTCAGTTTGATTAGCTTTATCACGAGTTTTAAACACTCCCCCCCAGCCCCCGTCCCCATTTGTAGCTTTTCTTCACGTATATTATTGCAGTTTTTATTTTATTTATTGTGGGTTTATTTTTTTAAAGCTTGTTCTCTCTCCGCCTGTGGGAAAGTGTGAGTTTGCGAGTGTGTGGGAGTGCCGGCATGTGGCAGCGTACTGAACCGGCGATCCTACTCACGGCCAACATCGTTGACGAAAGCATCTGATCATACTCTTTGGTTCTTTCGGTAAAGTCACGTAGATAGAAAATCGATAGATCACGACGTTTCGATCGCAACGCAAGCAACCGTCATCAGGTGAGACAAACACAGAAGGAGAACTCCTACGTCAGCAGAACTCCTGCTGTGATTGTCTCACCTGATGATGGTTGCTTGTGTTGCGATCGAAACGTCGTGATCTGTTGATTTTATATCTATGTGACTTTACCGATAGAGCCAAAAAGTATGGATTCCTGCAGTCATGAAAGCTTCAAATCAAGATGTCTATATAATATCTTGTGCGTGAGTGTGTGTGTGTCTGTTACATCACAGAACCTGTTCCTAGAAAACACTCATAGCAGAGGCTGGGCCAAGCCACAGATGATGCTCTGCATGGCCCAGCGAGCCTGGGATGTGTCTCCCCCCAAATGGAGCAATTGTGGGCTCTCACTCACAAGATGCAGAGTTCAAATCTCAGCCAGGGTCAACTCCAACCCCTTCCCCATCGTCAGAGTCATCAGTGTCATCATTCGGGTCGCCACCTGTTCGAGATTTGTATTTATTCACGGTAGCTGTCCTGAGACATTGGGAAGTATTCCCGCAGTATTATCTCGGCTGCGCTGTCAGCATTGTGTCGTGAGAATAACTATTTATTTGGAAACTGTCATGGAGCAAGTACAACCATGTGCTGGACAATGGCCCACGGAAGTGTATATCACCGAACTAACTTGAAGTGACCTCTGGTCCACACACAGGAGGACAGCACATACTCAATGAGAATGAGGTTCATTGCATGACAAGCTGACATTTTTACTCGCAGAGCTGCGAACGTATCCACAATAAGATACCGAAACAAAGTTTCACGTGGATCTTTTTATTGTGCAGTCGCCGGTTGCTGAGCTGAGACCATCAACTCGTGATACTCGAGAGCCTGGTTTCATCACAGCTCAATCTATGCGAGTCCGTGGGTCCCTGCGTAAGTCTATGAATCTTTGCGCGAGTCCTTGGGTCTCTACGTAAGTCTGGTTGGTCCATGTGTCAAGTCATCGATGGCCAGGCTGAGACCATGAACTCACTGCACCCGAGAACCCGGTTTCATCAGCAGTGGCAGCTGCCTGGAATCGGGCCCAGGATCCCAACCCGGTGCCGCTCTCACCTCCGACCTCCGAGCCCTCTCACGATCACCAACCTGGCGATATTGACCCCGGCGGGTCCCCGCGGCCACTCACCCACGGGGTCGCAGTTGCAGGGCAGGCAGGGCCCCGAGCCGTGCTGGCGGTAGAAGTTGTCGCGGCAGCGATCACAGAAGGGCCCCGCGGTGTTGTCGCGGCAACCCGTGCAGTGGCCGCCGTTGCCCGTCTTCTGGTAGAGGGAGCGGTCGTAGTGGCACACGTTGGAGTGGCCGTTGCAGGCGCATGCTGCGGGCGGGCGGGCGGGCGGGCGGGTGGGAGAGACGGGCGGGAGACGTTACAAAAGTCCGGGTTCGCTACACATCACACACCTCCATCGACTCACTTTTGGGGGCCAGACCGTAGAGAGTAAAACGCGTGTCGTGCACCCTCCTCCACCCGACACAACCAACTCACGAAGTTGTCACGTGACGAACAAACGGAGACAATTTATTTCCACTTCAGCTGCAGCCACCACCGGTCGTGTCAAGGAGCATAATCATCACATGGTCATCCACACAGCAGCGGCTCTTGGCTGGCCATCGAACAAAGACGGGCAGCGCATTGCACGGCGCTTTCAGATGCGCTTCTGCGGCCGTCTGGAACGCTCTTCCGATATTAGGAAGCCACTGGAGCTATGCACTTTTAAATCATCATCTCGATTGAAAACTCGTTTCTTTAGAACTGCTTTTTGTGTTTAGTTTGTTGTCCTTTGCACCTCCGATTTAGCAGGGTTCACTACGTACGATGCAAAAGAAGTTCAACAGTGCATACATAAACATACGTTGTGTTGGAGAGAAATTCAAAACATTAAACGTGTTGTGGTTACATCCAGCATCATCGTGCAGGTGCCAATTTATTACTGCCGAAGCAGTGATAAATTGGCACGTGTGGTGCTGGCCACACTACTCCCTCGTGCTCCGTGTGCTGTCATTAATAGGCGCTCGCTAACAACACTGCATGGCTGTGACGAGATCCTTTGCCTTCGTTGTATGTGTCTGTGTATGGGTGGTGTCTACGTGTTTGCGAGCGAGCGAATGTGCGTAAATGTGGGCGTGAGAGTTGTATTTGTTTTACTCGGTGAAAATAACCGAGTAAAAAAAATGTTCCAGACTATTAAATGAACTCGGATAGAAAACACCACCTACACAGCGGTGGTTTAGGGGCGGGGGGAATTACTCCCAACAGATTTTCACAACCAAAATATCGTTTATAGTTTCAACTGGCGTAATCTGCCTCCCTCCCTCGTTTATCGTGGATGTCATGCGAGCAAAATATTAAATTATCTTAAAAAGTCCACCGTCTAGCACTCGAGTGGGCAAAACCACCGTCCCATGTGCCCTGGTGACGCAGTGGTTGATAAACGGATGAGTCCGTGCGACGGAAAAATATTAGAAGGGAAAAATCTGAGAATATCGTGAAAACATTTTAACGTTTAAAACAACAGGGAGAGCAAACGGGGCACTGCCCATGTTGTAACCCTTGCTTTGACGAAGTTTGAAATCGCGCTGGCTGGATGAGAGAGCCCTGACACGTACCATATTTCTCATCTGAATTTTGTTTGTGTATTCAAGCGCTCTCATGCTCTCCGTGAATTGCGCCTGACAGGGGTGTACGTTGAGTGATCGATTGCTTGGCAACTGCGTGGCCCACGGCTCTAGATGGCCGCGTCAGACACAACTAAGCCATCATCACACTCGGGAACCACGGGCAGAGGTAGCCCAAGCAAACAAAGCAAGAAACGCTCAAGGCCACCTTCGTCTCCCCATTGCTGATGATGTCGAACGCTACCACAAGCACGGGGTGATCATTTAGACGGAGCTGACCTCGAGAGAGAAACTCAGGGAAAGTTAATGCAGCAAACCGCAACCTGGCCCAGGTCACTCTGAGTCTGTTGCTCGATGTGCTAGGTGCTGGAAGGTTGCATTAGCGAGCATCTTATCTGTGCATTGATAGTTCAATGTAAATGTGCCATTGTATTGAGGGATTACTGCTGTGTGGTGTTATCTTGATGTGGTCTGAGACAATTGAGTTTTTATTGGTTTTGCTGTCTTGCCCAAGCTTGATCAAATCGAACTTGTAGAATGAATTCATGAATTTTCCTTTAATTATATTTAGTGACTCGCTGTCGTTGTTAGTTGCATTGTTTGGTGTTGTAACTTTCTGTCCCCGTGATCCATACTGGACATCTTTGAAGAAATATTCCGATTCTGATCTACTAAAGCCCAAAACGACACACGAGTGGAGAGTGAGACCCTCACAACACTCGCCACATTGTGTTCATCCCACCCCCTACAACTGCAGCAGGTAACGGTTACTAATTTCAGGATCAGCTGATCTAGGGGAGGCCAAGGCCAAATTCAAACATCAAGTGGCAGCATTTCACACCGTGGATTGGATCGAGACCAGGGGGGTCACAGAGACCTCAGCGTAGTGCCCTGAGCATGACGCTACCACTCCGCACGCACAAACACACGCACAGGCACGCGCACAGGCACGCTCGGAGCGCACAAACACCGCGAGCTCTTGATTACGTAGAGCGCGCTTTCAGCTGGATCTCAACGGGTCAGCGACGCGGGAAATATTTCCGCACGGTCCACCTCTCGCCGTGGATGTGGGTAATGGCCAAGTGCCACCAACTTCGGTCTATCAGCGACCTGGGAAGTATTCGATGGCATCTTAAGCTCCACAACGACAAGCACATTGCGGTACAACGCCACCGCCACACGCCCAGCTCTGTCGTGCTCGTGGGTTAGGCAAGGCTGAGAGCGGCGTACGTGCGATGTGGTGGTGAGGCTTCAAGTTTATTTTGTTTAACGAGTCTCATTTGCAAGAGTGATCTGGGGCATGCGTCTACCAGGAGGGGATCGATGATTGCTGCTGTGTATGGTCTCGATTGAGCAACTTACGGTGTGGTTTGAAAATTTGGCAAATTTGATGCCGTGATGCGGGCACACAACGGCCAGCTTTGGGGAATGACATCAGGGGATCTTTAACGTTCACCGTGGAGCAAACGGCGCGTACAGTCATGACGGTTAGTGCACCCGCAGTATTAACCAGGGTAGGGTCGCTGGAATCGAACCGTGAACCTCTGCAACGAGCGGGCGAGTGCGCTACCGCTGGACCACGTTGGTCACGTGATGGGATCTGTGTCTTCCTTGTGGTTCAATCTCAAAACAAGCACACGCCAGGCGCTCCTCCAACCGAGCGCGGCAAAACGTCTATGACTGACGTGGCGTGGGGAGGCCTACATCCAGCAGTGGATAGATAATGGGGTGTGACGTGATCATACGAGACTGGCCTATAGCAATGCCTCACTGCCAAATCACAGCCTCCTCTTTGCCAAAGCCGTGTCCAGACAAGTTGGAGCCTCAACAGACACTCCATTTTTGGCTCAGTAAAGTTGCCGAGGGAGTGAGCAAGAATTCCAACGAAGTATTTTAGGAACAGATAATAAAAATGCAAAAACCCTCCCACACACACCCATACAATGACCACTCACTCAAATATGACAAAGATCCCCCACGTAGCCTTAACAGACTGTTGGGGCAAGTGCTGTTAGCGATCAGCACCTATGAAGGCCGGCACGGCACACGAGGGGGTGGGTGGCCAGCATCACTCCCCGGCCGTCTTTGTCTCCCAAGTGGCAATGTTTACACATTGCACCATTCACTCGTTTAAGGCTGGGTCGACGTAGGGGAGGCCCAGGAACGTTTCAGAAAATCGTCACTGGTGTTGACCGTGAGAGGGAATCGAACCCCGGTCGCCAGGTTCATAGCGCAGCGTGCTAACCGCTACACTATCGCTCCCACACACACACACGCGCACACACACGCGCACACACACGCGCACACACACGCGCACACACAGATGTGTATTTTTGGACAATAATCATGCGAAAGTTCTCAAAGAACAACACCTGGAAGTTAAACCCTAAAGTCAACAACAGCTGAGGAGGTGCGATTCAAAAAAATACAAAACACAAAGCAAATCTCATGTTCAGTCCTTGATGAATGGATCAGAGATTAAAATCGATGAACTCATTTCCACACACGTGCAATCCCTGAACACTTCACAGCTTCACAGCCCCAACTAAGCCAATCGAATCCACCCTAATTTGCAGGCTTCTCCACGCCATGTTGCTCACAAACACATTCCTGCGGAGGGAGCTGGTAGGAACGTTGGGTTGCTCGGTCAATGGCCAGGGTCAACGGCGGCGTGGTGTATTCCGCAAATATGCCCGACTGTGAGGGCGGGCACAAGCAGGCGTGAGTAGGTTAAACGTTGAGTTTTATAAGGGCACCACGGGGTGACCAGCCCCTCCCCACCCAGCCCCACCCCTTCCACCCATCCCCACCCCTCCCACCCTCCACCCAACCCCACCCTCCCCACCCAGCCCCTCCCCACTCTCCCCACCCAGCCCATCCCCACCCTCCCCACCCAGCCCCTCCCCACACTCCCCTCCCCACCCAGCCCCACCATCCCCACCCAGCCCCTCCCCACCCTCCCCTCCCCACCCAGCCCCTTTCTCCCCACCCAGCCCCTCCCTGCACGACGGACACAATAATCCCCTGTGGGCTGGTGTAACCAGGAGGTTCCTACCAGTAAAATGAAATGATTTAGCATGCTGCTCAGTGCAGGTTTAGACACTTAAAATCTCTCCAGTGGTGTGCGACTGTGGTCATGCAGAACAGCCCCTACAACCACGCAATGCACCGATCCACAAACATCAAGGAGACATCACAGCGATACACTCCGCTACCCCTGACGCGGTCAATCGGACGTGGCCACCTGAATGTGAAATTGCTCTGCGTCTCCATCGGCAAGCCATACGGCAGAAAAATAATAATTGCAGGTCGGTGAGAGTGATGTGGGGCGGAGAGAGGAATGGGTGAGGATGAAACTCTCGCCGCTCAGTGTCGACCGTGGTTGAGACTTTTGAGATCAGGGTGGTTCACAGCGCAGCGTGTAAATCGCTGCGCCACCAGTCACCCCCCCCCCGTTCCCTCCACAGCCCCCCCCCCACTCCACATTCATTCATACACACATAATGAACGCCACGGTAATTCATCATTCCTTTGTTATTGTTGTTGTTGCTGTTGTTGCTGTGTTTCCGGCCAGGTGGCTCAGCGGTAGAGTGAGCAGCGGCTCGCAATAAAAAGGTTGAACGTTAAAATTTCTGGTTGAGGGGAGTTGACTCAGCCCATCATCTCTCAGGGGTCGATAAAATATGTGCCGTACCACGTTGTGGAAAGTCGACAGTAGTTGTTGTCCTGTGAATAGACTCATGCCCCGCCATAGGAATGTGGAATTTTTAACCACTGGCTCAGGGCTGCCAACAGGAGATGAGCAGAAAATAATTTAAACTTTTTAAAAAATGTGTGAATGTGTTTTGTTCATGCGTGTATGTACTTACGCATGAATATCTTATGTATCAATGTATGAATACGCACCGAGTCAGCGAGCTCCTCGAAGGACATTATGCAAGCACTATCCCCCTGTCATAGGAATGTGGAATTTCCACCATTGGCTCAAGGCCGCGACTGGCAGCACAAGTGAACGTGTGTACGAAAATGTCAATGACAACCTGCACCAATAGGTTACTGGACAAGATAAAAAGCGCATTGTTTGGGGCGGATATGTTGTTACCGTAAGATAATTCAGCATCTGTCATCTACGGTTGTATCTGATGGATGGGCTCACTCTGGCGAGCTGCCAATGGATGTACCGTATGCACGTTGAACTTCTTTTGCACCGTACGTAGCCAAACGTGATAATCGGAAGTGCGGTGGGGGGACGGGGGCTGGTTACAACAAACTAAAACACAAAACAGCAGTTCGAAAGACACACGAAGCAGTTCCTAAAGAAATTAACCCGTAAAAACAAAGTTTTTCACTATAAATCCTTTATATGCGTGGCGGCTAGAGTCCTCTCGTCCTCTGGCTTGAGATGGCTGCCACCTATGGGTCAGATGATTGCCTGCCACCATTAAGCAATTGGTAATTAAATATATATATTTTTTGCCTAAAAAGTGTAAAATTCTGGAAAAATAAAATTTCCCGAAAATAAATTGTCACGCACAACGAGTCTGTGTGCAAAATGTCAGCTCGATTGGATCACGGGAAGTGGGTTAAAAAAACGACCGAAAGATTTGCACGGTCGTAAGCGCGCAAGCAAACAAGCAAGTGAACTTAATATAAAGGATGTAAAAAGTCAAGTTTACTGAGATGGATCGCGTTGGCCGCGACCAATTCCGAATTGCTCGCTCGCGGCGTCGCGAGACCGAAAAGCAGCCCGAAAACAAAAGCCTTTGAGAGGAAGCACGACGTTAAGGGCCACTTGGGCTCGCCTTGCAGCGTGCCACGGGGCAGCGAAGTGCCGCAACTTCCACCCCGCACCGTTCACGCCACACACACAGAGAGAGAGAGAACAGGGAAACCGCTGAGGCTTTCCACCGCGCCAGTGAGACGACTCACAGGCCCGCGGTAACAACACGGTGATCGCCGTTGTTGTTGTTGTTGTCGTTGTTGTTATAATAACTACTTCTAGGATGCGTGCTTCACCCCAGCCAAAGCCTCGCCGAGTTTCGCGATTCTTTTTCGGGACGGTCCTGCCAAGTTGTTTTTTTTAAGCAGCAGGGGGAGCAGTGTTGCTGTTTGTGCAACAATTCCAATCGGGAACATTTACAGGTAATTGTGTCAGCATTGGGGATGTTTGGCCCATGCGAGTTACTTTGGGGTTATTTCATTTTTAGAATATAAAGGGGGAAACCGCAGGGCGTAGTCGTGAGCCGCAAGAGAAGGAATCTACCACGTGGATGACAGCGCTGTTCTCAGATTGATTCGCACCCAGAGTTGTGGATAAGAGGAGCGTCACTGTCTGTGATGCCAGACTGATACACATCAGATACACATCAGCCAGTGAGTGTGTGTGGCGTGATCCATCAGACCGTGACCCGAATGCCCTCGTAAGCCTGGCTCGTCCCCCTCTCTACATCCTCTGAGATACAGGCTGCTGCCGCTGGTACTGCTGCCACTGCTGCTGCTGCTGCCGCTGGCACTGCTGCTACTGCTGCTGCCACTGCTGCTTGCTAAGCGCCGCTGAGACGCAATCCCCACGGCCGCCGCGAGCAGCCAACCTCGGCTCCCTCCGGCGTGGCAGCTGCCCCACCCGAAGGCTAAAAATAACGCCTCATTGTCGTGCCACTTTGCGAAAAATGCAAAGGCGCTCCGACTCACATTTGGTATGAATTTGTGTCCAATTAGGGCTGATTGCTTGCGCTCAGGCCCAAGAGGCTTTTTTGGAGGTGGCTGTGCTCGAGTCTGGCGCCCGGCGCCTGGCTCACCTGGATCGCGGCGCTGAGAGCAGAGCAGCGATAATTCTGATTGCGAGGTCTGCATCACTGCATCACTCACGCAGACTCACTCTCTCTATCTATCTAATTAACGCGGGCGTTTTTGCACGGAATTGCTTCGTGTTAAAGAGGCGTTGTGCTGTGAGTTGGCTGAGAGGTTTTTTAGAAGCGAATTCACGCGTGGGTTTGCGGTTGCCTCTTCTGAGACAAATAAATTGGGACAATACCATGGGAAGAAGGATGTCTCACAGATACTGGAAGGGGGAGAACGAAGTGGGCACGCGTTGTCCTAAGCGCTGTGTTATGGGCCCCGGGGGTGGTGAGATGTTAACTACCGCGCCTAGTATGCAGGAGGTTGTGGGTTCCGTGGTTCGATCCCGACCCTGACGCCTGCTGTATATTTGGAGTTTTCCTGTTCTCCCCGTGGTCGTCTGGCTTTTTCTCAGGGTCCTCTGGTTTTTCCCTCCACATTTAGTAACGTGCATTTCGAGTATTTATCTGCTATCAATTTCGAAGTGACAAGCCACTTTGTTGAGCGACCATGAGGCCAGGTCGCTTCTGAAAAAAACAGCTAAGAGGGCCTTACCTGGTAAAATAAAAAAATAGTTTAGTTTCTATAGTCTACAAGAAGACAAAGAGAGACAAAAGGGAGGGTGAGAAGACAGTTAATTGCCAGGTAAGTATTCAGCATGGGGATATTTTTGTCTATTACCAATAAAAACGAAATTGTTAGCTGTGGCAGGAACCCGGAAAACCAAGAGAATACCCACGTAGCACAGTGGGGGGCGGGGGTGGGGGGGACTTACAAACTCCACACAGTAAAGGCGCCCGATTCTGGAATTGAACCCAGGTACTTTTTGCCGCGAGGCCACCCTCGACCGGCCAGGGGCTGGCCAGGGGCTGGCCAGGGGCTGACCAGGGGCTGGCCAGGGGCTGGCCGGCGAGGGTTCATCCGCACGTGCCGCGAGCCGCCCGCTTCCGCCACGGCCGTGCGGCGCCGATTCCCCTCCCGCTCTGTGTGGGGGGCCCGCACACATGCTCCTTGGCACAGGCGCCGCTCGGAGATTTTGTTTTGGGTTTTAACCGTGGACATGTGGGCGTACAGTCCGGCACGCACGCCCGTGGGCAGCTGGCATCCACCCACCCCCCGCCACAACCCCCCCGGCCGGCCCCGCCCCCGCCGGGGGGCGGTGCCAGGGCGGTGTAGCGCGTGGCGCACCGGGGAGTCGGTTAGCGATCACCGACCGGCATTGAGACCGACAACGCCCCCCCCCCCCCCCCCCCCCCCATCGCGTGTCGTCATGACGATAGCGCGTAGTTTCTCTCCACGCGCTATCGTCATCATCTTTCTCATTTTACAGCACCACGCCTCTTGGAACGAACCTCGCCAAACGCAATCCGCAGGCTCGACTCCGGTATCGCGCACATTCGATTACCCGCACCTCCGATTAGCCCACGGTTGGCTACGTACGGCGCGAAAGAAGTTCAACGTACGTACACACATCACTCCATTCACGGTCGCAACTCAACGACAACATATCTCTTTGCACTTGCATACTACAACTCACGGTAGCTAATTGCTTTTACTTATAAATAACCGAAGATAGGATGTATAATATTTGTTCTCATTGCATATAATTAAAAATGTTTACGTTGAGTATGAATGATGATGGCGCTTTAAGTGGGAGACTTATGCCGGAAAGGCATCACGTGTGCACGCAAAGATAAAATGGACTTGACCTGTATACGTATGCATCTTGAACTTCTTTCGCACCGTACGTAGCCAACCGTGCTAATCGGAGATGCGGCGGCAGGACATCAAACAGCATGCACAAAAAGCAGTTCTAAAGAAACGAGTTTTCATCTTCTTGGTTCTTTCGGTAAAGTCACGTAGAAGGTGACTTTACCGAAAGAAGCAAGAAGATGAATCCCTGCAGTCACGAAAGCTTTAAATCGAAATTTAAACGAGTTTTCAATTGAGTATCGTGGAGTTTATCCGTACACACGATGCTGACGCAGAGGTAGCAACGATTCGCACGTGGGGCTTGCGATCCAGGGGTCAATTCCATCTCCCGGCACGGCAGCTGAAACAATGGGGCGAGATTCCGAGACCCACTTGCCCCTCCATCGCCCCTGCCCACCCCAGCGGTGTAAGTGGTCATCGCCGCAGTGAGTCCACGATCCGCAGGGTCGCGTGCGGTGCGGTAAAGTGTGGGTACGCGCCCACCTCTTCCAAGACGTACTGGCCAGTGTGGAAGAGTAGGCCAACGTATCCTCGGGAGGAGCTCTCGAGGGCTCCCTCTAGTGGAGGCCATTCAGTCAGCAGTCCCGTGAGCCAGAAATTGCGGGGCTGCACCTTTAGCTTTAACTTTAATTTGTTCAGATTCTCAACGTATCCCAGCTCAGACATCTGGGGGGCAGTCACTGTCTTTGTCATTGGCTCAGAATCAGTAGTGGAAATTCCACATTCCGATGACCGGGAACAGTCTATTACTCTATAGATTGGCCACAAAAGCGAGATTATAGCATTGATAAGATCCCAATACTGGTCGTGTATTTTGATACTGCATGGCAATTTAATGATCCTAATGCACAAGTGAGTGGAGCAGTGGTGCAATGATTAGCACACTTCACGAGGAAGTGCGCTAATTTGGCGATGGATAACATCTAATATATATAAATAATGTTTCCATATATCTAAACCAGCTCAAGCCTCCCGCAAGCCACGTGAATTTTGTGCGGCCACCCTCAATCTGAACCCCTCCCCTCTCCACGTGACTTTCGTGTAGCCACACCCACTCTGAACCCCTCCCCTCTCCCCGCCGCCCGCTGTGAAAACAGACGCCGCTCTTCCTCCTCCTCCTCCTCCACGCAGCAGCAGCAGCAGCGTGGAGGCTCTGATGCGGCCGCTTCCTCCTACCCTCTCCTCATCTCTCCCGACTCCTCTCCCTCCCGTTTCTCCGTTCCTTCCCCGTGTCTTTCCTCCGGCTTCCCGTTATTTATCCCCTCTCTTCCCATTCACGTTTCACCAACGTTGACTTTACTCCCCTTCCCCGTGGCGCGCATGCCACGGGCGCGCAACACTTGCTGGTATTTTAATAAAAGCCCCTAAGATTTTATAATTTGCAGCTCAACGGGCTTCACAACTACGCCCCCTCGTCCTCCTACGCCACGATGAATGCGCCACCAGAAAGAAAAAAAGAGAACGCCGCTCAGCTGATACCGTCTAGGTCGGCGCAACCGATAAAATCAAATCGCCGGCAGTAATAGCTGCAGTTAAAACAGCACTCCGAGTGCTCTCCGCATAAAGAAACTTTCAGTAGAAAATCGGGGGGGGGGGGGGGGGGTGCGGGGTTGAGGGTGGGCGACAAGCTGGCAGTTACCGAGATGCGATCTCTAGGCACAGTTACAATCGCAGGCTTGCGGAGAGGGTTTCAACAGAAAACTCCTTTGTTGCCGGGAACGAGATCGACATTTTCACGGGAATAAATCCCTTCGTGCCTTCCCACCCCGGGGGCCTTTGGAACGCCGCGGGGTTCATCGTGACCCACCGCCGTGGTGTCGCCGAGCGACGGACTATTACTAGAAACTTTAATTTTTATTTTACCAGGTAAGGCCCACTGAGCTGTACAGCTCTTTTGCAGAAGCCACCTGGCTATCACAATTGATAACCCAATGAAGTGGCTTATCACGTGGAAGTTTACGGCAGACAGATACTCTTAAACGCACGTTTATAAGTGTGGAGGGGAGAGAGCCATGCGAACTCCAAATATACAGCAGGCGTCAGGGTCGGGATCGAACCCACGACCTCCTGTATACCAGGCGAGGTAGTTAACATCTCTCCACCGTGACTCCTCAAGGATAATTCACACCACGGAGGCGTCTATGAGCACACTTTGAAGCTGGAATGAGAGTTAACCAAGACACAGGCCATGTCAAGTAATCAAGGGGACCCATGCGATGCAGCCAAGGGTTCCCATGTCAAGTTGCCAAGATATCCTTGTTATGTAGCCAAGAGGGCCGATAACAAACAGCCAAAAGGGTCCGTGTTAAGTAATCAATGGGACCCATGCGAAGTAGTCAAGAGACCCATGCCAAGCAGCCGAGGGGGCGCGTGTCAAACAGCCAAGAGGGCCCATGTCAAGTAGCCAAGAGGGCCCATGTCAGGCATTCAAGGGGACTCATGTCAAGCCTGTTTGATATGGGTTCTCCTCTGGATTCTCTGGTTTCCTCCCATAGCTAGAAACACACCACGTCATCGTGTGGTCAAATATCTCAAAGCAGGACGCTCCTGAAAAAAAAGTATGGCTTCCCTGGCAAAAGTTTGACAATTCGATGCAGTCAAACGATTTGCGTGGGATTTTCAACACTCCTCCGGTTTTTACTGCTCAACCAAATCAATCGGCACATTTGCCCACGACATTGCAACTTGGGTTCGATTGGCTCTGTCGGGTGGCGGAGGGTTATCGTTAAAAAGTGACATCCCGATATGACGATCTCATCCAGGAGAAACAAACAGCGAATCAATGCCCCACTGCACAGATATGGGTTCAGGGCTTGTGCGTCATGCGATGGAAGCGCTTGTCAATGAGATGCAAGACTGCAAAGTGATTACCGTAGCTACCTGCGTCAATACATCCACAGACCATTGTCGATCCACTGCTAGATGAAGGCCTCCCCATGTGTTGGTTGTGGCGGGAGTTGTTTGATCATACTTGGGGGTGCCTCGGTGGTGATATGTTAACTCCCTCGCCTGGTATGCAGGAAGTCGTGGGTTCAATCACCGATTCTAACACCTATATATTTGGAGTTTGCATGTTCCCTCTCTCCCCGAGGTCGCGTGGATTTTTCTCCGGGTCCCACGCTTAATTCCCTCCACATTTAGAATTAACGTGCGTTTAGAGTATTCGGCTGTTATAAATTGCCACGTGATAAGCCACTTCGTTGAGCTGTCATCTGTGGCCAGGTCGCTTCTCAAAGAGAGCTACATAGCTCAGTGGGCCTTACTTGGTAAAATAAAAAAAGTTGCATGTTTGTTTAAGTTCAACCCCCCTCCAAGACAGTTTCAGATATCGCTCACCGCTGATGTCAGCCGCGCGGTCGGCAACTAAACTTGAGCTGTGCCATGTTCCAATCGCAGTGCAGCTCACGGCCGCACTACTGTGCCATCCTCAGCTACAGATAATAATAATAATAGTTTAATTTGTAACGCGCGCAAATTTACAGACGTAGTGGCCGCAACTCAGAGGTGCGGAGCCAAGCTCAGAGTCGCTCAAAAGCGTGATTGTAGAAGTGAGTTTTTAAGTGTCTCTTGAAGGAGGCGATTGAGGTGATGCTGCGAATGTGCAGAGGGATATCGTTTCAGACTGTTGGGGCTGCCACCGAGAAGCGGCGCATAGACATGACCATCCTGGATAATGAGGAATTGACCCCGACAATACCTGGCAACACCTGCCATACGAGGGGCTTGAGGTTGCTCCGGCCGAACGGAATTAACGTTAAACGTTTGTCATCTTTTCTCGGTGCTGTTAAATTAAGGTGAGACCGTCTTTTTATGACGATGATCGTCACTCCGCTTGTTCACCCAGGAGAGCCTCATCGAGTCTGAAGACTGTTTTTTTTATAGGGAGGATCCTGCCAAATCTTCGCGGGAGGGAACCACGTTACTGCTGTGTGTGATCCAGTTTGAGTAATCTGCAGGTAATATTCAGCGTTTTGATGCTTGGCCAATGCCAGTCACATTGCATTACTTTTTTTTTTAAATCAGCCATTGGAGGAAGCTAAGAGAATCCGGAGGAGACGCATGCAGAGCGGCGGGAGAACGCACACACCCCACGGCAGAGAAAAGACGCCCGAGTTGGGAGTTGAACCCAGGTCCTTGTTGCTGTGAGACCCTACGAGCCGCTTCCCACTGCGCCCTCCGTG
This sequence comes from Entosphenus tridentatus, assembly GCA_014621495.2. NCBI lineage: Eukaryota > Metazoa > Chordata > Hyperoartia > Petromyzontiformes > Petromyzontidae > Entosphenus > Entosphenus tridentatus. The sequence goes on from CM025656.2 coordinate 1,897,771, forward strand.
CCGCCCAGAACTGGGGCTACACTTGAGAGGGCGCTCGGCTCAGGCACCGTTACCCCCCCCCCCGCCAGAGCACACGCAGTCACCACCGTGTGTGCATTCCACAGGTGGCTGTCGACCCTGATTAGCTCACGATGCTACACAGGGATTGATTATCCACCTGTGATAAATATGTTACAGCAGGGTGGCTCCGCACTGGATAGCTTTGGCTCAGCACCAGACCTATAACAGAAGTAGGCTGGCTCTTGACATGTTCAAGGGTTCTCCACCCCACTGCACAATCTTTACGAGTACCAAATCCTAGATGGGAAAAGGACTCAGCCCGTCATCATCATCATCATCTCTCCAGGGTCGATCAAATGAATACTCACTGCTGATGTCAACAGTGGCTGGGAGTCGAGGTCCGGATGACCGAATGACTCCCACGGCCTACATGGAGTAGGGGTGGAGGCCTATGGCAAGCGTTTGATTGGCAGTACCGTACATTATTATTTATTATTGTTATTTAAAACCTACGACTCAAAGAGACACCGTAATTTTCAACCGAGTGTTAATTGAGAAAGCGTAAACGGGAAAGAAAAAAACTGATTGGAATAACAATTAATCGACAATTATTGTCATATTCACCCCCCTCCTCCCTCCCCATCACCCCCAAAAATGATCGATTCGTATGTGGACGCTGCCACCGCGGTGTAGCGGTTGTTGAAACAATGGGGGGCACCCCCCCCCACGCTCCTACCGCTACCCACCCCACTGCCCTCCACCCTCTCTGTCCACCCAGCATCGGTGTGAATGGTTCGCGGCACAGTTAGTCCATGGGCAGGTCACACGCGGTGGTTGAAAAGTGTGGGTGCTCACACGTCTTCAAAGATGGCTGGACAGCGTGGAAGCCATAGTCCAAACATCTCAGAGAAAGGGCTTCTCTCGTGGAAGCCCTTCCGCCAGCAGTGGCACTAGCAAGCGATTGCAGGGCTGCGCATTTGCCTTGTAATGTGTACATTCAGGAAGTGCCCCCCACCCCCAACACACACAAAACCGATTACGCGAACCATAATTTGCCGATGAACAACGAGGACGTTTTGCCGGAGACAGGCGCGAGCTGCCGCGGGTTTCTAAATGGCGAGGGTGGGGGGCGAGGAAGCATCATGGGGCCCCCTCGCTTCAAAGCACCGCGTTTGCCTCGCTCAGTGCCGTTCAGGATGCTCGCGCTGTGGTCATTAAGGACCGAGAACGCCAAAACAGCCGCACCTGCCGGGGGCGTGACCACAGCTGCAGCGGCAGCAGCGGCGGCAGATCACAATAACGGCCTCGGAAGAAGAGTGGGAAAAAAAGAACGAGCAAAAAAAATTGCGAACAAAAAATATCCCGTCACTCTATGCACGCGTGCACGGTGACCTTCTTTCGCGCCGTACGTAGCCAGCCAACCGCGCTAATCGGAGAACTCTGCAAGCCGATTTTGAACGGTGCTGAAGCCCCCCTCCACCCCGGGGCTGCAACAACAACAACAACCGTCGCAATGAACGTGCGTCCAAGTGCGGCGAAGTGCGGTCAAACAGCTCCCAGGGCATCCTCGGGAGAGGGGTGGGGGGGTCGACTTTTAAACTCCCGTAGATGCCTCGCGCGGCGGCGAAACCTCGAGAGAACAGGGCCACAACCGCGTGGAACGCGCGCACCGGATCACAAATCCTCCCGCGGACACTCGCACGCCGCACAACGCGCGAAAGTGACTCCCCCTACTCGATCATCATGGGATCTCCTTTGCCAGCGTCATCTGGTCGAACACCATATGAGACTAGGCTCCAAAGAAAGCTGTCTCTGGTGTGGACCAATCAGTTTCAAAGACAATGCATAAATTATCAGAGTATTGTTTTTTGTTTGCATTTGACTGCAGGCATTGTGGTTAATGTAAGCATGATTCCTTGCAAAAGGTGTCAGTTTTGTTGCCAGAAAAAAGGGGAATAATCCCCCTACTCGATCGGGCATTGGGAGGTGCTCACCCTTACTCGGCCCTGAGCAAGTGATGGAGATTCCACATTCCTTGGACGGCAACTCCACGCATGCCCACCGCTGAACTTTTCCGCAAAATACTGCTCGCTTTATCAACCTCGTTGGGGGTGATGGGCTGAGCGCGCGTGTGACCTTCTGACCATGAATTGCGGGCTCTGCCCACACTGCCCTGCAATTACTTTCGCATTCCAACCGCTGGCTAAAAGGTCCTTCAAAATGAGAGGGCTCTCAGATTCCCCTTTCCGAGAGGGTCCATTGGCCTGCTCTTCCACGCCGGTGAGACATCACGGAAGAGGTGGCAGTACCCACACTTTACCCCACCGCACGCGGCCTGCCCACCGATCAACTCTGGTGGACAGAGGGTTGAAGAAACTGCCATGCCACGAGTGTAGGGAGTCGAACCGTAGAACCTCTGGATCGCAAGTCAACATGTGCGAACCATTGCGCCGCTATGGCAGCATGGTGTGTGCACATTAACTGCACGACATGAGTTTGTTTACAACACGCGGGCCGGGCAGTGCTCTGCCAGTTTGCTCCAACTCGGACCTCGTCAGTTTAAGTGGCGGTCAGCGGATTGTTGACTCAGCCCCATCATCCCTCGGCGGACGTTAAAATATGTACCAAAAATTGTACGGAAAATAAGAATAGGGTTTACCCTTGCTGACAATAAAACAGGTGTTAAGATGTTCAAACAGCTCGTATCCTTTGTGTATACCTGAATAGTCTTGTTGATAAAATACTTTTGGAGAATAAAAAAGATGTTCAAACACCAAAAAAGGTACCTTTTTGCAAGGCCTCAAGTCTGCGTTAACCACACACATACGTTGTGGCAAAACACGGAAACAATCCTGCTCTGATATGCATTGTCATAAACACCTGCTTCATTGCCAGAAAGTGTCAAACTTATTTTTATTTGTCATAATTTTTGAGAATGCCAAAAAGCTATCCCGTAGATATAACCGCTCGACTCGAGCTATAAGTGTTCTGGGACGTGTGACATTGTCTTTGTGCTGTTCGTCTTTTGGCGTTGTCCTCTGGTCTGACTGTCTCTGGTGTAGGCCAATCCGTTTCAAGGACAAAGCAATTTATTATAATTATAAGAGCATGTTCGTTTGCATGTTTGGCCACAAAGTACTGTATGTCTTTGGTTAATGCAGACTTGATGCCTTACACAAGGAATCTATTTTGGCGTGAACATTTTAACAGCTGTTTCATTGCCAGAAATGGTAAAACCTATTCTTATTTTTCATCATGTTTAATGTTGGCAAAAAGTTCCCACGGATAAAATAAGTACCGCTTTGTGTCGAATCCACAGAATAGTTCGTTGCCTTCTTGAAAAAAAACTGACCCCGGCATGAGAATCGGGAATTTCCACCACTGGGCTAAAGGGATGAGACTGCCGCTCGATTCTCATGGCAGGAGAGAGAAAAAAACACCGTGGCTACCATTACACGAGAGACTCACTTAATGGACCGTCTTGCCCAGCTTGTTATGTTATTGCCTGGCACGCCCATAGACGGGGGTGGCTTTTCCCAAAAAAGAAAATCTAAAACGGGGACAGGGGAATAATCTCGCACAATAGGGAGTGGTGATATTGGCCTCTGAGGATGGACTATGACATCACGATCCCATCAGCGTCTCCTTTCAAATTGCCCTCGCCCGCACTTAACCGACGTTGTTGCTTCCCTCCACGCGGGAGCAGTGGGGGGGGGGGACACACGTGTCGCGTGAACGTGAAGGCAGCGATGTTTTGAGTGCGTGCGATTGAAGGGAAGGAAATGCAATCGGACGCGGGTCACCTCGCCACACGCGGCCATCAAAGACAAAAATAGACAAAGGTCCCTACCACCCCCCCACTCCCCTCCATCACAGCCTGCGAGCGACTGTTGGGGCAAGTGCCGTTCGCGAGTAGCAGCGAGGGGGTGGGGTGGCCAACACGACTCCCTGGGCCACCTCAAAGACAACATATACGCACACGCGTGCGCGCGCGTTCGGGGACACGTCTCATCGATAGATACAACAATAAACAACTGTCGTCCGTGTCTCCACGGGAGGCAAGCGCCGCGACTTTCCAGCGGGACGCTTTGTCCGTCCGCTCGGCAAACGCACGGGGCAACGGGGAGGCCCTGGTCCAAGCGGTGGGCTGGCGAAAGGACGGCGGCGAGGCGCACGCTCCTGGACGCAAGGTCGAAGTTGCGCCGACCTTCACTTTCGCACGCGCAGCGCAGCACCCATCTTGCGTTTGCCGACGCTGGGACTGGCTTTCTCTCACGCGGCACCTGGGATAGAGAGGGACTTTGCCGCTTGAAACATGACGCGCGGTGGTAAATCCCACGTTCCCACGACCCACCCAACAGGGACACATCGCATTGTCGTTCAGCGCACATGCACACAGGCACAAGTGCCCCATGCGGCCGTTAACGGACTGCTGGTGCAAGCGCTGTTATCGAGAACCTCAGAATCTTCTGTTTATCCTGCGAGAAATCCGATGAGCAGTGAAGCTCTTTTTTCCCAAATGTCCAGTAGGGGCGGGTCAGAAAGTTACACCTATGGAGGGCGACACAGCACGAAGGTGGGTGTGGGGTGCCCAAAACCATGATAGTGGTGATGTTTTACACACCACGTGTGTACTCTGTACATCCCACGTATTCACCTCGGGGAGGCCCAGGAACAGTTCAGATATTCATCAGTGGTGTTGGCGGGAGTGGTGGTGCAGCGGTCAGCGCTACGTTGCGCTACGAACCTGGCGACCTGGGTTCGATTCCCGCTATTCCCGCTCACGGACAACACCAGTGACGATTATTTGAACCGGTCCTGGGCCTTACCTAGGTCGACTCCGCCTCAAATGAGTACCTGGTTTCGTTGTGTAAACATCGTCACTGAGGATACAAAGGCGGCCGGGCGTGGTGCTGGCCACCCATGCCCTCGTGTGCCGTGCCAGCCTTCGTAGGTGCTCGCTTAGAGCACTTGCCCCAACAGTCTGTTAAGGCTATACGGGGGATCTTTGTCTCTGTCTGTGTTTCCACGCCGCGAATTCTAATGTACACAATGGCGTGCGTACGCGTGAGCGAGCACGCGCGCGCGCAGGCACGCGCGTGCCCGTGGCTCACGTCGCCGTGCTCGCCGCTCGATGCGATCGCGCTTCCAAATAAAGTCAAAAACGCGGTGCCGCTGCTAACGGCTGCCAGCTGGACCCAGAAATCGGGCTCCAGTGGACGGAAAAAACAAATAAAATAATCATCACGCGAAAATAAAAACACCCACGGAGGAAGACGAGAGACGCTATCGATGCGCATCGACTGTGAACTTTTTCGCCAAAGCGGGGGGGGGGGGGATGGCAAATAAATCCTCGTAAGCTTCTGCTTCCCGACGGTACGAAATTGCACGGGCGAATGTTTCGCAGGTGAGTTTTAACACGTAGCAGGCTGTCGCGACCAATATCATTCATACTAGAGGTTTTTTTGGGGGGGTTAGATCGCCTAAATATATAAAAGTGTCATTAAAACCCGTCACCACTCGACACAGCCAACTAGTATTCTTTCCCTTCTACGTGACTTTACCAAAAGAACCAATAATATGAATCCCTGCAGTAACGAAAGCTGTAAATCAAAATTTAGCAAGGGTTGTCACGTACACAGAACGTGGACAATTCGTCACTACTACAGCACACCGGTGCGTCGGAGAGCCAAGCCACAACATTTACAATCAGGTGGCTGGGCTGTCTCGTGGGGGGGGGGGGCGGGGGGGGGCTGCTTGTCGTAGTGGTCAGGAGCCTCAAAAAGTCATCGATGCGAGCGCTGTGGACGAACTTGGCCCTCGTCCGTGATTCGCTTGCCCGTGATTACTTACACCAGGGCCTGAAGTGGCCACGCACTTGCTTTTTCAAGCCTGGCCCACGTGGCTCTCTCTCTTCTCTCGCGAGCCCAACCTCGCCACGTCCCAGAAACTCGCCAGAGTTTGAGCCTGGTCGATGCGTGCAAGGTGAACTGCCCGGGAATACCCGCGGGAGCTGCAAGATTGGGCCGCGTGTCCAGGAGATGGAGTCGTGAATATAATGAAGGCTGTGACGATTTCTGTGCAAATGTCCATTGAGCAATATGCGAGTACATTTAGTTAAATTTGGCACATTTCGAACGTGAGGGCGGCACACAATGGACTCTTCCTCCCAATGGCATCACGGGATCTTTATCGTTCACTGTGAATGTACGTGTGCTTGTTAAATTTCTTTTGCACCGTACGTGGCCAACCGTGCTTAGCGGACGTGCAGACGTCACGTGGCATTATCACGGTTGACACACGCCACCGCGGCATTAACCAGGGCAGCCCCGCTGGGTTCGAACCGCAAAAACCTCTGCAACGAACGGCGAACGCGCAACCGCGTCATGCAGTTTCCGCGCCTGGAGCGATGAAATTGGTGCACTGCACTGTGAACCGTGCATTGGAACCAGGCTACACAGACGCATTACCGTGTACAGACAACTCACCCACGACGCGCACTCGACTCGTAACAAGGGGCGATGACGTGGCCCAGTGCTGCGGAGTTCAAGGTTCAAATCCAGCGACCATCCCTCAACAGTGCCGGGTTGCAGCCGCGTGCGCCACCCCCAAATAAGGCTTTCACTCACGGAGGCATTAACAATAAGCAAAGCCCGAGTGCAAAACATCATTGCCTAAATGAAGTAATTCGATTCGTAGTGCCTTTCCTGCTGCCCTCAATATTTCAACTTCCATGTGTTACTGCTTTGGTTGTTATGGTCCGATCCCTTGCAGTGTGGCTTATGAAAGCAGGCATCTTATAATGGTATCGAATGTTACAACAATCAGTTCTGGGCGTATAGTTCAGTGGGTTGAAAACCCTCGGGGTTACAATACAGAGATGGGCCATTGAAATCCCGCCAAAAAAATAGTACGTCAACAAAAGCTATCCCACAACACCGATATCGCAAATGAAATGGACTGCACACGCTAGTGGCTTAGCAAATGACACCGGCGTCGGGATCTGCCGAGGAGTTCTCCGAGCGGTCGACTCTGAAAGCCGCCGAGTTAGCGAGACAAGAGGAAGAGGGGGGGGGGGCATACGGGGGGGGGGGGGGGGGCTGATAAAACGGAGGTGCACAGTGCATGGCAAAAAAAAAAATCGCGTCTAAAAGCGTTACAAGCGGCGTGCTGTTGAGCGTGAAAGATGAATGATGCCCGCTTCTATCCGTTTCTGCACGAAAACGACCACAGCAGATGTCTGCTGAGGGGCGGGAGGGGGGGTGCAGAGTCTCGGGGGGCCCCGGAGAAACTGGCGTTAAACTGTGCGGCGTGCACATGGACGGATGGCGGGTCGTGGAAGAGGTTCGAGATCGAGGTAGCGGCTAAAACAACTAAATGGGTGGGGTGGAGGATCGTAATGGGCCGTTGTCTGTAACCCGGAGGCAGCAAGCGATGAGGCCGTGGGTCTGATTCCGAGTTCGAGCCGCCCGAGGTTGAACCGGGCCCTCGATTATTTAGGGTACCATAATTAATCTTGATTTGAGGCTTCCGTGACTGCAGGAATTCATACTCTTTGGTTCTTTCGGTAAAGTCACGTAGGTATAAAATAAAAATAATAAAATGAATAAAATAATACTACGACAATTGTTGTTCCGTTGTTGTACTCATTAATCCAAGTGTATTATATGATAGAAATAATCACGTTTTTCACTGAACCTCACCTCACGCCTATGTGTGTGAATCTTCCAATAGGGGCAAGTGAAACCCACCAGTTACGGAGCGCGAAGGATCGCCCTCTAGCGACGGGCGAGAGGGCCCGGTTGAAGCGGCTCCCAAAGTATTTGCTCAAATTTTCTACAATTTATCCGCTGACGCAGCTGCTGCTTGCGTTGGCAGCGGCGCAATGCCAAAACCTTAACGCGCGCCCGTCAATAGCACAGCGTGCTATCAAAAGGAAACGTGTGCAACAGCCGACGTTTCAGGCAATGGCTCTTGTTCACAGTGCATAGAGAAGCCCAGAGAGCTGGAAGAAGTAGCTCTGAGGGCGTCAGTCCGTTCCCTGACACGCGAGGCTCCAACAACTCCGAGGCGACGTTTCGGATGCCGTTGGGCGACGAGCTGAACTCGCGCCAAGCGACGGTGACGGAGTGAAGTGTGACTGCGTCGGAAGGACAGGGCGTGGAAGCGGCGAGGTTGCACGTGACCGATCGCCCCTCGCGCTGAACGTTTAACACGAGTCGCTCGTTCTCTTGACTTTTTTTTTCTGTTCATCGGTGCTATTTTTAAGCACGTTACGACTCCGCTCTTAAGCGCCACGCAGCTCTGTTACCAGATTAGGGCATTTCAAAGATCGCTATTAAGTCATGCTCAGCGTCCCAGACTTCAAGCTCACGAGACGAGCAACGAGCAAAAAAAACCCTCTCGCGTGCGGGCGCAACGCGCAGCGCCAGCATTCCGATGCCTCCGCCACCACAGCAGCAGCGGCAGCAGCAGGCACATACAGAGACACGGGAGCTGCGGCATACAGACAGCCAGCATGCACCTACCTAGTCATTAGCGCGGGGGGGGGGGGGTCTAACGCAGGACGATGGGGCGGGGAGGGAGGGTGAACTGAATGCGGCGCATGCCACGGCGCTTGCCGCTGTTTTGATCCCGACCGACCGCAAATCTGCCGACGCGATCGCGATCGAGTCTCCCCGCTCCGGCGAGCGCCGCGAAGCTTGGGGGGGCGCGGCGCTCCTTCCCCCGCCCCGGGGGACGGGAGGCGGCCCCCCTCCACGCGGCCGGCCGCTCGTGGCTCCGGCCTCACCCCGCCACCTCGAGTGTCACGTCGGTCTCAATAGGCACTCGCCGACTCCGCTCGCAGCTACAACTGAAAGCGGGGCTGATGTTTTGCCGTTTGAATGGCGCGAGGGGGCAACGCTCTATCCCCGTGCGGATGGAAACAGGCGGCGATTGGGACACTTGCTGCACTGCCGTCTCTTGGCGAGCCAGCGTCTTGGCAGTTTCGCAACATCTGCGCGGTGATCCACCAACCCCGACTGCTGCCTCCGCAGTGCCGGATGACAGGCCACGTGCGTAGCCACCGCCGCCCGACTCCCAAAAGCAACGATGCAAGTTCAAATCCCAGCCGGGGAAGGGGAGGGGAGGGTGGGAGTTGACGTAGCCCATGCTGTCGCAGCCCCAAGAAGGAAAACATGTCCACGGATAATGTTCGGCACCCTTGGGAGGGAAGCCAATTGTTATATTAACTCACGGAGAGACCGGTTCTTGCCATGGGTCTGTGGCTCAGAGCCACCGATGCAGTGTGAGGCACCTCTGTAAGCTCGCGTGAGCAGGGAGACACCTCCACTGAGATTCGTGTGTTGATGAATTTTACGACTCATTTCTCTTAACCCGACCCAAAAGAAAATACCGCCCCTTACAAAGACATCAATTTGGCGATGCTGCGTTGGCAGTGGTGCACAAATAGCAAAGCAAAACAAAATTTGACGTCAATAACAGTGTCACCTTAAAAGGATGAAACATAGATAGTTGACACTTTGGGCAATGGCCAATCTCATAGCACACATACAATAGACAGCTGTGACAAAGTGCCGTGCCGAACCTAATAAACGCTTGCTCACCGCACGAGCTCACGGAGTGTGTGTAAGGCTAAATCAAGGACTCATTACAGATTTTCCACATTTTTCTCCTCCATCTAAACCAGACCCTTCCTTCAATCAACGCCTTAACCCGTAACCCGAACATGACCAGCGCAGCTCATCAGCATCTTAAGCCGGGGATCACTTTCAACAGCGACAAAATGTTCCATCAAAGTATGAAAAAATTTAAATATATTTTGCCCTTTCTGGCAACACAACAGGAGTTTGTGTTAAGATGCTCAATCACCAAATAGATGATACTTTTTGTGGGAAATCAAGTCTGGATTACCCACACGCACTCGTGAACACGCAAACACAGCATGCTCTGTTCACCACAAGTACGTGTGGTTGATTCCTCGCAAAAGGTGCATGTGAACATCTTAGCACAGCTCCTGTTTAATTGCCAGAACGGGCAAAAGCCTCATTCTTGTTCGCCCACACGAGCTGCGTGCGGCAACTTCCGCGGATCTTTCAAACACGGCCACGCGGGGAGGAGGAGGGGAGGGGAGGGCCCTCACTTCAAAGGGAGCTGCCCTGCGCACGGTGGCCACACGAATCGCCCCGTTTCAGGAGAGTCGCATTGGCCACTTGGGGCCTTGGGAAACGGCCAAAAAAAAACCAGTCGCAGCTGTTGTCTCGCATCGCAGCTGCGGCAACCATCAGTGAGGAAGAGGACGCCACGTGGGAGAGATGTCAACCACCTCGCCCCGGTATACGAGGAGGCCGTGGGTTCGACCCTGACAATCAATGCCTGCTGCTGTATATATGTTTGGGAGACCGCGTGTCTCTCTACCCCGTGGGCATGTGGATTGTTGTCGGGGGGGGGCGGTCCGTTTAGAATGAGCGCGGGTTCAGAGTGTTTGGCCGCTGTGCACTTGTACGCGATAAGCCACTCCGTCGAGCTATCGTTTCTCGTCGCTGGGTCATTTCTGAAAAGGAGCTACGTAGCTCAAGTGTGCCTGGCCTGGTAAAATACAAATATTATTGGTTCTTTCGGTAAAGTCACGTAGAAGGGAAATAATAAAATAATAAAAATCAAACATTATAAAGTTCAACACGCTAAATTCCCCTGTTGATATGTACACTCCTTTGTCAAGGCTTTCTCCTCCCCCCACCCAGCTTAAAATACGTTGCCAAGCTTAGCAGTGTTCATTAGGACGCTGTCTTTCCGACAGCCCTGTTTCTTCACCTGAGGATGGCTGCTTGCGTTGTGGCCGTAACGTCGTGAGAACTTTATTATGTTTAATTATTATTTTATTATTTCCCTTCCACTTGACTTTACCGAAAGAACCAAGAATATGAATCCCTGCAGTCACGAAAGCTTTAAATCGAAAAAAAACCAAATAGTTTATATTTCGATTTAAAGCTTTCGTGACTGCAGGGATTCATCTTCTTGGTTCTTTCGGTAAAGTCACGTAGAATGGAAATAATAAAATAATAAAAATAAAACATAATAAAATAATTCTCACGACGTTTCGGCCACAACGCAAGTAGCCGTCCTCAGGTGGAGAACAGGTCTGTCGAGGAGACTCTGTCTCCTCCATTCTATGTGACTTTACCGAAAGAACCAAGAAAATAGTTTATAGTTGTAGGAAGAGGAGGAGGAGGGGGGGAGGAAAGGGGGAGGAGGGAGGGAGAGAGGAGGAGGAGTAAGAGCGGCATCCCCGGCGTCGCTCGCTACACTTTCGCCGAACAAACCGCGCCACGGAGCGCGAAAGTGCCACGGGCAACCCTCGATGCCACGCCGCGGGAAGACTCATCACGGTGCCACTTTGGCGTTGTTGGGTAACTCCCCGGGTTCCCACCTGTTCGGGTTCGAGCCGGACGTGAAAATGCAGCGGGCAGCGCTGCAGTCTGGGGATTGGCGTTTGCCTGTCGGGTGACAGCAATTGATTTGTAATAAGATCTGGCTACTGGTATCGCGTTGAACTTTATTTCAGTACCATCATTGGAAACCTCCTTTGCCAGTAGCAAAATATAATTGGTTTTTTACCCTTTTATCTGCCAACAAAACTGACACCTGGTCCAACAGCATGTGAGACTAGGCTCTAAGGAAAGCTGTCTCGGGTGTGGACCAATCAATTTCAAGGATAGTGCATACATTATCAGAGTTTTTTGTTTTGCATTTCGACTGCAGGTATTATGGTCAATGCAAACATGACTCCTTGTAAAAAAGGTGACAGTTTTGTTGCCAGATAAAAGGGTAAAAAAACAATTATATTTATTTCAGTAGTTTACTGCACAGGTTTGATTATTGACCTAGGGCCGTCTGAGAAATATGTCGTGTTTTGGTCTATAGTGGAAATGGTGGTAATACTACCACCCCCTTACCCACCCACTGATTTGTTTGTCAAAATCACTCAGGTAGTAACTCGCCCACTCAATTGCCCACCCACCCACCCGCTGGGGTTGCCTCCTGTCTGGAAATCGGCGTCTGGTTTTTTTTTGGGTGGCAGGAATTGATTTGTTTCCGAGATCCGGTTTGGATGGTCTATTCAACTTTATCACAGTAAAAAAAAACTGCACAGTCCCGATAGCGCCTGGCCTGCCTAAGAGACACGTCTGGCTTTGGTCTACAGTGGCCAAGGTGGTGGTTTGACCCCCCCCGCCCCCCAGCTCTGACTCAAGGCTTGCCTACCGCTGAAAGAGCAACATCACCCAAACCAAAACCACCAAACTGCCGCTCCTGTTTGCTGTGAAGCTGACACGCAAATGCCTTTGGGACCTTGCATATCAAAGGGGAAATTTGGAAATTGGTTTGTTGCTCAATTCTTATTTTACTTTTGATGGCGTAGCGCGCAAGTATAAACACTCATTAATTGGCTGAACACATCGTAGCATGTAGAGCCGCTGGCGGATCTTGGACAACGGTTGGGTCGTGCCGGCTCACTGCCTGACGACATTCCAGCTTGTCCGTGCCACCGCAGCGATTGCAAGATATGCCGTTTGCGCGAACAACGAGACCATGTGAAGCTGAACTTTATTGTTTATAAATTATTTCGCCTTCAGACATCGTCTCATTCAGTGCGGTTGCGCGCTGGCGTTTTCGGCGAATTCTTTACCGAGCGGCTTGCAACGCAGGCAACGCCTCGCGATACGCGCAAGGCCCAAGGTGCCGTGGTACGTGAAGCGGTCCCCTTGCAATGCAGGGCGGTGCAAAAACCGCACCGGTGCCTCTCCACACACACAAGTACAGTCTGGTCCACAATCCACTGCTGCGTGACGGCCTTCCCGCGCCTTGCGGTCGCGAGGGACATCTGACCACACGCTTCATCATGCAGCAAAATTCGCTGGAAATAATACGCCGGTCGGTCCCGCGCGACAATTTAACCTGGCCTCTGAGTGTGTCCTCCCATAACGCTGTCGTTGTTGCGTTCCTGAAGAACACCGCGTGATGGAAAGGCCGCGTCATAATAAATAACAATATAATGTAGAGATAAAGCACAGTCCCTGATAACACGTGGGTGGCGTACGCAGGCCGAACTAAGGCATCCAGCAGCATCCCGCCTCGTGCGATGACGCTACGCCGCGAGATCAGCGGCCAGCACCGTGGGCGCTGTCCATGAGCGAGCGGTGTGCCGTGTGTCTCAGCTGTGCCAGCTTGTATCACCGGATCGACAGATACAGAGATAAATAACGGGAGGGGGGGGGGGGGGGGCAGCCCCTTCCGATTGCGTTCACACTCGGTCTCAGGCATTGGAGATGTCTGGGTCAAAAAGAGTTGAGTGATTTTTCATTGATGTAGCGAAAAAAGTCTGCATGACTTCATCGGTGGTCCCGAGACAATTATGTAATTCTACATTCCTTGGTGTGGTTCCCAGTTTTCCACACAAACTACAAAGTGATGCTCATTTTATCGACCCTGGGCAAAATAATGATTGGCTGTGCTGACTCCCCTGCGCCTCCAACCAGAAACTGAACTCATTCGCAATCTTCGGATTATTGAGAAATACATTGCGATAGAGTTACGCACATATGTACGCTGAACTTCTTTCGCACCGTACGTAACCTTTCTAATCGGAGGCGCGGGGAAAGGACAACAAACTAAACATCATAAGCATTTTTGATTAAATGAGTTTTCAATCAAGGCAAGACACACACTACCACATACGCACGCACACACTACACACACATACACGAGCTCATACGTACTCACACAACCCTACCAGATATGTACAAACACACCACCACATACACACGCACACACACACCACTACCAAACCAAGCAAAGTTTTTTGCTCCTCTGGGATCATCCTGAAGTTTACAACGATTTAAAGCCTAAACAGCGGCGCTCTACGAGGCAACCCTCACAAGTCATTCTTGGGTTTTTTCCTCTTCCTACGAGGACAAGAGGGAGCCCCTACCACGCACGTATGCACGTCGCGGGCTGTTTGGGCTCGCGGGATGAGACGCAGCCGGCAAGCGACGGAGAGAGGGGGGGGGGGCCTTCTCCCTCCCCGCCGTGGGGCCAAGGAACTCCACCTTCAGCGGCCTTCCTTTCAAACATTTCACCGCCGGCTGCAAGCCGACGCCGATGACGAACGCCGCATTTTACTTTGCCGGCGGACGGCAGAGACGGAGAGGCAGGAACGGGCCGAGGGGCTGGCAGGCGGCGGGAAGCGCGCTGGGAGGCGCTGCGGGGAGAGCGCGCGTCCAGGTGAGGGGACGGTCGACACCGCTCAGCGGCACATCATGGCCAGGTCCGGTGGGGAGCCCAGAGACTGGGGGCTCGAGCCGCTGGGTAATGAACTCGGTATTTGCACGGTTGACTACGTGCGGCGCGAAAGCAGTTTCAGACGTACAAAAGTAGCAGAGGGCATCTCTCAGTGTCGTCGCCGCCGTGGGAAATGTCGATGACGGAATAAACAGCGAGCCTCCTTCCCCCCAATGTTTTGTTTCGACCACGTAACAAAAAAATAAACTTTGAGAATGTATTACACAAACCGTGGTGTGCACGGCTTTCTGGGAATGTGTCTCATCTGCAACACTGGTGTAATGTAAGCAAGCTCTGGATAGGGTTTTGACAATTCAGTGTCTCAAATGCCTGATGTGAATTGCCCGCTGTTTATAAAGCGCTCTTGCCAACACACCCTCTCGTTGTCCTAAGGAGGACAGTTTTCTATCGTAGCCGACTACAGAGAACACCAAGTTGATACAAGGCCATTTATACCCAGAATAGTGGAGAGGCACCTTCAGTCACCTGACGCTTAGAGTGTTTGTATTCCCACAGACCTTTTGTCAATGTATGTATGTACGTTGAACTTCTTTCGCGCCGTACGTAGCCAACCGTGCTAATCGGGAGGTGCGGGGGAAGGGCAATAAGCTAAACACAAAAAGCACTTCTAAATGAATTCGTTTTCAATCCCGATTTAAAAGTGCGAAGATCCCAGTGGCTTCCTAACAGCGGAAGGAAGAAAGCGTTCCAGACGACCGCAGAAGTGCATCTCAGAGCGAGCGATGCGGATTGACCTCCCCAAACCATGTGGGTCGTGGAGGTTCAAGTTTGAAGTTGAGTTTCTCTGACCAGGTTAGAGAACTCAAGACACCAACAACAACCGCCATTTTCCACTAAGTGGCGGTGACGTCACCACGGCGCTTGTGTCAGGCTAGGTGCACGTTGAGGCCACGTGAAGTGTCGAACGCCCGCTGGCAGGAGGTCACGGAGCAGACCCAGATGCCATGGGTAGACTGACTGAGATGACTGGCCGATGCACCACCTATAGCCCCTACTGTGCCAACTCAAGAGACCAAGGGTAGAGTCACTTGCAACAAGTCTCCCGTGATTGCTGTGTCGTGTCAAAAATGTAGTAATCTGTGGGTCATTTCCCAATTTGGCCAATTTTGACCCTGACACCGGCACTCACGGTGGGCCTACTCTTGTGAGTGATGTGAGGGGAATCTTCAATGTCCACTGTGAAGCTGACGGCGCGTAGGAGTAGAAGTATTACGGCTACTATGCTCACAGTAGTAACCAGGGCGGCCGCTAGATTCGAACGGTGAACTTCTGCAAAGAGCAGCGAACGCAGTGCTACCGCTGGGCCGCGTCGCCACCCTCGGGGGGGAGGGTGGGTTGTTTAACCATACTTCACCACGCCGGTCAATTCTGGTTGGCAAAGCATGGTGGGGGTGTCGCTCACGCAGCAAGTTAGCCGCGGATGGAAAGTGAACTCAGGCCGCCAGGTCCTAGGTGCGGTGAGATAACCACCGTGCCGCCACTCCACGCGCACCGGAGTATCTGCGTAGAGCCGTAAATACGCGTGGCTCTGTGCACAGGCCGCCATCGGCACCCCTGGCTTCACCTCTCACTCCTGACAGAGGGGAATTCGCAATCAGCACTCAATGATAGCGCGGCACAGCACTGCGGATGCCTTCGACCGCGGCGCACAGAGGCAAGAGACCCACATTTGGCCGTGCGGATCACGCTGCTCGCTCCCCGCCTATTACGGGAGACGCGGTTCGCGAGGCGAGCGGCACGGAAAGTGTCAAGCACGCCCAGGCCACCTTTGTCCCCCCCCCCCCAGCGCCAATGTTCAGTTCCCGGTGCTCACTTAATGCCATGGGTTAACCTCGGGGGTGGCACTGAACCCGCTTGCACGCATCCGAGATTCGAACGGGACACCCACCCACCAGCCTGCAACTTGCACACGTCTCGGAACGGCAAAGGGTTAAAGGCCTCATATTGAGCATCGAGCGAAAACCAACACGGGCTGGTGGCAGAGCGCATCTCCAGCAGTGGGCACAGCGAGGCCCTCGTGGAATCACCGCTCTGCGACTCCCGCCACCACGGTGCGGCCACGCAACTCGACGGCACGTCAGCCGAGCCACAGTCGGACAGCACTCGCACGCCGCCGTCCCCCACACACGTTCCGACGTCTGCAGTCGTGACTATTATTAGCTTTCACCGTTTACTTTTATTCACCCTTCGACGGAGGAGATGAATAGCAAAGCTGCACGGGCTCTCTCCGAAAGCCCTCTCTCTCGTGGCTAGCAGGCACCTCGGGCACTGGCGTTGAGTTCGTGAATATTTTTTGCCACGCGCAAGGGCCGGATCTACCCAGGAAAGCCTCGAGCTCAGGCTCGAGGCTCTTTCTCAGGAGGGTCCTCACAAGTTGCGACGTGGCTCCGTGTTTCCCAACTGAGTAATTTTCAAGTAAATATTAAAATTTGGCCATCGTGTCGCCGGCACGCAAACGGCCTGCCCGTTTTTAAAAAACAGGGTCTTCAATATTCTTTGGGTCTTTCGGTAAAGTCACGTAGATAGCTTCAAAGAAAATTACCAAGCATAACAAATATTCTTTGAACCTATCTACGTGACTTTACTGAAAGACCCAACGAATATGAATTCCTGCAGTCACGAAAGTTTTAAGTCAAGATTTAATGTCTTCAATGTCCACTCAGAGGCAACACGGCACACATTCTCACAGGTACTACAATTTTTTACTATTTTTTTTATTTTACCAGACAAGGCCCACTTGAACTATGTAGATATTTTTTAGAAGCGACCTGGCCACAAGTGATAGCTTGACGAAGTGGCTCATCACGTGGAAATTTAGGGCAGCCAAATACTCTAAACGCGTGATGTTGATTCTAAATGTGGAGGGAAAACCGGAGGACCCAGAGAAAAATCCACACGACCACGGGGAGAACTTGCAAACTCCAAATATGCTGGCGTCAGGGTCGGATTCAAACCCACGACCTCCTGTACACCCGGCGAGGTTGTTAACATCTCGCCACCGTGGCGTAACACACCCGCAGTACGAACTAGGGCAACTAGCCTGACACGAACCGTGACGCTCTAAAACAAGCAGTAAGTGGAAAGTTTCTATAAATGTAGGGTCCGCTCAGCGCCTTGTCCCATGCAGGGTCAATAAAATGAGGACCGTTTTGTGGAATGTCCAAACATAGGCCGCGTTCTGGATCGCCTTGAGCCTGCTACAGCAATGTGGCATTTCCACCAACAGGTAGCAACGAACGCGAGTACTCCTCAACCCTTTCACGAGCAGGGCCACATTTGTTGCGGGAGGTAAAATCATCATCCGATCGCTTCATTGTATTGTCACTCGGCGCACACCGGAGTGACACTCGCACGGCGCTCACACCCGCAGCAAGGCAGGCCCTGTAGCACGGAGGCTGTGCCGACGAGCGGGGAGACACTGTCCCGGATAAGCAGCGGGCACTAATGGAACCGCGTTGAGAGATTTACACACGCACACACACGCGCACACACGCACGCACGCGCGCACGCACTCCCGGCCGGCTGTCCGTACTTCCCAGCCAGCCGCGACTGAGGAAAGATGCACATTAGCCTTTTGACATCTCAGCTGATTTCAAACAACCTCTGGACGGTATGACGTGAGATCTCGGCACTTGGGGGGTACAAAATTACCTCCGCACTTGAAGACCCTCACAGCACAAACGCGCGATCGAGGCCGATGTCTCTTCGCAAGAACCTTACGTACCTTACCTACGTATGACGACCTTCTTTCGCACCGTACGTGTGCCAACGTGCGTCTGAATGCCGCCATCATCTGAGCTTTTGTGTGAGTCACCTGCGGTTTTAGAACAGCGCTGCTTCTCGCGTTAATGCAGCGAATCACTGAACCAAGTGAGACCCCCATTGAGGTGTGTTACCTGTGGTGGCTGACACCCTTCATTAGTTCAGGTGAAATCATATTCAGATTAATTGCCTCTTGTGTCTAGCAGACCTCAACATTGCCATTTCACCCGTGGGCATATTGCCATCATACCCAAGAATATAATTTAATCTCTTGCGGTTAACAAGACTAACAACGCTATTCACTTGTCTTCATTGGTTTTGTGTTCAGGGGATGTTTGGCCCATTCCTTGTAACCGTATATTCCCGTCGGACGTTCAACACGTGGAAGGAGCCCGTGGGTTGCCACGGAGGAAGCCAACGCATATCAATGTTACCGCCACGTGCAGGCTGCGTCACGGACGTGCCCGGCAGCAACCGACTTGCTGTACTGCCGGCGGACACGCGCACGTCGCTCGGCGCGCATCGCTGTCGGCCGGCGCTCCCAATCCCGGCGCGATCCACCAATCCCGAGAGGTGGCGCGAGCTGCGACGCCGCCAACGCGTCTCTTTTGCGTCGAGTCGACGAGGGTTCCATCAGCAGATTACCACAAAAAAAGAAAACCACGTTTGATAATTGTTTTTTTACCCTTCTATCTGGCAACAAAACTGGCACCTTTTTTACAAGGAGTCATGTTTGCATAGACCACAATACCTGCAGTCGTAATGCAAACAAAAAACACAACTCTGATAATATATGCACTGTACTTGAAGTTGATTGGTCCACACCCGAGACAGCTTTCCTTAGAGCCTAGTCTCACATGGTGTTGGACCAGATGACGCCAAAAGGTGCACAACTCAAAGACAATGCACCATCAGAGTATGAGAGCTCGGGGTAAGCATATACACCATTGGAACCTCATTTGCCAGTAAAAATATGATAATCGACTCCTTGTAAAAAAAGGTGTCAGTTTTGTTGCCAGATAGATGGGTAAAAAACCAATTATCATATTTTTACTGGCAAATGAGGTTCCAATGGTGTAAAAAACCAAGTGTATTTCACGAGCAGAACCCCGTAAGCTCAAGAGCTCCAGAGAAGCCCTCAGCATCGCCGGTTCACTTAATGCACAAAAGCAAACGCCCCGTCATGTATCTCGCTTAGCGACAGCGCGCCCACAAACCAAACAAACCGTGCGCCCGCAAGGAGAAAGAAAAAAAAAACCTCCACTTGAAAAATAAAGGCAAACAAAGCGTTCTCTGCATAGTGTTCCTGAAATAGCGGGATTCTCTCCGGAGCTCCCGATGTCCCTGGTGCCACGGGGGAAGGAGAGCGAGCGTAAAACAAAAGAGAGCGAGCGATGGGAGAGTGAGAGACCCCGTGCAGGAGAAGTCATCCCGTCCGTGGTAGCCGTAGGTTCTGCGGGAAAAAAAAACCTCCAGATTGTAACCGCGGCTCTATTCCTCTCGATTGTCCACGTTCGTATCCAAAATGCGGAGAGCGAAGCTGCTTTGTGGAACGCGCAAGAGAGGAGCCGTGCCACGAATGTAGCCATCCTGTTAGCCACGGGTTCCCCACAATTTCGTTACGCCGCAGGTAAGAGGAATAAAATCACGGATATCCACGCGAATAACAGAAACCGCGATATCCGTTCTCCCCCCCCCGCATCACCGCGGAGAAGACAAGTGCGCGGTACGAGCCCGCGCTGCCCGCCTGCTCACTGGCCATGAGAGTTTGATGGTGAGACCAGGGTACTTGCGGCAGGCCGGACGCACTTTGAGGCCACGTGTTGTGTCAAATGCTTGCTCGCGGGAGGATTTCATGCTCCCTCCAGGTTACGTCATCGCCGCGCCACGTACGTTTTGTTGTGACATCGAGACGTCGAGCCGAGCAACGCCTCGCACACGACACCAAAGCGTTGACGGCAGTGCCGGCGTTTTTAGCGGGAGGTTTTCTCGGCGGTCCACCCCATCTCCTCCGTGCCACACGCTCACACCGCACAGGCCGGCCGCTTCCCTCTCTCCCTCCCCGGCCGGCGCCATCAATCAGCTCGCCTTCAATTCAACGGCCCTTTATTTGACGTGCCGAGGGCCCCGCATTGAAATTCATTATCTCTTTGGCAAAGGAAACCCGGGTTACCACGCTCGTGCAGAAGCGCAAGTTGGTGGCGCACGCACTTTGATTCGGCACCGGCGGAGGCAGCGACGAGGGCGGTACAGTAACACGTGGACTTTGCCTGTTCCGTCTGTACGGGACGGAGTGTTGCACCCCCCGTGCGTTTTCTTCCGGGTGCTCTGGTTTGTTCCCACGTGTAAACACTCGTTAATTGGCCGAGAACACCTTCATATGTAGAGGACCGCAGAGCTTCGGGGAGGAGGAGGGGAGGGGGTGGATTTGGCGCCGGCTCGTCACCGCGTGGCTGCTGTCTACCCGCTCGTGTGGCCGTGTGGGTTTTTATCGGGGTCGTCATGTTTTTCCTTCCACATTCAGAGTGAACGACACGCGCTCAGAGTAATTGGCCGCGATAAATGTCCACGCAGTGATGAGCCGCTTCGTTGAGCTGCCATCTGTGATGGCCAGGTCGCTTCTGAAAAAGAGCTAGATAGCTCGGTGGGCTTTACCTGGTAAAATAAAATAGTTAAAGAAATCGCGTAAAGTCTGCGGTTCTTCCTCGCGCCTCCGAGCCGTTCTCTCTCCTCACTCCGCTCGAGAGCGACGAGCGAACGCCGCGCGGCGGCGACGCGTTACGAGTCGACGCACTTGTTGATTTTATCGAAACAAGAATTGTTACCGCAACGTAGAAGTCACGTCCAATGTTAGGGCTTGGCTACGAGACGGGGCACTGCGACACATCATGCACAACGACGACGATGATGATGACGATGTGCACAGGGTCTGTAATATCTGCGGCAGACGACGAGCCCTTCATCCAGCCGTGGATTGACAAAAGGGCCCTGCGTGATATGTGCGTTATGAATATATGATGAGCACGCAAGGTGTGTCTAGAGTGAGCCAACTGACCCTCCGGCCATCCGCGTTATTGGCAGGCTGCGTCAGGCGGGCGATATTAAAACGCCGTGTACCCTACACGCACGTGTTACGCGATCCTAAGCCCATGTGTATCAATCACATCGCGATCACATTCGTCCTCATCATTGGTGGATCATGCCGGTGTGTTCATAATCCCACCGTGTGCATTTCAGGCGATCGTCTGTGAAGCGCAACCAGTGCTGGGAAGTAACTCATCCCAAGTAAGAGATTCAGAGTGCTTTGAGCACCGAGACATTGGTGCTCATCTCCTGTTTACAACCCTGAGCCAGTTGTAGAAATTCCACATTCCTATGCCGGGGGGTGAGTCCACCCTTGGGACAAGCACTGTTGACATCTCCACGAAGCGGTGCCCATTTTAAGGGCCGAACTAGGGTTCGAACTTGCAACCTGCCGATTGTGAGCCGCTCGCTCAAGCGCCAAGCCACCCGCTGCTGCTGCCAAGCCAGAAATAGATCACACGGATGTCTTTAATGCGATTAGCCACGAACAGGTAATAGTGGCGGTAACCCGATAGCGCTGCGTCCCCCTCCGCGGCTGTATTTTGTGATGTAATCGGATTACCGTTCATTAGCACACGCCGGTCAAGTACCCCTAACGATTTACGTCTTCGGGGGATTCAAACGCGAAGGCCAAAAACAATAAGGGCCAGGAAATGACCACGGGGGCAGCCCGGGTTAACTTGGGGACAGCGGCAGGCGCCCATGCACAAGGTCCGTAAATCACGGCCCTGCCGGCAGGCACGGCGACACATCAACATAGCATTGACACATTTGAGTAGGTAATTACATTTTTGTTTAACTATTTATTTTATTGCGCCCAGGAAGACCCATAGCTCTTCTTTTTTTTGTTCGCAGAGGCGACCTGGCCACAAATGATGGCTCAACGAAGTGGCTTATCGCGTGGACAATTGTCGCAGCGAAGTAACGGTGCTCTAAACGCAGGTTTTTCTAAGCGTGGAGGGAAAAACCGAAGGGCCCCGAGAAAAATACACGCGACTATGGGGAGAGACACACGCAAACTCGAAATATACAGCAGGCGTCAGGGTCGGGATCGAACCTTGCGTCTCTCTGTTGTACTCCGTCGCGTCCCTCTTGAAGGTGGCGTGTGTGTGTGTCTGTGTGTGTCTGTGTGTCTATCTGTGTGTGTGTCTGTCTGTGTGTGTCTCTGTATGTGTCTGTCTGTGTGTGTCTCTGTATGTGTCTGTCTGTGTGTTTTATTCGTAGTTTAGGGAGCGCCGGGTGGCTGGTACAGTAAGGGGCACAGGTGGTGCATCAGCCAGTCATCTCGGTCATCTCGGTCAGTCGAACCGTGGCACCTGCTGGATCTGCCCCGTGACCTCCTGCCAGCGGGCGTTCGACACTTCACGTGGCCTCAAGGTGCACATGGCCTGGCACAAGCGTCATGGTGACGTCACCGCCACTTAGTGGAGAATGGCGGTTGGTATTGTTGTCTGTGTGTGTGTCTGTCTGTGTGTCTGTGTCTGTCTGTGGGGAGCGGTAGTGTAGCGGTTATGAACCTGGCGACCCGGGTACGATTCCCGCTCACGGTCAACACCGGTGACGATTATCTGAACCGGTCCTGGGCCTCCCCTAGGTCGACTCAGCCTCAAATGAGGACCTGGTGTGGTGTGTAGTAAACATCACCACTGGGGAGACAAAGGCGGTCGGGCGTGGTGCTGGCCACCCACCCCCTCGTGTACCGTTCCAGCCTTCGTAAGTGCTCGCTAACAGCACTTGCCCCTACAGTCTGTTAAGGCTATACGGGGGATCTTTGTCTTTGTGCAACCTTGTGCGTACGGCAGTGGCAAACGCGGTGATTAGCACACTGCACGACGAGCTCCCGGTCATGGCAACTAACAGTGGTGAACATTTGAACCGGTCCTGGGCCATCCCCTAGGTCGACTCAGCCTTGAACGAGCACCCAGCCCACTGAGTGTCAACATCTGGAGAGACAAAACTAACCGGGAGTGGTGCGGAGGGAGACCCCCTCCTCTGCCGTGCTACAAGGGGGATCATTGTCTTTGTAGTTCAGCAGCCAGCCATTCACTTGTTCAAGTCAAGGTCAGGGCCGACACAGCTGTCATCATCATCACCATCCTCCTCCTCGTTGTTGTTATCACCGTCATTGTGTTACATCTCAACCTTTATCATATCGTTGTGTGCATCTGTGTATGGGGAGCGGTGGCGTAGCAGTTAGCGCTACGCTGCGCTACGAACCCGGCGACCCGGGTTCGATTCCAGCTCACGCCCAACACCAGTGACGATTATTATTTGAAGTGGTCCTGGGCCTCCCCTAGGTCGACTCAGCCTCAAATGAGTACCTGGTGCGGTGTGTAAACATCGCCGATGGGGAGACAAAGGCGGTCGGGCGTGGTGCTGACCACCCACCCCCTCGTCTACTGTTCCGGCCTTCATAGGTGCTCGCTAACAGCACTTGCCCCAACAGTCTGTTAAGGCTACACGGGGGATCTTTGTCTTTGTAGTTCTCTGTAGCCCTGTGTGTGTGTCTGTGTGTGTCTGTGTGTCTGTGTGTTTGTATCTGTGTGTAGACCTGTGTGTGTGTCTGTAGCCCTGTGTGTGTGTATTTGTGTGTAGACCTGTGTATGTGTGTAGACCTGTGTGGGTGTCTGTGTGTAGCCCTGTGTGTCTGAATCTGTGTGTGCCTGTGTGTGTGTATATATGTATCTGTGTGTCTGTGTGTAGTCCTGCATGTGGCACAGCTGTTTTTGTCCTGATCTCTGTTTGCTTCCATCGCCGTGCCCTCTTTTATTGCTTTTATGCTTTTGTTATTATTGCTGACCCGGTTCACTCTTCGCTCGTGAAGACTAATCCCGGTCCTCACCTGGTTCAAACTAAATACACTTGAAACTTGAACTTGTGTGTGTGATCTGTGTGTGTGTGTGTGTGTCCTTCTCTTGTGTCCGTATGTCTCTATCACCCCCCACTTCTTCAAGTCACACACACACTTGTATTAATGTCTGACATCGATTTGTCTTTCTCGCACGCACACACAACCACTTCCGTCGGCCACAGACACACGTACACACAGACACGCGTGCACGCGTGCACACAGACACGCACGATACGTCCGTCGAACAGGCAAAGAGACGTCCGTCTATCAGCGCAAGTGCCTTGTGTCACAAATAAAGGCACAGACACCCCCCGTATAGCCTTAATAGACTGTTGGGGCAAGTGCTGTTAGCGAGTGGTACCTATGAAGGCCGGCACGGCACACGTGGGAGTGGAGGGGTCAGCACCGCGCCCGGCCGCCTTTGTCTCCCCAGTTGTTTATTACACACACCGCACTAGGGACTCGTCAAGGCTGAGTCGAGACCGTAATAGGAGGCTCGGTTCAAATAGTCGTCACTGTTTTTGTTGGCCGTGAGCGGGAATCGAACTCGGGTCGTGTGCTTTGCAGTGCAGTGCGCTAGCCACTACACCACCGCTCCCCACACACACACACACACACGACCCGTCTGTTATTATTCCCAGAGGAGATCAATGCTCGTATGCATTTATATCAACGTTCATCAGCGTTCATCTCCCTTGACGATGCTAAGCAAGCCGTCACTCGAAATTCCACATTGCTCCGACAAGGATGTGCAATCTTCTTGGTTCTTTCGGTAAAGTCACGTAGAAGGGAAATAATAAAATTATAAAAAAATAAACATAATAAAATAATTCTCACAGTCAGCCTGAATTGAATTATTTAATTGTTTTATTTTTATTATTTTATTATTTCCCTTCTACGTGACTTTACCGAATGAACCAAGAAGATGAATCCCTGCAGTCACGAAAGCTTTAAATCGAAATTTAAGGATGTGCAACTTAAAACGCCGTGAATTATCCGCGTTCAGTGCTGCTGCAGCCTCACTCAGGGTGGTGTTCGCTTTACCTGCCATGTAATGACAGTAACAACAACGCTCCTTAGGTATTTGATGATGATGATGGTGGGGGTGGTGGTGACGATCATCAGCATGGCAATGGTGATGCGAGTCAAATTCATCCAGGAATTGAACTCGGGACATCTCAAACGCGTACAATGTGCAGAAGGGGGGGCTTCGTCACAAACTCACTGGGATGAGTCGACGCAGCATCCCGAAACACACAGGCTGACCATAATAGAGGTGTTTCTGGGTTAGATATGAGTGTGTCGTTAAACCCGCCACCACCCGACACAGCCAACTAGTGAGGTTAGTCACGTAAACAGAACGTGGCCAATCCACAACATTTACAATCTGAGTACACAATCTGTGGATTTGCTCTCCAACACACCGGTGTGCTGCTGTGCTAGTAACGGATTGGCCACGTTCCGTTTACGTGACAAACCTTCCTGATTGGCTGTGTAGGGTGGTGGCGGGTTTAACGACACACATATATATTTACGCGATCTAACCCAAAAAACTGTATTCTGGATGATATTGGCCGCGAAAGCCTTCTCCGTGTTTAAATGATACAGGTGGACACTTCTGCCTGGCAGTGCACCTCAATCAGACGCAGACACAACAACAACAACAGCAGCCGCTGTTCGCCACTAAGTGGCGGTGACATCACCGCAGTGTTTGTGCCAGGCTCGGTGCACTTTGAGGCCACGTGAAGTGTCGAAGGCTCGCATGACAAGGGGTTACGGACCAGACGCAGGTGCAGACAAGACAGCTCCAGAAACACAAAGACAAAGATCCCCCGTCTAGCCTTCACAGACTGTTGGGGCAAGTGCTGTTTGCGAGCACCTATGAAGGCCGGCACGGCACACGAGAGTGTGGGTAGCCAACACCACGCCCGGCCGCCTTTATCTCCCTCGTGGCGATGCTCACACATCACACCAGGTACTCATTTGAGGCTGACCCGACCTAGGGGTGGGGGGGGGCCCAGGACCGTTTCAAATAACCGTCACCGGTATTGACCGTGAGCGGGAATCCAACCCGGGTCGCCAGGTTCGTAGCGCAGCGCAGCGCTCACCGCTACACCACCGCCTCCCCACGCAGACACGCAACACACACGCGCGCGCGCGCGCGCAACAGACACGACGAAGACAACACGCGGTGTGTCTCCGCGTGCGCGTCCGCCAAATCTCCTCCTCCTCCGCACTCCTCACTGTACCTTCCCAGCGGTGGCCGTTCCAGAAGCGACAGAGGAGGAAAGTTGACGTGCCCCGCTCGGGCGCTATCGTGACGACGGCGGCGAACAACGCCAGCAGCAGAGAGTCGAGGCGACGGAGTCCTCCGCCGTCCATGGGGCTCATTCCAAGAGGAGGGCACGAACAGCGCGGCTCTGTCCTCCGATGGGGACTTTTTACAGCCGCCGCGTCGCTGCTTGACACAGCGGGGGCTTTCTGGAGCCCGCGGTATTTTTCGCCGTCCGATTGATACAAGTTGCCGACGCCTCGGGCGGCTTGGCCTCCAGAAACCTCTGCAGTGTGTTTTTATATTTGTTGTTTTGGTTTAACGAATGCGCTGCTCGCTCGTCACACAACCCCTGGCCGCCTTGCACGGCGTTACGATTATTTTTTTTGTTCGATAAGAGCTCCCCCTCGGTTTCTGCTCCCAGTTCGCAAGTTCGGCCGCTTTGGTTGAGAGAGACTGGATTTTTGCCAGGGTTTTAAAGGGAGGCAAACCCACCACCACCACTACCCCACCTCCACCCTCTCACACCCCGTGCGCCTGCCCAGCCCTCTTCGCTCCTCACCTCCCCTCCCCACCGCCCTCCCTCCCCCCCAGTCCTGACACACTCGCGCTACACGGCTTACTCACGCACGCAGGCACGCGCGGCGCACACACACACACACCACCACCATCACATCACACAGGCGACGCCCTCCCACCCTCCTCCCCCCAACCGGTCGCAAAGTCACCAAAGGCGAGTGCGAGGCGTCGCTCCCAAATTCTCTCCCCGCTCGTCCGCTCGTTTCTAAACCGCAAGGCGCGGGTTGACGCTCGTTACGCCGCTCGAGACGGCGAGCGGATCGAGTACGGCTACCATGCTCGCTTCGCCTGCTCGCGCGCAACCTTTGCTCGTCATAGAAACGTGGAATTTCCACCACCCACCCGCCCCCACTCGGTTGGAGAAGGGAAACACTGAGCGGTCTCTGTTTTTTTGTTTAATGCGGTGACCTTCTCGGCACGAAAAAAAAGTCAAAGATTCTTCCTCTTTTAAATAATCACGTAGATTGACAACTCGTTTCTTTAGAAATGCTTTTTGTGCTTCGCTTATTGTGCTTTCTTTGCACCGCCGATTAGCGCCGTGGGCTACGTACGGTGCGAAAGAAGTTCAACAAACGTAGACAGACCAGCAGCAGAAGTCAAGAAAGTGACAAGAGTGATCGTACACTGCAAAGACTGATCTCACTCAGCCATAGGAACGTGGAATTTCCGCCACTTGTTTAGCTTGGCACGTGTTTCATTGGCCCGAGCAACGGTAGACTGGTACGTGAATTGTTGGTCCATTCACGGAATGCTTTCAATCAAGGCCGTAGCCATGGAGACAACATTGGGGGGGACCAAATATTACAGAGGGTCTGGGGTCTGCCCCCCCCCAGAATTTTTTTTTAATTTGGAAACAAATTTCCTGCAATTTTCTGCCTAAAATATTAAAAAATTCTCTAACACATAGGATGGACTTTTTTATTATAATAATGTCTAATAGTGTATTGTATTACATTGCTCTGTTTTTTTTCATTTTTACCTTTTTTTGTTTCATTGTATGTAATGGCAGAGATTAGGGATTAATCAAGTACAACCATAACCACAATAATATAAACAGAAATCTATTTTATAGCCATATATTGGGGGGGACATTTTGAGCATATTTGACGGCTAACGAGGGGGTGGGTGGTTAACACCACGCCCACCCGCCTTTGTCTCCCCAGTAGTGTTTACACACCGAATCAGGTACTCATTTGAGGCTGAGCCGACCTAGGGGATAATCGTCACTAGTGTTGGGCGTGAGCTGGAATCGAACCCGGGTCGCCAGGTTCGTAGCGCAGCGTAGCGCTAACCACTACACCACCGCTCCCTCACAAACACACACTGACACACACGCATGCAGACACACACTGACACACACATTGACACACACACTTACACACACACTGACACACGCACGCAGACACACACTGACACACACACTGACACACACACACACTGACACACACTGACACACACACACACTGACACACACACACTGACACACACGCACACTGACACACACACTGACACACACACACTGACACACACACACACTGACACACACTGACACACACACACTGACACACACGCACACTGACACACACGCACACTGACACACACGCACACGCAGACACACAGACACACACACGCAGACACACACACGCAGACACACACACAGACACACTGACACACACAGGCACGTCGATACGCGCACACGGAAACACTCACAGGTTGTCAAGCAGACGCAACAGACACACAGATGCACAGAGACACGAAATAAAAATGTTCCCACGCATAGCCTCAACAGACTGTTGGGGCAAGTCAGCGAGCACCTATGAAGGCCGGAACGGCACACGAGGGGGTGGGTGGCCAGCACCACGCCCGGCCGCCTTTGTCTCCGCAGTGGCGATGTTTACACACCGCAGCAGGTACTCATTTGAGGCTGAATCAACCTAGGGGAGGCCCAGGACCGGTTCAGATAATCGTCACTGGTGTTGACAGTGAGCGGGAATGGAACTCGTGTTGCCGAGTTCATAGCGCAGCGCTCTAACCGCTACACACACACGCCGTGACACACACAGACACACACGCACACACACACTGTCACACACTGTCGCACACATACACTGACACACACAGGCACACACTGGCACACACAGGCACACATACACACACACACACTGACACACACACAGACAGACACGCACATTGACACACACGCAGACTATGAGCAGACGGTACACAAACACGGCGTGGAGCGCGGGGTGCGGCTGGGTGGAGTCGTGCTGCAGACAGGTGACGGGGCGGAGAGGTGTGTGTGCGTGTGTGTGTCACGGCGTGTGTGTGTGTGTGTCACGGCGTGTGTGTGTGTGTCACGGCGTGTGTGTGTGTGTGTCACGGCGTGTGTGTGTGTCACGGCGTGTGTGTGTGTGTCACGGCGTGTGTGTGTGTGTCACGGTGTGTGTGTGTGTGTCACGATGTGTGTGTGTGTGTGTCACGGCGTGTGTGTGTGTGCCACGGTGTGTGTGTGTGTCACGGCGTGTGTTTGTGTGTCACGGCGTGTGTGTGTGTCACGGCGTATGTGTGTGTCACGGCGTGTGTGTGTGTGTGTGTCACGGCGTGTGTGTGTGTGTGTGTGTCACGGTGTGTGTGTGTGTGTGTCACGGTGTGTGTGTGTGTGTCACGGTGTGTGTGCGTCTCTTGGTGGTGGTGGGGGGGGAGGCATGTGCGGGCAGGTGGCACAATGTGTGGCCGTGTCGTCGTTCTGCATGTATCATTGTGTGCATGTGTCATTGTCTGTGCGGTGTGGTGTGTGCGTGTGTCATTGTGCGA
>CM025656.2:1929087-1944711 GCA_014621495.2 Entosphenus tridentatus
TGGCTAGGAGATGTTAACTACCTCGCCTGGTCTACAGGAGGTCGTGGATTCGATTCCTACCCTGACGCCTGCTCCTGTATATTTGGAGCTTGCGTGTTCTCCCCATGGTCGCGTGGATTTTTTTCTCCGGGCCCACCGGGTGTTTTTTCACTCCACATTTAGAATCAACGTCACGCGTTTTAGAGTGTTAGGCTGCCCTAAAATGTCCACGTGATGATAAGCCACTTCGCTATCATTTGTGGCCAGGTCGCTTCTGTAAAAAAAGACAGCTACATAGCTCAGTGGGCCTTATACCTTGCAAAATAAAAAAAAGTCTAAAAATAGTTTAAATTCTCCGATATCACTCGCCACTGACGTAAGCCGTGATAGGGTTATCAAACTCGTGCAGCGACCTAACCGCTGCGCCACCGCTCCATCTCGTCCTGGCATTGACCACTGCTGACTCGCTCCACTCTGTCCAAGCAGCGGAACCCTCTGCTGACCCCGTGCCCCCATACTGGACATCTGTGAACAAAGAGCTTCATCGCTCATCGGATTCCTCCTCCTGCAGTCCAAAGATTCAGATTCTGACCGTGTGTGGGTAACGGGTGTCCGTTGCGTTCATCTCTGCACAATTCCGCGCGAGCGCCGGATTACACGCGGCACAACGCTCAAGCCAAACCGGCCGCCAAGGGAAGCAAGGGAGTGGTTCGCATCGTCACCGAGCAGATGTCCGACGCAGTTCTCCATCCTCGCGGCTCATCAGCACGGCCGCGGCCAGCTACGGACCGCCGCCGGCGGCGAGCGAGAAGCCGCGGCGTTTATTTGCAGGTCCTTAAGGCGACACCTTCAGCAAGATCTCGGTTCCGTTTGCACGCCTGCAGGAGGACTGGGTGAGTCCCAGCGTACACGACGAGCAAGGTGAATCCACCCAGGGCCGGCGATGCACGGGATGATTGGAGGACACAGATGATGTGATGGGCGCGCACGAAGCCGGGTCCAGAAGACAATTTCACTTGCAGTTGGAAACCAGCACGTGTGCTCAGAAGGGACTTTGGGGACCCTTACCACCACTCACCACCACGCGGCAAACGCCGAACTCACGACACCCCACATACACCACACTCACCAGCACACCCCACCTCGCACTCACAACCACGCTCCACGATCACCACCACATACCAAAAACAACAGCTGCCATTCGTCACTAAGTGGCGGTGATGTCTTCACGGCGCTTGTTCCAGGCTAGGTGCACTTTGAGGCCATGTGAAGTGTCGAAGACTCGGTGGCAAAGGGTCACGGGATAGACCCAGGTGCCATGGGTTGACCGACTGGGATGACTGGCAGATGCACCACCTGTATCTCCTACTGTTCCAAACTGCTGTATTTTAGTCGCAGAGCACTCTGCTTGTTGTTGTGAGCGTCGCTCCTCTGCCCTCCTAAATCGAGGCCAATCTTGACATCGCTGGAACCAGTCTTTGGCAAATCCACTGAGCTCCACGTCCTCCTGTACCACATCACTCCATCTCTTCTCTAGCCTGTGTCGCTCCCGTTTAGCCCCCTTTCTCTGGCCAAACAGAAGCTGTTTGGGCATGCGGTGGCTGGGCATGCGGGCTCCATGTCCCAGCAAATGCAGCTTCGCTTGCCAGAAGAGCTCATGGATGGGACTGTGTCCAGATCTTTCAAGGATTTGTGAGCTCCTCACACGATCCATCCTGGTTAATCACAGGATGGATCGTAGCAGACAGGCCAGCCTGAAAGTTTCTATTCACAAGCATAGCTAAGGGAGGGCATAACTGTGGCTGAGAAGGCCTGAAGTTTCCACATACCACGCTCACCACCACACATACGACACACCACATACACCACCACATTCACTACCACGCACTCACCACAAAATCTCACACTGACCACCATACGCACCACATCCATCCAAGTGACCATCACACTCACCACAACACACACCACACAATTTACAACCCCTGGTCAATCCGCTGCTGGATGAATTCCCCCCTCTCCCATCCACCCTTTTTAAGACTTCACCCTCCCCTGACGTTATCCATTGGCCGGGAATCCAGCTCAGGTTTTGCCGGGTGCATAACGCGGTGCGCAGGTCGCTGTACCACCACTCTTATCGAGGCGCGTTCAGATTAAACACAAGACGAAGGCTCTGGATCGCTTCACAGCTCCTGGAACGGGTGTACTCACCACCGCCACCCCCACCACACTCGTGAACGAGTAATAATTGTCCCGTTGTGGTTACCGGTTCTCAGGTGCCCACCCCCAACCTTGTAGTCTGGATTTATGAATGTCACTTGGGAAAATAAAGCACAATGAATAATGCTTTTTTCGGGAGGAAAGTGCACGGTGGAGGTTTTAAATCGCGCCGAGTCGGACCGCGGGTCCCCGTCCATCAAACACAATGTCACGGGGCTTCCTCTCCAGGGTGGGGGAGTTTGAGGAAATGTTCAAGCGGCGGGGGAAGGGGGGGAGAGGAAAGAAAAAAAATTAAAGAGAAAAAAAATAGAAACATCCGTTGCACGGTCGAGATAGAAACCCGCTTACACGCCGCAAGGGCCGAGCTTTCCCCCCGAGATTTGATCCTCACCGACGTGGTGAGACGCGATTCTCCCTCTCCGGGAGCCGTAGAGTCCAGGATGACGAAGCCGACGCTCGCGTAACGTGGGTGGCAGGTAGGCGCGAGCGGAAATTGCGCGTGTGCAAGTTGAACTTCTTTCACACCGTACGTAGCCAACCGTGCTTATCGGAGGTGCAGCTAGAACCACCGGGTTCGATTCCTGACCCGGGCGCCTTTCTGTGTGGAGTTTGAATGTTCTACCCCTGCTCTCCAGATTCTATGATTTCCTCCCATAGCTGAACACACACACAATGTAACTGGTATTGGCCAACAAACATCCCGATGCTGAGCCATCCTGAAAAAAAAGAGTCTATGGACTCAGTGTAGCCTTCATGGGAAAGTGAGCGACTACGATTCAAATAAATGTGGCTACGCACGCCGGCAGGCTGTGGTGTGACGGTCGACACGTCGGACTTGCGATCCAGAGGTCACAGGTTCAGGTTGATCTCCTGGCGCGGCAATTTAGAGAACGGTGCGAGTTTTTTTTAAATCCCCTCCGGCTTCCGTCCACACGCGTTTAAGAGTATTCGGCCGATATAAATGTTCACATGATGATGATATGCCACTTCGTTGAGCTATTATTTGTGATAGCCAAGTCGATTACGAAAAAGAGCTGGAGTATAGCTCAGGTGAGCCTGCCTTACCTGATAAAATAAAAAATAAATTGTTTAGTTTGTTCGTGGTGGTGGTGGTAGTCTTGGTGGAAGGGCTTTCGGAGTTGGGATACGTGTTCATCGATTTGTCCTGGCTAAGCTCTCCACTCCTCCTACGCCTGCTCGCCCACAAGACGACCTCAGCATCCTCGCATCAGCAGCAGCAGCAGCAGCTTTTGGCTGGCCATCAAACAAAGACGGTCACCGCGCGCTTTCGGGAGCGCTTCCGCGGCCGTCTGGAATGCTCTTCCTTCCGATATTAGGAAGCCCACCGGAGCTCTGCCACTTTTCAATCATCATCGACAACTCACTTCTTTAAAACTGCTTGTTGTTGTGTTTAGTCTATTGTCCTTCCCCCGCACCTCCCGATTAGCGTGGTCGCGTACGTACGGCGCGAAAGAAGTTCAACGTAGGTACACATGCGTACAGCAGCGCTGCCTCTGAGCTTTGCTGCTGGCGAGGTGTTTTCATGGTCGCCCGCCCCAGTCGCATTCTCGCATTGCCCTGCAGTGTCAACGGAAATCCTTCATTATTCCCCCCCAAAAAGTGTTTCCTTTCCGCGCTCATTAGCAACGATTCCTTTGCCAAATAACCATAATCTCGTTTGGCGTTTCTCGTCAACGCTTGAACAGCAGAGAGGGTGCGTTTTAGGTCAAACGGAACGACCCACTTAAAAAAAAGAATCGGCAGTATATATTGTAAATATGAATAGGTGATATTTGATTTAAAACTTTCGTGACTGCAGGGATTCATATTATTGGTTCTTTCGGTAAAGTCACGCAGAAGGGAAATAATAAAGTAATTTAAAAGCCTTTTTTTTTTTTTCCCCTTCTACGTGACTTTACCGAAAGAACCACGAATATGAATAGGTGATGTTTTGGGCAACGGCCCTTCACCACACACCAAGTGTTTTACCCAGATTAACCACTTTAACTTGCTGATCACGTTAAGGAGCCTAAACCATCACCACGTGTGAACTCCTCCGGTCATCCTCGCAGCAGCGGCGGCTTTTGGCTACGCCATCGAACAAAGACGGGCGCCGCATCGCGCGCTTCCGGATGAGCTATTTGGGAAGTCACTGGTAGCTGTGCACTTTTAAATCTATAGATTGAAAACTCATTCCCTTAGAGCTGCTCCTTGTCCTTAGTTTGTTCTCCTTCACCCACAATAGCACGGTTGGCTACGCACGGTGCGAGAGAAGTTCAACGTACGTACAGACGTAGCACGTAAAATTATTTTCACGTATGAAATATTTGTTTTCATGTGCTGTGAGCAAGCGCAATTGCCCTGAATGTCGCCTCTTGTGTACGATGTCGATTCAAGGCCACGTGCGGTGCTGTTCACGAAAGTATCGCGCTGCTCTGCTGACCCTGCTTGCGCACAAATGCCCACGACGATCCGCTCGCCGCTTTTCATTACCAAGTTCATCTTCATGCTCTTTGGTTCTTTCGCTAAAGTCACGTCGGTCGAAAAATAAGTAATAGATCACGTTTCGATCGCAACACAAGCAATCGTCATCAGGTAGAAAGATATAGCGATAAAACGGCTGAATAAGCAGTTCTACTGCTGCTGTATCTTTCTACCTGATGGCGATTCTTATTTTTATTTTTCTGCCCACGTGACTTTACCGAAATAACCAAAGAGTATGGATTCCTGCAGTCACGAAAACTTCAAATCAAGTTCATCTTCCTCCGAGCTCTCAGCCCAGCCCTCTGTGTCACCGTTTCAGACTCCCGCAAGCCCGCAAGACCACCATCAGTCGCTCAGCTACAAAAGGTGTTTTTTTATTCCCCCTCCCTCCCCCCACACGC
Source organism: Entosphenus tridentatus (assembly GCA_014621495.2). Classification (NCBI taxonomy): domain Eukaryota; kingdom Metazoa; phylum Chordata; class Hyperoartia; order Petromyzontiformes; family Petromyzontidae; genus Entosphenus; species Entosphenus tridentatus. Next base: position 1,934,169 of record CM025656.2, read on the forward strand.
GGTCCAGAAACACCGACCTGAACACAAAATAAATCAGTCCGGTATTCACAGCTGCAGGCTCAGCGCTGCTTGGGAACGTATCATTAAGTAATGCGCCGTCGTTTAGCTGCATGCCTATTCAGGTAACCATATATGGATTAAATATGACTAACTCAACCGAAATCCATTGCTGCATATTTCCAGATTACCCTAATCCATTGTAATTTAGATGATTACATTACCCCCCCCCCCCCTGATCTTCGCACAGTGATGGCGTCACAGTCCTCTAAGGATGGAAACAGGGGAGGCTTCTTCACAACTCTCGAAAAGCGCCTGGCGAAGCTGGTTGTAATCACCAGCGAAACGTCGGACTACTCAAATTGTTAATGTTGTGGGTTTACTCTCCAGCACACACGTGTGTGCTAAAGTAGCAACGATTTGGCACGTTTTGCTCACGTGACAAACCTCACTGATTGGCCGTGTCGAGTGACGGTGGGTTAACGACACATTTATATTCACGCGATTTAACCCAATAACCCTTTGCTATGAATGAGAGCGCGGCTACCTCCGTGGACACTGCGTGAGGGTTCACCGTTATTGGGAATCGTCAGTGTGGTTTCGTCTCGCTACCCGTACACGGCAGCCGTGCCACCAGTTTTCGTCACTGTTGCTCGCGCGGTAGGCATTTGAAATCATCGTGAAAATGATCCGAAAACACAAAAGAACCTTTTCAAATCTTAAACAGGAAATATATCAAGCAGACACTCATCCACAATTAGGGGGTTACGTAACGACGACTTACAACTGCGTGTCAACTTACAGATTGGACTTTGTTTGAGCGACCGCAAATGGCACAGAATGAACAAAGTTAATGATGAAGCGGAATGATACGTACTGTATTTAACGGCATTGCTTGACAACGCTCGACCTGTCCAAACACGTGAGACTGCGTCGATGTTGATTCCGATAGCTGCGTCACCGCCTCTGTCGGGCGTGGTTCCACTCGTGCTTACGGGGCCTCCTCCAGGTGTTGCATTCGAAGTTTTGTCACAAACAAATCATGCGGTCCAGCACCTCTCCGACGTGCTTTGGCATTGTGCCGCGTGCTGTTTGGCTGACGTTTCAGCCCACTTCCTTTTTTTAATTTCTTGTTAATTTATTGCCTTCCTCGTGTTGGGGAATGCCCCTTTGGTCTGCCCAGTGGCGATGTTTTTACACATCGCACCAGGTGCTCATTTTGAGGTCGAGTCGACCTAGGGGAGGCCCAGGACCGGCTCAAATATTCGCCACTGTTATGCGTCGTGAGCGTTAGTCAGATAATCGTGACTGGTGTTGGCCGTGAGCGGAAATCGAACTCGGGTTGCTGCACCAACAAAGACAAAGATCCCCTGTATAGCTTTAACAGACTGTTGGGGCAAGTGCTGTTAGCGAGCACCTATTAAGACCGGCACGGCACACGAGGGGGTGGGTGGCCAACCGCCACACCCGACAGCCTTTGTCTCCCCAGTTGGCAATGTTTTTTACACACCGCATCAGGTACTCATGTGAGGCTGAGTCGACCTAGGAGAGGCCCAGAACCGTTTCAGATAATCGTCACTGGTGGCGGCCGTGAGCGGAAATCGAACTCGGGTCGCCGCACCCACACACACGCACGCGTACGTACGCACGCGCGCGCGCTCTCACACCCCGTTCATCACCGCATCAACCCCTCCGGCCATTCTGGGCAAAATTAATCACCAAGAGACGGGGAAGAAACCAGGCAGCACCGGATTCTCTGTCTCAGTGGAATGACATCACCTGCAGCCATCGTCCACAGACCGGAATTCTTTGGAAACTTCAACCGCATCATTTAGAAGGTGAAAGGTTTTCCATTTGTTAAAGGTGTGTTTATTGACATAAATGCGATTCTTTGCGAAATGCCATCAGCACCGCAGAGAAACGCTTATCTGGGTGGCTAAGTGAGTCGATGTCTCTGTTGACAATTGAGCCAGCAAGGCTGAGAACCCGGGTTTGAGTCCCAACTCTGCGTGTCTCGACATGTGGGTGACACCTGTATAAATAAGGGCAATAAGCCAGCACTTACGCTTGTCTGGGTTCAAGGCCAGGGTCTGGGTGTATCACAGCGAGTTGCCGTGCATGCCAGCGTGTTGAGCTACCAGCGAGCTGGAGGAGTCTCTGCGTCACCCGGACAGCGCACCAACATCCGGGCTGTGCCATGAATCCCATGGTCTCAGCCCATGCATGACTCACGGTGGCGAGATGTTAACTACCTCGCCTGGTATGCAGGAAGTCAATGGTTCAATCCCAACCCTGTCGCGTGTCTGATCTGGAGTTTGCAAGTTCTCGCCGTGGTCGTGTGGATTTTTCTCCGGGTCCTCCGGTTTTCCCTCCGCATTTAGAGTCAACACGCATTTAGAGTATTTGGCTGCTATAAATTTCCACGTGATAAGCCACTTCGTGAAGCTATCATGTGTGGCCAGGTCACTTCTGAAAAAGAGCTATATAGCTCGCTGGGGCTTATCTGGTCAAAATAAGACGTAGAGTGTTTGTCTCGATTAGTGTTCTTCTCTAGCCCGCAAGGCATAGGCCAACGTTTAGTTTCCTTTGTGCTCCTTAAATTCGTTTGTTACACAATCAAGTGGCAACATTAAGTCGCCGCAATACTCTGTTGTGGCTTCATGTGGCGCGGTGCCACAGCGACTCAGACTTTAGAGTGCTTGACTCTCACAGTCACGAGATTCCAAGTTCAAATCCTGTGGTGTTTTTGGTCACCTTCCTTCCTGGGTGATTACAACAAAAAGTTCCACTTTGTGACGTTGGCAGTGGTTGCTTTCAGACGGAGAGACTGGCCCCTGCCATAGGAATGTGGGATTCTGCCGCTGCATGAGGGTGATGAGCATTGAGCCACGTTCATTTCAGCATGGAGACACTTTGACTTTCAATTCATACAAGACAATGACAAATATCCGCCGTGTAGCCCACACAGACCGCTGTGGTGATTGCTATTAACAAACACCTATGAAGGCCGGCATGGCACACGAAGAGGTGGGTGGGTGGCCAGCACCACACCCTGCCGTCTTTGTCTCCCCAATACTGATGTTTACACAGAGTACCAGGTTCTCATGTATGCGTTAGGGGAGGCACAGGACCAGCTGAGATTATTATTAATCACCGATGGTGTTTGGGAGCGGTAATCAAATTCTCCGAGTTCGTAGGGCAGTGCTCTAACCACTGCACCACCGCTCTCCATGCAAGACACACACAATCACACGCACACAATCACAAAGGCAAAGATCGATTATTAGTTTGTGCACTGGGATAGGTGCTGACAGCGAGCACTTTTTAAGGCCAACAGAGCACATCGCGGAGTGGTGTGGCCATCAACAATGACATCCATCTGCCTTTGTCTCCGCAGCGAACATTAATAATTAAAACAATAATGCTCTTCATCTACCCAAAAAACCCTCTACAAGTCTCGATGGGGGTTCCATCCCAACCCAGACGCCTGCTATATATTTGGAGTTTGCGGTGTCTCTCACTCTATCTCTCTCTCTGTAGCCGCGTGGATTTTTCTCCGGGTCCTCCGGTTTTTTTCTTCCACATTTAGAAAGTTTGTTAAGAGCATTTGGCCGCTCTGCATTTCCACACGACGAAAAGCCACTTCAATGAGCCGCTATCATTCGTGTATGGCCAGGTCGCTTCTGCAAAAGAGCTACATGGCTCAATGGGCCTCATCAGGTGAAAGCAAAAATGGCAAATCGTGTGTGGTTTTACTTTTCAGGTGGCTCCTGCATTGGGGCGTTTGGCCGATGCCTTTCGCGAGGGTTTGGCTTCACGTGAGAGGGAAGAAACCGGAATACCTGGAGAAAAACCAACGCATCCGAGGAGGGATACAACTCAACGCTTGCGCACGCGTGGATTTACGAACGCGCCGCTGTAATGCCGCCTCCTGATCAACTCGCAGCTCGCAGTGGTACCGCGTCACCAACGCTGCACGAGCTACGAATCTATCGGCCGAGTCGAGCTCGGGAGCGGAGCTGCATGAACTGGGACGTGGATTTGGGAGTGCGCGAGTCTGGGACTAGGAGAGGGACATCCACGCCCACGCGCGCCGCCGCCGACACGATTAACGAGAGCATCTTATTGCCTGTTTAAACGTCATGGGAAAACGTTGGCTTTAACGGTGACTTTTTAAAACATTTTGAGGCTGTTTATTTTACGTATGCCGTTTGTTAGCATAACATGCGGTCAGGGCCAGCGGCTGCTCGTTGTTTATGAGGCCACCCAGAATAAATCACTGGCGAACGTCATCGTGCGCCTCCCGCGCACGCTGACGTTTACACGCTTGCCGTGTGATGCATGATCAGCTCGAAAACCAGGAGAACACCAGCCTTGCTGATGAGACTCGGTGAAGGCGAAGCTTTCTGCGTTGGCCGAACATATTTACTCGCCTCAAGCCTTCATAACATCAGTCGCAGCTGCTGACCAATGAAAAATGCTGTTCCTAGTTCCGTAATTGAATGGGTAAAGGTGCAGCCCTGCAATTGCCTGCTCACGCCACTGCTGGCGGAAGGGACTCGACTGGAGGGAGCTCTCTAGAGCCGCTCTCGAGGGTATGTTGGCCTACTCTTCCACACTGATCGGACGTCTTGGAAGAGGCAGGAGTACCCTCGCTTCACGCCACCACAAGCAACTTGCCGATCGACTATCTGCGGTGGCGCACCCAATAATACGCCACGGCGGCAAGGAGATGTTGACTCCCTCGCCTGGTATACAGGAGGTTGTGGGTTCGATCCTGACCCTGACGTCCGTGTTCATGTAGATGTTTTCTCCGGGGCCTCCGTTTTTTGCCTCCACATTTAGAAACATGCGTTTACAGTATTTGGCTGTGATGAATTTCCACGTGATAAGCCACTTCGTTGAGCCATCATTTGTGGCCAGGTCGCGTTGGAAAAAGAGCTACATAGCTCAGTGGGCCTCACCTGATAAGATAAAACATAGTTTAGTTTATAAATCTGTACCGCCGGGCGGACAGGGACAGCCGGGTTTCAAGAAACTTCCAGCAGCCGCGCTGGGAGATCGTACTGGCGACCTCTGGATTCAAAGTCCGGCGTGTTTACGATTAACTAACTGAAAATATATATTCTTAGAACTGCTTATGTTAATTTAGTTGTAATTATCACGGTTGGCTACACATCGTGCGGAAGAAGATCAACATATGTACGTCAAAAGGAAGGAAATAGTGTGATCGTTTCTAATGCGTCATCCAACCCTGTGCTCATGATCGCTGAACGTGAGCGGCCCACGCTCAGGTGCGAGCATTCAAGTGGACATTCGTAAAAACGAGCTCTTTCAGCCAAACTAAGACATATTGAAGATTCTCGAGATTTAGCATACATACCTAAGACTCAAATGACCAAAGTAGAACACCGTATGGAGCTGATCAAATACATAATTTAAAACTTTTGTTTGTTGAAGCTCCGAGCGCTAATTCAAATCAAGCCGGGAAGTTCATTTTGGCGTCACCTCCACTGCCCTGGGTTGTCACCGACACAACCTCCCCACGGTGCTCAAACCCAGCCCCCAGCAGGGTAGTGTCTCAGTGCCCAGACGTGACACACCGGTCCTTGAGAGACACCCCCAGACCTTTATATAGGACTTTAAACACGGGACCTCAAGAGTGGCTCGCTCACTCGTTCGCTCGTTCGCTTGCTCGCTCGCTCCCCTACAAATCTGTAGTCGTCTCCAAGCCAGGTGCTGTAAGCACGAGGCATGATGGCGAGCGCCTTTTGAAGTGTGCCCCGGCGCTCTGAAGAGCAATCGCCCTAAATTACTTGTTTGGGTTTTTTTCTTTCTTTCTCTCTCTCTCTCTCTCCCCCTTCCATTATAAATGTTCCCTTTTCAACCGCTCGTTAGCACGTAGCCTTAGGAGGCCGGTTAGGCACTTTGCCAGTGTTTATGTTTCATTCGGCGCGGGAGGAAAGCAAACGCATGAAGAGACATTGAGAGAAGACAAACGCGTTCCTTTTCAAACGTCAGAATGCTTTACAAGAATGAGCCCAAGGTAGCAACAGATGGTTTGTGTTTAAAGCACAAAGAATATTCTCGCAGGACTGTACATACACCACGATGTAATGATACGAATACACGTTACCAAGTCTCTAGACATTGTGTAAGTTTCGACTGTGAATATGAGTTCCACAGACCCATAGACTCACACAGAGACCCATAGACTCACACAGAGACCCATAGAATCACAGAGACCCACAGAGTCACACAGAGACCCACAGACTCACACAGAGACCCACGGACTAACACAGAGACCCATAGACTCACACAGAGACCCATATACTCACACATAGACCCATAGACTCACACAGAGACCCATAGCATCACAGAGACCCACAGAGTCACACAGAGACCCACAGACTCACACAGAGACTCACGGACTAACACAGAGACCCATAGACTCACACAGAAACCCATAGAGTCACACAGAGACCCATAGAATCACAGAGACAAACAGAGTCACACAGAGACCCATATACTCACACAGAGACCCACAGACTCACACAGATGACCCACAGACTCACACAGAGACCCATAGAGTCACAAAGAGACCCATAAACTCACAGAGAGGCACACAGACTCACACAGATACCCACAGACTCACACAGACCTTCATTCGCACCATACGTAGCCAACCGTGCTAATTGGAGGTGCAGGGGAAGGACAACAAACTGAAGCGATGTGCTCCACGGTTTCCGTGCGCTGCAGTCAAATTTGGCCAATTCCTTTATTCTCTATTCGTGGAGAAAGTGATCGTGCACCTTTGCGCCTGCTGTCACCGGCTCGTAGACGATGCACGGGAGAGCCCATTGCTTGCGGGGGGGGGGGGGGGTAGAGTTTGGATTGGGTGAGCGAAGTGGAGGGGACTGGGGAGTGAGCTGAATGATGATGATCATGATGATGATGACACTGGTGGTGGGAGGAGGACCGGGACCGGGCAAGACAGAGCGGCCGACCTCCTGTTGCCCCACAGCGGTGGCTCTCAATCCTCTTGTGGCCCGCGGACCACTTGGCCGATGCAATCATATTCCGCCAACCACCCAGCCCCGGCCCAAAAGGAAATCGCTTCTCTCTAAATTCCAGTAACACAAAGTGATTCGTATGACCGGAACATTCAAACGTGTTTCTTTTTTTTTTCAAACGCAGCTATAAGTTTTTTTTTAATCTTAGGGTTCAATTTTGATCTTACACTTCAGGTAGTTTCATCAGGGTAGTTTTACCCAACATAATTGATCAATTAAATATATAAGTAAAAATAATAACATCCAAAAAGCAAAAGGTATAAACGTTGCCATTATTGTCCCAGATCAACCTCCATTTGCATCACAGTCCCGCGGCCCACATGGAGGACAACCCGCCACCCCTGCCGTGGAGTGACCACGTGACCACGTGGCCTTGGCGTGCTCACTCCACGTGGCCACGTGGTTCTCGAGGTGCGTGTCGACAAACCACCGCTACGCGACTGACCCACGGCGGCCGGGTCTTCGCGAGCACCCCCCCCCCTCCCCACAGGCGCCGGTCGCTGCGTAGCGGCTCACTCCACCGGCGTGTCGGAGACTTTTTTTTTTTTGAAAATCCTCGAGGCGATCTAACCGCAAGCGGGCGTGGGTGGCAAGGGTCGGGCGGGCGGGCGGGGTGCTAAGACACCCGCGGGAGCGGATTCATCGCGTGGCCACTCTCTACGTACGTGTGGCAGGATGGCGCAAGCGGTGACGTGTTGTCTAACCCACTTGCGGCGCTAGCGTTGAACTGCTTTCGCGCCGTACGTAGCCGACCGTGCTAATCGGAGGTGCGATGCGATTGCCGGCGTCATTGTATTTTCGTGATTTGACTGGCTAATTGCAGGCGGCCTGATGATGCTAGTTGTAATTACTGGCGAAACGTCGTTCTCAGATTGTAAGAGTTGTGGATTTACTCTCCAACACTCCGGTGTGCTGTACTAGTAACAAATTGGCATTTTTGTTTAAGCGACAGACCTTACTAATTGGCTGTGTCGGGTGGTGGCTGGTTTAACGACACATTCATATTTACGCAATCTAACCCACAAAAAACAAAAACCTGTATTATGGATACATTTTCTAATGTTCGTAACTTTTTTTTAATTGACGGTCAATTATCTGCGTTGCGCTGCCTCTGCGGTCAAATCGCGAGGTCACGGAGCGTCGCTTCTAGAACTTCCGTCAGACAAATCTAGGTTCGTCCGGCTTCCTCCTCGTTTCGTCCCACAGTTAATTAACAAACACATGCGCAGCGTAGCTGGTGCTGGACAAACATGGCCAATGCGGAAACATTGCCTGCGATTTACTCAAATTTGGATTCATCATTATTTTTTTATTACTTATTGCGTGCGGAAAAACTTGGCCACCTACTATGAGAACTTTTCCAGGACCCTCCTGCAAAAGAAGCTCCGTGTCAATGACACTGCGGGTCTTAAAAAGTGAACGTATATATATATAAAAATAGGCGACGTTTCGGGCAATGCCCCTTCTTCGCAGCACATGGAGAGACCTGAGAACTCGAGATGTATGATTGTCAGCTCAAGCCAGCGATGCTGAATAAGGTGTAACACCCAATGTCCAGGAAGATCTATTTGTTACGGTTATTGGCGAAATGTTAACTATCTTGCCGGGTATACAGGAGGTCGTGGGTTCGATCCCGACCCTGACGCCTGTATATTTGGAGTTTGCATGTTCTCCCAGTGGTCATGTGAATTTTTCTCCGGGTCCTCCGGATTTTGCCTCCACATTTAGAAACGTGCCTTTAAGCCTCTTTGGCTGCTATAAATGTCCACATGCTAAGCCACTTCGCCGAGCTATCGTTGTGTGGCCAGGTGCGCTTCCGAAAAGAAGCTGCATAGCTCAGTGGACCTTACCTGGCAAAACTTTTTTACTTTAATAGTTTTAAGACCACCACCTCACAGCAATGAACTGGCAGAACCTTTGCCTGCATACCCGCACCACTTCCTCTCAGCTACAAAGGCAATTGGACCCCTCACTTGATACAGCTATCGTGCTGTGACTGTTCCACCTGAAGACGGAAGCTTGTGTTGCTTCCGAAACGTCGTAATTTTTTTTCACTTTTATTAATTTGAATTTTTTACCTACGTGACTTTACCGAAAAAACCCAAGAATATAATTGTACCCCTCCTTCATCAGGAGGGGTCCTGCGTCGGGGATGTCTGGCTACGAGGTGACAGGTCTGTAAACCATTTTCCGTCCGTGCTACCATCTCCGTGCCGCGTCATTGCCCAGCAGGCTGGGTGTCTCAGCGCACGAAGGATCTCCCTCCGCGTGAGACAACGACCCCACCTCCACAGCGCCGCATGGCAGGCGGGCGTCTCCTCAGCCAGAGTGAATAACTCCGTCAACCACAGCCACCGCCCATCGCCGCCTACCGCCGCCTCCGTCACTGCCGTCGTTTAGCAGACGCGTGGAAGCCACCGGACAGTGGCGGACGCGGGCGTCGGTGAGGGTGACGGTTGCCCCTGGAGCGCCTAGCGGGCGCGGCTTGATGAGCCGTGCAGGCCTGCAGGGTCTGAGCGGAGCGCGGTGACGAGCCGACGCGCCGGCCACTCCCCGGGGTGAGCCAACCTCACCGGCTGACGGGCGGATCGACAGACGATTCGACGGACAAACAGAACGAAGGACGGACGGACCAATGGACGGTTGGATAGTTAGACAGATGGATGGATGATTGAACCGATTGCCGGATGGACAGATGAATGTCTCAAGAAAAGGGGCATTTATTTAAACACAAATAAAGATTTCATCCGGATGCTGCTGCTACTGCTGCAATTGAGCACTTGACTCACGAACGGAAGAGTTCACATCCTGCTCACGGCGTTAACTCAGCCCATCATCCCTCTGGGGCGAACGAAACGAGTAACCACTTTGTTCAGGGTCAGCAGAAGTCGTGCACAGCCGAGAAACGCGAATAATTGTCGAAGGACTCGACTGGATAACGGAACGACCCAAATTGAATAATCAAACCACTCGATCGAACGATCCCACGGCAGCGGCTCGCGCGTGCCTGGACACCCGCAGGAGTCGGGAGGGGGGGGTCAACGGTGCCGAGCCACAACAGATGGCCGAGGCAGCTGCGGTGCCGAGCGGTGATTCCCTCCCCGGCGGCCGTGTCGGGGGGGGGGGGTGGGGGGGCCGGGCGACCCCCCCCCCCCCCGCACGCGCGACGATGTCCCCCTCCGGCCCCCACCACCACCTCGCTCCATGGCCACTAAGCCCCGAGCGTCCGAGCGGGGTTCCCCCCGCTCGGACGCTTGTTTGCGAAAGGATTTCATATTAGCCCTCTCGGGTTTCCAACCTCACCTGCACCACCTTTTTATCTCGCTGTTTGCCTTTCACTTGTCGTTATTTTGCGTGCGAAATAAACTATGCAGTGTGGTCTTAGGTACAGCTCGGCTCTCGCCTCTGCGGAGGGATACAGGGTGTGTGTGTGTGTGAGCACAGACACGACGGCGTGAATGGGCGACCTCTAA